>OY728127.1:1798945713-1799545713 GCA_963277665.1 Viscum album | reverse complement strand
ACTTAATTAAAATAAAGTGTCCCAATCACATACAAGTGGCACCATGGGGTACCAAAATCGACCCAAAGATACCTATGGTCGAACATGTATCAACCATTAATTCTAGGACACGTTTTAGGGTAATTTAGTATTATTATAATATTATTTGTTAACCCTTATTTACAGGATTTACCCTTAACCATGGTAAATAAAATATTTACCGCAGTAATCATTCAAAATGTCTAAAAATAAAAGTTACCTATTTACACAATTTGAACATCCTGATTCCAAATATGGAATCCATTTTTCTAAATTCAAAACACAGAAGTGGCAGAAATTAATTAAAAATTAATTCCCGCTGTCAAATCAAAAAGTGTGTTTTTAAGAGATAATAACTATCAAAAGATTGACACTTGTTTATGTTCGGTTTAATTGTAAAATTATGTCCAATGACCAAAATTATATTAAATGGTAAAAATATATTCTAAATATAATTTAAAACCACTCAAATTCATAATTTATCACTATTAATTATTTTGATTAAAAAAGTTGTTTTTAAATAAAATTTAGTAATTTTCACTATTCATCAAAATATAAAATTTATCCGAAAAGTACCAAAATTTCACCTTAGGCTAAATTCGATACTCCGAATCAAAAAATGAAGTCCATTTTGAGAGATAAAATTTCTAAAATTCTAAAAGGTAGGTAGTACTATTCATAACTGCTAGTTTGATTGGTTGTGGTGTGTTAGAACTCGAAGTTGCGTACAACACACGCTACTATATTATTCAAAGGAAAGTGTACTGTGGAAGCTGGGGATGTTTCATTTTAAATTTTTGATGTCCCCATTTGGTCAAAAGTTTAAAATATTGTATTTAAAAAGGATTCACTATTACAAGTTGATAAAAGTGCAATACTGAAAATGAATCTGTTCTTGCATTATGTCTAAGAAACTCATAATATGGATTCTAAAATTATAAGGATTATATAAAGTTTAAAATTTAGTTAATACTATTCATAACATATTTTGAATGGCTTTTTTTTTGGTAAGTCATGGTGCAATTGAACTCGATGTTGCATGTAGTGCAAGTTATTGAATTATTTTGAAGAAATAACACACTATGAATTCTTGAGGTGTTACATTCTCCACTCCTTCAATAAATTGCGTCCTCGCAATTTGAAATTGTTCTTCGAAAATAAAACGTTGAAAATAGAAAATATATTTCTGGGAAAACCCACATCGGAAATTGGGTTACTAAAATTTAGTCTTAATATGAGGAAAAGGGAAATGAAAGGGTCACCAACAAATTATGATCTCGATTAGGAGAACATTGGTGGCAATTAGAGACATATAATTGAAGAAAAACGTAAATATTTATAGGTAGTGATTGAGGTCATCAATCACAAACAAGTATACAATTGAGGTCCTCAAACTCATCAATCTATGATTATTTGAAATACCATCGGTTCAACAAAACATAGGGTATTCGGATAACACATTTTTGAAGTTTCAAAATATCTTAGTTGAAATCCCACATCGAAAAATGAATTAATGAGGTCTCTATTTAAAATAAAGAGTGGAAAGTATGAAGATTACCAAAAATAACACATACTAGGGTTCCATGTAGGAAAATATGGATATGGAAGATAAATCTAACCATCAATTATCTGATGTAGAGTGGTAGAGAACATGGTTATGAAAAGGCCAACATTCCCAAAGACATAAATTAGTGATGATTTAAGGTACCATCTAGGACAAAATTTTTGTTCTAAGTTCCTTTTCTTAATGTTGAGAAATTTATTTATGAGATTGGCTAAGATCATAAGGAGATATACTTACTTTATAATTAGAGTTTTATCCATTAATAAATTTCTACCACAAACTCATCTTTCACTCTAAAAGATAATATAACGTAAAGAAATTTCTATTTATAATATTCGTACAGGGTTCCAAAATAAATGAATTTATAATTCATCTACCAGATCTTTTTTAAACAAACTACATTATTTAATCTAGGACATCTTGTGGGCCAGTGGTAGGTGATACACCCTTGTCTCCCTTCAGTTGCTGGTTCAAGTCTCGCAGCATTGCCGGACGCGACGGGTTGCCGCCCGACCTCCGAGTTGTCCTTTTATGGAAATCCAAAATAATCCAAACTAGAACTATCCAAAATACTTCTTCCCAAACTCACAGTCCAACATTTATATGGAAGGTAAACATAATGTAGATCCTTTTTACCCCGTAATAGAATATGAATACCTTCATCATGTATTCTTTTAATACACTCAAACATCATGAATTACCATATTCCTCATTGATTACATTCATGATCCCTTATTCCATATAGAATGCTGGATATACTTCATCAAACCAAAAATGTTTTAAACCCCAACAATGATGGAATATACAAATCATTAATCAGTTCCAAGGTAGTCAAGAATATCCAATATAATTTATCCAAAACAATCATGTATTATTCCAAAATCACTATCTCGGTATCAGAACTATATTATGGTTTATCATTCTCTCAACCATATATTTTCCAAAAATTTATCCTGCAATTGAGTCACTTTTCTTTGTTCCACACAATCTCATGTCCTTAATGAAATAGTACAGCAATACAATTCTTATATACTCCATAATTATTATAACAAGTACATTGTTGATACAAAACTCAATTGACATAATCAACATAAGAACTCGAATCATTTCTCTTCATCTGTGGTAGTATCATAACTTGATTATTATCCAATAGCATCATTTGCGGCATAGTCTGATGACTGGGACATAGGTTCGTGTAGTGTCCAAACTCCATGAAAATGAAGCATTGTACATTTGAAACCATTTTCTTACCCTTTCAGTCGCGTACTTTGTGCCCTTTTTCTCCACACTTATAACAAACTCACATTCCTTTCAGGCATGTCCTAGGGTGTTTCTTCCCACAGTTATCACATATGGGAAAATTCATCTTTTTTCACTTCCCTTTATCCATCTTTCTCTCTTCCATCCTTTTCTTCTCTTGTTTCCCTTCAAATCCATAGGACTCGGTAAACTCTTTACTTATCTTATCAACACATGATATTATTTCTTCATATGATGATCATACATGCGAGACTATTTCTCTTATAAATTCTGGCTTAAGACCATGAAATATATGATCCTTCTTTCTCTTTGTATCATGTGCATTGCTGGAGTTCTCATTCCTTCAACTGGGAACCATTTCTAAACAATGGCATACACTAGATTAGTTTATGAATAACAATACCTAATCCCAAACTTGTGAAACACATAACATAAACTAAATAGTTTATGGATATAATCCAAAATCATAAAAATGTCTCTTTTGAGGAAGTATATACTCATAAACCCTTCACAGTGATTTGTAAAGAAAATAAGAGTTATCCTAAGCATATCCCCTGGGAGTGTCGTAACCAAAAGTGCAGCAAGGCCCATTGTCGTGCACCAGTTCCCATTCGAGTCTAGCTCAAAGTGGTGTTTTCGGGTTTTACCCTTAGGTACATCTGTGGCAGAGCCGCCTCTACCTGCTCGTATCCAGACAGGGATGTATTGCTTGGAAAACTCACAAAATCTCTACAATACCAAAATTCTAGGAAGTTCTTCTATACTAGTCCTCAAAATTCATCTTAAATCTATGTGCTATAGTCAGAGTTTATCTAAATCTAGCTTACAAGGTTTGTACTAAACTTCCTCTGATACCAACTGTAACGCCCCGACCACAGTTACCCAGAGTCGGTGCATTATTACATTACATTGGAATGATCACAAGAAATATCAAATATCGAAAGACCGATTGGTTTAGTAGCCTTGGAAACACTAGATATATTCATAAGTATTACATTACATCATAAAATAAAAAACTACTACAACAACATATTGTCTCCATAATCCACACTCATATCCCCACATAATATCCCTGCAGGTCATTCATAATTTACTTCTTCACTTCCTGGGAAAAATAAATCATAGAAAAGGGGTGAGCTCAAATGCCTAGTAAGGATAACAATATAGTGTAAACTTTCATAAATAAGAATAAATATTAAAGGCAATGTATAACTAAAACAAAAGCCTTTCAAACTTGAACTTTCAACATAGTATGGCATAAATAAAATGAAATAATGCCATTTACTTATTCACATGGATATTCTACTTATCGAATAATTACATGCAAAATCAATAACCACTATCATAATGATGGAATGCATAATGCTGAACATTAATTTCTTTGTCAAGGCCTCGTCCCATGACCTAGGGGCTAACTGTAACCGGAACCCAACCCGGAGTGCCTCTAATAATCGGACACCAACCCGGAGTGCCTATAATAACCGGACACCAACTCGGAGTTCCTCTATTAACCGGAGACCAAACCGGAGTTCCTCTAATAACCGGAGACCAAACCGGAGGGCTTACTTTTACCGGTCCCCAACCCAGAACATACTTGTCTAACACATTCATCTGAATGAAAGGTTGAAATATAACATAAACATTCGGATTAAAAATAACTTATGAAATGACAATACTTTAAAAAAAACCATGAGTGACATAATAATAGATTATCCACAGTCAAAAATATCACAAAACCTTCAATAAAATATGGATGTTTTGTATCATAATAAATCAACTTCAAATAAGCTTAAAATCCATCAAAGGATGTTGACATAGATGAAATCAAAACTATTTTAGAGAAATATCTCTTTTTTTAAAAAAATCATTTTAAAAGAAACATAATTATAAAATAATACATTCAATTTGAAAATATTCTTATAATCTTGTAAGGAAAACTTCGACGATTTTATAACGACGGTAAATAGCCGCACCCGCCGTATAAGATAAAAAAACATTCTTACCTTAATTCTGTCGAAAAGGTTAAAAAGCACCTTGTTTGGAAAATGACAGAAAGATTCCTTTATAAACCACTTATAAAAAGTCAAAAAAGGGTATAAATGACTCTAACCCATATTCTAGTAAATATTAAAAATGATTTGTAATTCATTTTTAAGAAACATGGATGTGGATGATAAAAAGATCTCAGTAGATTATCACGTATAAACAACCTCGGATAATGAAGAGATTGTGAAATAACCCTTACAAATTTGGTAACTTATGAAACATACAACCCATGAAAGAGGTATCATACAATTAATATGTAAATACACATAAATTAGAGTTTATTACACAAAGAATATAATTATGGGCAGTACATACACCACACAAAAGGTAATGGTGGCAATATGGCATGAATCTCACGGGAATAAGGAGTGAGATGAAAACCCCTTACCTTGTACTTTTCCTTGGTTGAGGTAGGTTAAACTCCTATATAATGGTGAAATAATTTTTATTAAATTATACAAGAATCATATATATTAATATGATATCATATATGATCTTTTAACATTGATTTGTTAATAATATTTTTTAATTATCATCGTTTCGGGTGTTAACTTACTCATTTTCTTTTATATGTTTTGTTACATAATCCGGGTTTGTTAGGGATAGGTTGTATCTTATTCATATCCTGAATTATATCAAGTCCTTAAACATCATTTTCAAATAATAAAATGATAATTATACTTTAATGGATATGATGGAGAATGAATCTCATCGCGTTCGTGGAGACGGTAGTCCGTACGTACGCACGAGCGACAATATCATTCTTTTGATATTAAAATAATATATAAATGGATGGTATATCATATATACAGAATCATTAACATGTTATATTTATTATTTACATGAGTTACACATCATTATTATACCCATACAAATAATAATATATTGAATAACAATTACACCACGATGTGGAGGCAGTAAGCCGTACGTACGCATGTATGGTGACATGTTATTCAAAGAGTGGATAGAATACTGAATATGGTTGTACCATATTTATAATAACATCACAGTATATATATGATACTGGAGTTATTATTTTCGAATTGTAATAACAAATAAAGAAGAAGTGGAAGAAGAAAGGAACTTGAAAAGGGGTGGTGAAAACATTACCTCTTCTTCGGGTTCTTCCTTTTTATTTATCAAAAGGGCTCCTTAAGTTGGCTTTCAGATCAAACTAATGCCTCTAGGTTGTAGTGAGGGAAGTGGTAGAGTATTTGGGCAGATATTGGCCGAACCAAAAGGCTTTGATGGTTTGAAGAAATGAGAAGGAGGAGTGCCCTTTTATAAGAGGGGGGAGGGGCACCTTTGGAAAAGCTAGAGATATTAGTTTATAATAAGTTCATATTCGGTTTCCAATGGCTCCAAAGTTGATTATTTAAATGTCAAGGTGGGGATGGGTCGAAAACAACTCAACCAATAGAATTTAGACAGGTTTGGGTACATATATTATCCTTATCTTTAAGTATTAACTCTATGTTAATTAGTTTCACTTTTACAATGTCTCTTTCTATTTTTATATAATATGGTTAATAAACATACTATATACATCCAAGAGACCACCATGTGGTCCATTATTGATGAAAATATCATGATATAATTCTCTTGGCCGAACCTTATATTTTTAGGAATTTAATATCAATTAATAATATAATATTTGTTTTAAGAACTCTTTTATGTCAATTTTGACACTATTCAATAGTTGATTTTTGTAAAACTCATAACAGATTTATTACTTCGAAAAAAGTCAATTAAATCAATAATAATATATCATATTATCCTATAAAATTATTTTAATTCATTAAAAGTTTAAAATTTTATTTATTTGGGTATTTATAATATCGATTATTTTAATTTTTCTCTATTATAGTAATTAATTCATCATCATTGTTTCATTAATAAATTAAATTATCTAATGTCTCAAAATTATAAATAAAATATAATTATGTAGGAAATATTTTTATCTTTCTAATTAATATTTATAATCTAAAATCCAACATATATAACCCTATGTAATAATTGTTTTTCTAAAAGATATATGCATGTGTCATTTTTGTATTCATTTTAACTTAATTAAAATAAAGTGTCCCAATCACATACAAGTGGCACCATGGGGTCCCAAAATCGACCCAAAGATACCTATGGTCGAACATGTATCAACCAATAATGATAGGACACGTTTTAGGGTAATTTAGTATTATTATAATATTATTTTTTAACCCTTATTTACAGGATTTACCCTTAACCATGGTAAATAAAATATTTACCGCAGTAATCATTCAAAATGTCTAAAAATAAAAGTTACCTATTTACACAATTTGAACATCCTGATTCCAAATATGGAATCCATTTTTCTAAATTCAAAACACAGAAGTGGCAGAAATTAATTAAAAATTAATTCCCGCTGTCAAAACAAAAAGTGTGTTTTTAAGAGATAATAACTATCAAAAGATTGGCACTTGTTTATGTTCGGTTTAATTGTAAAATTATGTCCAATGACCAAAATTATATTAAACAGTAAAAATATATTCTAAATATACTTTAAAACCACTCAAATTCATAATTTATCACTATTAATTATTTTGATTAAAAACGTTGTTTTTAATTAAAATTTAGTAATTTTCACTATTCATCAAAATATGAAATTTATCCGAAAAGTACCAAAATTTCACCTTAGGCTAAATTCGATACTCCGAATCAAAAAATGAAGTCCATTTTGAGAGATAAAATTTCTAAAATTTTAAAAGGTAGGTATTACTATTCATAACTGCTAGTTTGATTGGTTGTGGTGTGTTAGAACTCGAAGTTGCGTACAACACACGCTACTGTATTATTCAAAGGAAAGAGTACTGTGGAAGCTGGGGATGTTTCATTTTAAATTTTTTATGTCCCCATTTGGTCAAAAGTTTAAAATATTGTATTTAAAAAGGATTCACTATTACAAGTTGATAAAAGTGAAATACTGAAAATGAATCTGTTCTTGCATTATGTCTAAGAAACTCATAATATGGATTCTAAAATTATAAGGATTATATAAAGTTTAAAATTTAGTTAATACTATTCATAACATCTTTTTAATGGCTTTTTTTTGGTATGTCATGGTGAAATTGAACTCGGTGTTGCGTGTAGTGCAAGTTATTGAATTATTTTGAAAAATAACACACAATGAATTCTTGGGGTGTTACAACTATTCAAAAAGCATTTATGAATAGTTTTAATTGAATAATTAAATTTATATAATCATTATAATTTTAAAATCCATATTATGTGTTTATTAGACTTAATATAAGAACAAATTCATTTTTTCAGATAAAAGAAGTATATTTCAAAAATGAAAATTTACCGCCTTTTAATGGAAACCCCTATTTAAAACAAATATTTGACACTTTTATATATTAAATTTAATTTAATTAAATTCTTATTTATAATCAGGACATAAAAATTTATTTTGGATAATTTGTTTTTACTTTTCCGATAACATTCATATTTTGATGAATAGTGAAATTACTAAATTTAAATTGAATTTTTTTTAATTGAAATAATTTAAAGTTCTAAATTATGAATTCGAATGGTTTGGTTGTATAATCAGATTATATTTTTATCAATTAATACAATTTATGTCATTATAAGTAATTTTACATTTAAATTTAACATAAACACATATTAATCTTTTGATAGTTTTTAATTCATGAAAACCTACTTTTGGGTTTTTGCAACGAGAATTAATTTTAAATAAATTAATTCCACATATATGTTTTCAATTCATTAAAATATAATTCATTTTCGAATTTGGAATATCAATATTAGGTTATGGTGATTATGTTTTTCTGAAAACTTTTAATGTTTTATGAATAGTAAAAAACACTGCGTTATTGTTTAAAAAATGACTTTTTATTCAAATATGTATTTATTTTATTTATTTAATTCAACATAGTTATATAATACTTATATTAATTCAGTTTTATTAATTGGAGTCATTTTTATAACAAAATTATATATATAAATGTTTATTGAACTTTTTTACCGTCTTTTACCCACCTTCTAGTAGCCTTTCCAAATTTGAGTAAAACATAATTTTACCGCTTCTATGAGTTGAATATCAAAAATCTGAGAGACAAAGTTGAAATCATTATGTAAAATTTGGTTCAATAATATGAAAATAATTTTAGGTGGTCAGTAACTTTTGACATTTATTTACCACATTTAAATGTAAATAGGGTAATTAAAGGAAAAATGATCTTATAATTACCCAAACACATGTCCTAATCTTTTTGGATAAGTGTAATTATAAAAAAAATCCATAGGAAAAAAATTTGATCCTTTTAGTCCACTTGGATTAGATAAAGACATTTAATATTATTTTATTTAAAGAATAGTTAAAAGTGATAAATTCAATGTTTAATGACAAAACCCATTTGGATCGGCCAGAACCAGCCCAAATATCATCCAAACTATTGTAACTACATCCTATAGTCCTTATTTTGGTCATATACCCAACCTAATAAGCCCTTTTGATCAAATAAAAAGAAAACACCCGAAGAAGAGTTAATAATTTGACCACCCTCTTTCAAGTTCTTTTCTTCTTCCACTTCCACATTCATTGTTGATTCCATTAAAAAATAATAAATCCAGTACCTCCTACAAACTATGATGTTATAATTAATATGGTACTACCATATTCATTATTCAATCCATCCTATAAATGACAAAGTCACCAAGTGTGCCTATGTACGGCTTACCGTCTCACATCGTGGTGTAGTTTTTAATTCAAAAACATTATTTTTTCGGATGGGTATAATAATGAGTGTAACTGATGTAAATAATAAATATAACATATCAATTATTCTATATATATGATATACCATCCTATTATATACTATTTCACCATCAAAAGATTGAAATTGTCACTAATGCGTACGTACGGCTTACCATCTCCACGATGCGATGAGATTCCATTCCCCATCGTAACCATTCAAAACTAATTTTCATTTGATGATTTAAAAGTTATCATTGAAGACTTTATATCATTTTGGTTATGAATAAAATACATCTTATCAATAACAAAATTTACTTATGTAAAAATACATATAACGGAAACCGATTCAGTTAACACCCAAAACAGTGATACTACTAAAATATTATTTACAAACAAATTTTCAAAGATCACATATGATATAATATTTATGTATGTGGTTACTGTATAATTTAATAACTATTATTTAACTACAATGCAGGAGTTTAATGTACCCTCTAGTAAGGAAAAACACGCTAAGGGGTTTCCTTCTCACTTCTTTTTTCTGTGAGATTCATGCAATATTGCCACTATTTCCTTTTGTGTAGTGTATGTACTCCACAAAATTTTTTTCTTTGTCTAATATACATTAAATTTTTGGTATTTACATCTTCATTGTATGATAATTATTTCATGGGGTGTATTTTTTTGTAAGTTACAAAACCGGTCAAGGAATTTCAAATTACAATTTCCACTCATTGGGATTTTCGCATAATTCATTGATTATTTTACTCCAAATTATGTGTGGAATCACTATTCATTATTTATGTAGAAATTTACAATTCACTCTCTATGGATATGCCTTTGATACACACAATCACTACATTTATAAATTCACATTCCATTGATACGATCTTTATAAGGGTAATCATAACTCAATTTCCATTCAATGAGTAAATCATCAAAGTCATTGGTTTTGTTTTCAAAAGATTTTTTGTAAATGTAATTAGATTTATTTACACTGAATATCCAATTATATTGTGTTTATTTATATTTTTCACACATAATTATGTAATTGATTCAACCTAAATATAAAAATGTGGTCTTTAAAAGGTATTTCGTCTAAATTTAAATTCCTTTGAGAACACTATGTCGTTGTGCACAAAATCACGTTTTAATAGCATGTATACTATCAATTGACATATTATATCATGAATCCCATTATTATAATGATATTATAATGTTTTGCTTAAGTTTATTTCTCAATTAATTGTATTCAAGCATTTCTTAATTGGTTATAAACTATTTAACTTAAGTATTTTTTTAAATGTTTTAAATATTTATTATTCTAAATCTTTCTCGTTAATGTCCATATTTTAAAAAATTTATTATGTATTTATTTATTTGGACATAAATTTTTTGAAATTAAAATTCCTTTTAAATGATTTCAAGAAAAAGGGTATTTTTCTATCAAATATTTTTAATTATTATTTTCATCAATTTCAATATCGTTCAATGTATTTTATTATTTATTAAGGTTGATTTATCATAATTATATAATCCATATTGTATTGAATGAGTTATTTTGGACTGTGGGTGTGCTAGTTTTATTCTATTCATTGTTTGTGGTTAAAATATTGACATTTTGTATAATATTTTTAATACAAATGTTTAGATTTTGTTTCACCCATTCATATGAAGAATTCATTGGACTTAGTAAGTGACGGGTGGAGCCTGATAGAGCTTCTTGATGCGTCGGTAGGTCTCATGTGACAAACTAGTGTCTTGGCACAAAGCATTGACAAAATATTATTTGTAGTCTTTGCACGAGGCATTGACTATGTGGTAATGATGTCCATAATTTTTCATTACATAATATAGAAATTATCTATTGATATTAATTGTGATTATTCGACTAGAAAAATATCCATGAGAATGAGTAAAGGGAATTATTTGATTTATCTTCTCTATATTATACTGAATTTTATGTTTAAAATGATTGTGTTCAAGTCTAATACATTTACTTATATGTTTAATATTGTTTATGTCAATTTCATCAATATTGTTATCCTTACTAAGTATCTAATCACACCCTTTACTTATGTTATATTTTTTCCAGGATGAAAATAAGTATATTACGATTAACCTGCAGGAATAGGCTATGAGATATAAGAGTGTTCAAAGGGGAAACAATGTTGTTTTTTTTATTTCATGATGTAATGTAAAACTTATGTATGTATCTAGTACTTCCAAGGCTGGTAAACTGATCAGTAATTCATGAAATTATTCCGTATATCATGCCAATGTTATGTAATAATGCACTGATTCTGGGTAATGCGGGTTGGGGCATTACAGTTGATATTAGAGGAAGTTTAGTACAAACCATGGAAGCAAGATTTAGTAAAACTCTGATTATGAAACACTACCCTAAGACAGACCTTGAAGATCAGTATAGAAGAACATCACAAAACATTGGTAATGTAAATATTATTTGGTTTTTCCAAGAAATACATCTTTCTTTGGATACGAGTACGTAGAGGCATCTCTGGCACAGATTTACCTAGGAGTGAAATCTCTAATAAGCAGTTTCAGGCTTGACCAGTGGTATCCTGATACACAACAAGGGGCATTTCTACACTCTTGGTTACAACACTCATGGGGGATATGCTTAGGATAATTAACATTATCATGAAAAACCAATTTGAAGGATTTTAATATAACATTAGAATAAATAACATTTCTTAATCCTGAGGTGTAATATATTTACAATAAGGTGTTATGATATTTTCTAAATGATTTTATGACTCACACTATTCTATCATGTGTTAGTCAATGCATGGATTCCAAGGAAGTCATAATAACATTGAAGATGATGTACATGGAGGGAATGATGGTGGAAATGAGCAACGAAATGGAATGTATATAGGTGTAAAAGATATCGTGTTCATGTCGAATCAATTTTCCAAAAATATGATCAATAACATATATATTAAGCAACTCTTAGATTCAACAAAGAAGATAAAGGAGGTGAATGATAAGGGCACCAGTAGTGGACACCATGGTGAAAAGAAATCTCATTTTCTATCATGAAGGAAATGTGGAAAGAGACACCTAGGAACGTTTATCAATGGAACAAAGAAATGATTTATGTGGGGGAAAGAAGGAAAAAAAGTAAACAGTTTCTGAGAAAAAATGAAGAGTACTCTAGAAGAAAATATAAATGATCCTAAGAATCCACTTATAGACATTTTCTTTAAATAAAGGGTCCTTTGAATTAGCAGAGTCAATGCCCTATTATATAGGATAACAACTATGTCATGTAATAAAATATGTGGAAATAAATGAATGGAGAAATTTTAAAAAGTATGGGATTACATTAGAAGTCTATTGACTTGTATGTGTAACCATGCTGTTTGTTATGTGAAAATTCAATTTGAGGAAGTGTTTCTTTTCTTTTTTGGATATAGTTATAAAGAACCTTTTGGGTTTATATGATTGTTAATTTTTAGGCAATTACATTATATTAATTTTTGGGATGATAATGTGAGGTATGAGATAACATTTGAGGTTAAATTATGTTATGGTTAATTTAAGGAATTTGTCTCATTTTGGGAATGATGTAAAATATAGATTTTGGAAAGGGACAACATGCAGACCATGTGACAACCCCTCGCGTCGGACAAGGCTTTGGGAATCGAACACACAACCAGAGGTTGATTGGTATTTACAGTCTTCCACTGGAATATGTGAAGTCCTAGAATAGTGTGACAAATTATTTTTAGTTAAATGATTTTATTGATCAATAATAAGTTGATTTGGAATATTATGTCTTTTCAAATGGATATCCTTACCATAAGAAAATGATTTGGTTATGAAGTGATAAATGTTATTCTCGAAGACGTTCGCTCAGTTGGGAACACTATATGCCTATGGAAAATAGAATTCTATGGGATTTCATTTGTGGAGTAATGGTGGATTTGTATCTATATTTTTATTGTGTATTTATAGTGATTTGGGATATTTATGGAAATGATTAACCCATCATAGTGAATATGTGATTAGGTTAATTACATTTAAGTATGAGACTTTAAGAGTAGTAGATGTTATTTTGAGATACAATTTAATGTGAAAGACTATGTAATCATATTCTTCTATGTTTTGGGTTTCAATATTATTATTGATTATATTGAATGATTTTAACAATAATTGATTTTAAAATGCTATTTATTGATCTTTTGGTAATGTTGGCTTAATTTTAGAAATTAATATTAGTATTAATGTCTCTAAAGGATTATCCTTTTTGGCGATCATATTATCTTGTACAAACCATTTTGGTTTTGGTTAATCTCTGAAGACCAGGGAAATATATAGATTATCCCTTCGGGATCATTTCATTCTATAGATGTTGATTCTAGCGCTTCAGGTGTGACCAAGTCATCTTTAATACTAATCGTTTGAAAAAAAGATGAGTGAGTTGTAGAAATTTATTAAAGGATAAAACTATACGTAAAAAGTAAGTATATATCTTTATGATACTAGTCAATCTCATAAATAAATTCCTCAAATATATGAAATGGAACATAAATCCAAAAAATGTTATCCGTTTACTTTTCCTACTACAAAACTATTAATCGTTTATCCCATCTCATTTTTGTTGTTTTCTTGTTGTTAAGTTTCTCCTGATCATTTTTTCTATTACTCTCTTTAAGAACATGAAACATAGTTAATCTTCCATATCCATGTTTTCATACATGGAATCCTAGTATGGTTTACCTCGGGTGACATTTATACTTCTATTTCATTCTTTTAAAGTGATAGTTTTATTGGCAATTTTTCTGATGTGGGACTTTCAACAAAGTTCCCAAGCCCAATTTTAGTATTATGAGGATGAAATTTCTAAACAGGGGGAAGAGTGTGACACCCCATGATTTCGTAGTAAGTTATTTTCTATAATGTAATTCAATATCTTGCGCTACACACAACATCGAGTTCGAGCGCACCACAACTTACCAAACTAGCCATTCAAAAAGCGGTTATGAATAGAATTAAATGAATTATGATTTTTATATACTCTATATAATTTTGGAATCCAAATTATATGTTTCTTAGACATAATATAAGAACAAATTTATTTTTTCAGATAAAGAAGTATTTTTAAAAAATGAAATTTTACCACCTTTTAATGGCGAACACTTTTTAAAACCAATATTTGAAACTTTTATATATTTAGTTTAATTAAATTAAATTCTTCGTTATAATCAGGATAGAAAAATTTATTTTGGATAAATTTTCTATACTTTTATGATAACATTCATATTTTGATGAATATTGACAAATACTAAATTTTAATTGAAAACAACTTTTTTAATCAAAATAATATGTAGTGTTTATATTTTTCGTTGGAATGGTTTTTAAGTATAATAAGATCATATTTTTATCATTTAATACAATTTAGGTCATTATAAGTAATTTCACAATAATATTTGACATAAACAGATATAAATCATTTGATAGTTTTTACTTTTTGAAAACCCACTTTTGGGTTTTGAAAATGGGATATAATTTTAAATTAATTCTAATTATATGTTTTTAATTTGGTAAAATAAAAATCATTCTAAAATTTTGAATTTTAAAATTAGCTTAGGGTTATTTTTTTTATTTTTCTGAAAACTATAAATTTTTTATTTTTATGGAAATTCCCCACGTTATTGTTTAAAAACTGACTTTTTATTTAAATATTTGTTTTATTGATTTATTTAAGTAAATATAGATACGTAATACCTATATTAGATCACTGTGATTCATTGGAGTCGTTTTTATAATAAAATTAGATGTATAAAATTTTATTGAACTTTTTTTACCGACTTTTACCCACCTTTTAGGAGGATTTACAAATTTCCATAAAACATTATTTTACTGCTTCTGTGAGTTGAATATAAAAAATACAAGAGACATGGTTGGAATCAGTACGTAAAATTTTGTTCAATAAGATGAAAATAATTTTTGTTGAATAGTATCTTTTGACATTTACTTACTAGGGTTAAAAGTAAATTGGGTAATTAGTGGTAAAAATGATATTATAATTACGCTAAAACATGTCCTAATTCTATTATATAAATGTAATTATACCAAAAACAACCTGAGGAAAAAAATATGATCCTTTTGATCCACTTGGATTAGAATAGGACATTTATTATTATTTTATTTAAAAATTATTTAGGTATTAAATTCAATGTTTAATAACAAAAATATTTTAAACATAGTGTTATATATAAGATAAATATGACTATAAATATTCATTATAAAGATAAAAATATTTCCTACATAGTGGTAGTTTATTTATAATTTTTAGACATTAAATAATATAATTTATTTATGAGACAATGATGATGTCGTAATTACATTATTAATGAATTATTAAAATAATTGATATTATAAATATCCAAATAAATGTAATTTGAGACTTTTCATGAATTACACTAATTTTATAGGTTAATATGATATTTTAGAGTTCATAAAATAATTTTTTTTTAAAGTAATCATGTGGTTATGATTTTCACAAAAAACATATACAAAATAGTGTCAAAATTGAGTTAAATGATTTTTTAAAACATATACTATATTATTGGTTGATATAATATTCCTAAAAATATAAGGTTCAAACAAAGGGCTTAAATAATATTATATATTTCCTCAAGGAACCACTTGAAGATCTCATAGAATCTTATAAGATGTTTATTAACCATATTATGTAAGACTACAAAAGACAAGGTTAATGTTAAACTATTTAACTATTAGTAGAATAAAAACTATCAGGTTACTATGGTGACCTAAACTTGTATAAAACCTATTGGTTGAGTGGTTTTTGACCCATACCTACCTTAGTATCGAAATAAATCTATTTTGATCAATTATAAATTGAAAATGAATTATAATAAAATATTATTTCAAGGTTTTTCTGAAGTGACAGTCACCTCTTTTATAAAAGAGAACTTACCCTTATCATAATTTCACTCCACAAAATCCATTTGTAACATCCAAACCCTGACCAAATACCCTCAAAAATACTGAAACTACATCCTATATTCCTTCCTTTGGTCAGAAACCCATCATATTGAGTCATTTTAAACAAATAAAAAGAAAACACCCGACGAAGAGAGAATAATTTCACCACTCTCTTTCATGTTATTTCCTTTCATCAATTTCATTTTTCATTTTTGATTCCATAGAAAAATAATAAATCCATTACCTCCTACATAATGTGATTTTATTATAATTATCGTACAACCATATTCGTTATTCTATCCATCCAATAAATGATAATGTCACCAAACGTGTGTACGTACGGCTTACCACCTCCACATTGATGTGTAGTTTGTTATTCAAAAACATTATTATTTGGATGGGTATAATAATGAGTATAATGGATGTAAATAATTAATATAACATTTAAATTATTCTTTATATATAATATACTATCCAATTATATTCTATTTTACCATCACAAGAATGATATTTTCCCTCATGCGTACGTACGACTTACCGTCTCCATGACGCGATTACATGTCATTCCCCAACCTAACTATTCAAAACTAATATTCTTTTGATGAATAATTTTTTTAAAGACTTGTAATCATTCTGGTTATGAATAAAATACATCTTATTCGTAACAGACATGAGATACGTAACAAAACATATAACGAAAAATGCATCCTTTAACACCTGAAACCATGAAACTACAAAAATATTTTTTAAAAAGAAATATTAGAAGATCATATATGATATAATATTTATGTATGTGGTTATTTTATAATTTAATAATAATTTATAACTGTAATACATGATTTTAACGTACCCTCGACTAAGTAAAATATCATGGTAAGGGGTTTTCTTCTCACTTCTTTTTCCAGTGAGATTCATGCTATGTTGCCACTATTTCCTTTTGAGTAGTTTATGTACATCCCATGATTGTATTCATTGTTTAATATACATTAAATTATGGTTATTTACATCATCACTGTAGGATACTTCTTTCATGGGTTGTATGTTTCATAAGATACCAAATCGGTAAGGGAATTTCAAATTTCAAATTCCACTCATTGGGTATTGCACATAATTCATTGATTATTTTACTCCAAATTCTGTGTGGATTTGCTATTTTTTATTTATGTAGTAATTTCCAATTCGAATTATTTGGATATACCTTTTATACACATAATCACTCCATTGATAATATAACATTCCATTGATATGAACTTAATATGGGTAATCATAACTCAATATCCATTCATTGAGTTAGACATCCAAGTCATTGGTTTTGTTTTTACAAGAATATGTGTAGATGTATTCTGATTTCATTACACTGAATATCCAATTATATTTAGTTTATTTGTTTTAATAAAACATAATTATGTAATTGATTCATCCTAAATGTAAGGATATGATCTCTAAAAATAATTTCGTATCAATTTACATTCCTTTGAGACCTCTTTGTCGTTGTGCACGAATTCACTTTTATATGGTGTATATACTATCCATTGATATATAATATCATCATTACCTTTATTATCATAATATTATAATGTTTTTATAATGTTATTCCTCAATTACTTATATTCATGTGTCGCTTATCTTGTTAATAACTCATTAACTAAAATATTGTTTTAAATGTTTTAAATATTTATTCTTCTAAATCTTTCTAATTAATGTTCATGTTTTAAAAATTATATTTAGTATTTATTTATAAGGGTATAAATTTTTTTAAATTAAAATTCCTTATAAAAGTTTAAATTTGTTATGGGACACTTTGATAAAAAAATCTTTATTAATCATCTTCTTTGAAAAATAGTGCGACATTTAAATGCTTTCAATAAAAAGGGGATATTTCTCTAAAAAGTTTTAATGGCTATTTCCATCTATATAAATATATTTCAAATAATTTTATTCTTTTTTGGGGTTTATTTTTCATAATAAAGTCATCCATATTGTATTGAATGAGTTATGTTTGACTCTGGGTGTGCTATTTTTATTTCACTCATGGTTTGTGGTTAAAATATTGACATTTCATATGATAGTTTTAATACAAATGTATAGATTATGGTTAACCCTTTCATATGAGGAATGAACTGGTCATAGTAAGTAATGGTTGGAGCCTTCTATATCTCATAGATGCATTGGTATGTCTCAGGAGACAAAATAATGTCTTGGCATAAGGCCTTGACAAAATATTATTTGAAGTCCTAGCATGAGGCCTTGACTATGTGGTTATGATGTAAAACATTATGGATTCCATCATTTTGAAATTGGATATTTATATTACATGTGATTATTTGAATTGTAGAATATCCATGTGAATGAGTAAATTAAATTATTTCATTTATCTTTTCTATATTATAGTGAAGTTTATGTTTAAAAGGCTTGTGTTCTAGTCTTATATGTTGCCTTAAATGTGTATTCTTGTTTATGACCGTTTCCGCTATATTGTAAACCTTAATAAGTATCTGAGCTCACCCCTTTCTTATGTTTTATTATTCCCAGAAGTCTGAGAAGTATATTACGATTAACCTGTAGGAATAGGTGAAGTTATATAAGAGTTTTCATAGGCGAAACAATGTTGTTTTTTATTTCATGGTGTAATTTAAAACTTATGTATGTAACTAGTACATCCAAGGATAATAAGAAATCTATGTTTAAAAAACACTATCCTAAGATATAATATGATTATTATTATAAAATAGCATCCCAAAATATTGTTAATGTAAATATTATTTGGGTTTTCCAGGAAATACATCCCTCTCTGGATATAAGCAGGTAGAGGCTTCTCTTTCATTGATTTACCTAGGACTAAAAACTCCAAATATGAGTTTCGGGCTAAACCCTGGGTATCCTGGTACACAACAAGGGGCCTTGCTACAATCATGGTTACGACATTCATGGGTAATATGCATAGGATAATTCACATTTTCATTACAAACTTATTTGTAGGATTTTAATGTAAGATGAGAATAAATAAGCATGGTTAATTCTAAGGTGTTTTATATTGAAAATAAGGTGTTATGATATTCTCTAAATGATTTTTTGACTCACACTATACTTTCTTGTGTTAGTCAATGGATAGATTTAAAGGAAGTCGTAGTAACATTGTAAATGATTTACAAGGTGGGAACAACAGTGGAAATGAGCAATGAAATGGAATGTTGATAGGTGTTAAAGATATCATGTTCATGCCGAATCAGTTTTCCAAAAATATTATCAACAACATATATATTAACCAACTCCCAGACTAAATAAAGAAGAGAAAGGTGTTGAATGATAAGAACTCCTTTATTGGACACCGTGGAGAAAAGAATGCTCAATTTTGATCATGGAGGAAATGTTGAAGGAAAAACCTAGGAAAGGGTCTCAATGGAAAAAAGAAACTCTTTATGTGTGGGAAAAAAGGTGAAAAGGTAAAGAGTTGTTAATGAAAAAATGACGAGTACTGTGGATGAAAATAAAAATGATCATAAGAGTCCAATTACAGTCATTTTCCATAAATATAAGGGACTTTGGTATTAACCGGGTCAAAGCCGTAATCTATAGGATAACCTATAAGTCAAGGAAGAACCTATGTGGAAATAATCGGATGGATAAATGTTTAAAAGTATGAGATTACATTGGAAAACTATTCTCTTGTGTGTGTGTAACCATGCTTTTTGTTATGTGAAAATGATATTTTAGGAAGAATTATCTAATATTTTCATGATATAGTTACAAATAAATATTTCGGTTTATATGATACATAAATTTGAGGTAATTATAAGTTATTAATTTTTGGGATGAAAATATGAGGTATGAGATTACATTTGTGGTGAAATTATGTTATGTTTATTTTAAGGAATTTATCTCATTTTTGGAATGTTAAAAAAAATTTGTTTTGAAAAAGGAAATCACATAGAATGTGTGACAACCCGTCGTGTTGGACCATGCTGTTGGAATCAAATCCACACCCAGAGTGCGATTGTGTTTTTTTGCCTAACACTGGACTACGTGATGTCCCTAGTTAGTATGACTAATTATTTTTAGTTAAATGATTTTATTGAACAATAGTAAGTTTATTTGGGAACTTATGTCATATCAAATGGATATCCTCAGTATAGAAAAATAATCTAGTGATTAGGTAATAAATGTTATTTTGGATGATGTTCAACCTATTGAAAACACTATTTGCCTAAGGAAAATAGAATACTATGGGATTTAATTTTAGGAGTAATTGTGGGTTTTTATCTATGTTTTTATTGTGAATTTATAGTGATTTAGTTTATTTATGGAAATGATTAACATATCATAGAGAATATGTGATTAGGTTAATTACATTTATTTATGTGAATTTAATATCATTAGAAGTTATTTGGAGATATATATTTAATGTGGAAGACTACGTAATCAAAATCATCTATGTTTTGGGTTTCAATATTATTTTTTATTATATAGATCGATTTGGAGAATTTATATCTATTGAATGGTATTATTAAACTTTGGTTATTGTTTGTTTAATTTTAGAAATTAATATTAGTATTTCTTTATCTAAAGGATTATCCTTTTTGGGGATCAACTGATCTTGTACTAACCATTTTGTTTTTGGTTAATCTATAAAGACAAGGGAAATATATAGTTTATCTTTTGGGGATCATGTGACTCTCTATAATTTGATTCTAGCACTTTAGGTGTGACCCAGTCATCTTGAATACTCATTTTTTTAATGAAACACTAAATAAAAAGTAAGAATATCACTTTATATTATCATTAAATATCATAAATAAATTCCTCAAATTTATGAAATGGAACTTAAAAGAAAAAATGTTTTCCGTTTACTTTTCCTACTGGGAAACTAATGATCATTTATCCCATCAAAAGTTTGTAGTTTTCTTGTTGTTTACTTTATTCAAATCATGTTTTCTATTACTCTCCATCATTACTTTACCCTTAGTTTATCTTCCATATCCATGTATTCTTACATGGATTACTTGTATGGGTTATCTCATGTTACCTTTGTACTTTTTTTTCTTTTAATGTGACAGTTTTATTGACTCTTTTTCTGATGAGGTACTTTCAATGATGTTCCCAAGGCCAATTTTCAAATGTTGAGGATGAAATTTGAAAAATGTGGGAAGAATGTAACACCCCAAGATTTCATAGTAAGTTATTTTCGTTAAAGTAATTCAATAGCTCGCGCTACACGCAACACCGAGTTCGAGCACACCACGACTTACCAAACTAGCCGTTGAAAAATCTTTTATTAATATTGTTAATTGAATCACGAGTTTTATATACTCTATATAAGTTTATAATCTATATTATTTGTTTTTTATACATAATATGAGAAAAAATTCAATTTTTCAGATAAAAGATGTATTTTTAAAAATTGCTATTTTACCACCTTTTAGAGGTGAACACTTTTTAAAGCCAATATTTGACACTTTTATATATTAAATTTAATGAAATTAAATTCTTATTTAGAATCAGGACATAAAAATTAATTTTTTATAAATTTGTGGTACTTTTCGTATAACATTCATATTTTGATGAATAGTGAAAAATACTAAATTTCAATTGAAAACAACTTTTTAATAGAAATAATTTATACTGTTAAATTATAAATTTGAAAGGTTTGTAAGTATAATTAGATTATATTTTTCCCATTTAATGCAATTTAGGACATTATATTTAATTTCACATTTAAATTTGACATAAACACGTATCAATCTTTTGATTGTGTTAACTTCTTAAAAACCCGCTTTTGGGTTTTTACAATGGGAATAAATTTTAAATTAATTAATGATACTTTTATGTTTATAATTTAGAAAAGTAGAGTTAATTTCTTAATTTTTTAAATCAAAATTATCTTTCTTTTAATTTGTTTTATTTTTCTAAAAATGTTCAATTTTTGATGAATAGTGAAAAACACGACGTCATTATTTAAAAACCGACTTTTTATTTAAATAAATTTTTATTTTATTTATTTAAGTCAATATATATACAAAATACCTATATCAGTTCAATTTGATTCATTGGAGTCATTGTTATAATAAAATTAGGTGTATAAATTTTTATTGACCCTTTTTACCATCTATTACACACCTTCTAGGAGCATTTGCATATTTGCATTAAACATTATTTTACCGCTTCTATGAGTTAAATATGAAAAATCCGAGAGATTCTGTTTACATCAGTAAGTAAAATTTGGTTCAATAAGATGAAAATAAGTTTTTGTGAATAGTAACTTTTGACTTTTATTTACCACAGTTGAAAGTAAATAGGGAAATTAAAGGTAAAAATGATATTTTAATTACACTAACACACGTCCTATTTCTATTGTATAAGTGTAATTCAGACCAAGAAATATTAGTAATAAAATATGATCCTTTTGGTTCCATTGTATTAGATTAGGACATTTATTATTTTTGTATTTAAAGAATAGATAGAATTGTTAAATTCAATGTTTAATAAGAAAACTATTTTCTATATAGGGTAATACATATGATAAATACAACTATAAATATTCATTAGATAGATAAAAATATTTCCTAAAAAAGTTTATTTTATTTATAATTTTTAGACATTAAATATTTATATTTATTAATGATACGATGATAATACAGTAATTACCTTATTAATTACAGTTTAAAATAATTGATATTATAAATATCCAAATAAATGTAATTTTATACTTTTGATAAATTACACTAATTTAATTTGTTAATATGACATGTTAGGGTTGATTAAATAATTTTTTGTGAAGTAATAAAGCTGTTGTGATTTTAAAAAAAACTAAATAGTGTCAAAATTGACCTAAAAGAGTTTTTAAAATAAATACTATATTATTGGTTGACATAATATTCCTAAAAATATAAGGTTCGTGAAAAGGGATTAAATAATATAATATATGTAATTAATGAACCACATGATGTTCTCTTGGAAGTTTAGAGGTTGTTTATTAACCATATATTGTAAGATTACAAGAAGACACAGTAAAAGTTATACTATTTACCTAATAGTTAAATCTAAAATATAAAATTAATATGGTGATATAAATGTGTATAAAACCAATTGGTTGAGAGGGTTTTGACCCATAACCAACTTACTTTCGAAATAAATTAATTTTGTTCTATTGGGACCCGAAAATGATTTATAATAAAATAATATTTCTAGGTTTTCCAAAAGTGACCCTCACCACTCTTATAAAAGTGTACTTACCCTTCTCTGAATTTCACACCACAAAATCCATTTGGCTTGTAGAAAACCTACACAAATATCCTACCAAATACTGACACTACATCTTAGAGTCCTTCCGTTGATCATAATCCCAACCTAAGGAGCCCTTTTGATATAATAAAAATATAGCACCCGAAAAGAGGTTGTAATTTCATCACCCTCTTTCAAGTTCTTTTCTTCTTCCACTTCCACTTTCATTGTTGATTCCATAAAAACAAATAACAACTCCAGTACCACCAACATACTATTATATTTTTATAAATATGGTATAACCAAAATCATGATTCTATCCATCCTATAAATGATAATGTCACCAAACCTGCGTACGTACGTCTTATCGTCTCCACGTCGGGGTGTAGTTTGTTATTCAAAAACATTATTATTTGTATTTTTATAAAAATGAGTACAACAGATGTAAATAATAAATATTACATGTTAATAATTATTAATATATGATATAAAATCCAATTATATATGATTTCACCATCAAAAGAATTATATTGTCGCTCATGCGTTCGTACGGCTTAGAGTCTCCATGATGCGAGGAGATGTCATTCCCCACCGTAACCATCCAAAACTAATTTTCATTTGAGGATTAAATTTTTTTTTTGAATACAGTATATAATTATTGATATGTATAAAATACATCCTATCCATAACACACATGTCTTATGTAAAAAAACATATATCAATAAAATAATCAGTTAGCACCCGAAACAATGATACTACTAAAATATTATTAACAAAGGAAAATTAAAAGAACATATATGATATCATATTTATGTATGTGGTTATTTTATAATTTAAAAACCCATATTTAACTGTTATATATGATCTTAACGTACCCTCGACTAAGGAAAAGTACATGTTATGTGGGTTTCTTCTCACTTCTTTTTCCCAGGAGACTCATGTTATATTGCCACTATTTCCTTTTATGTGGTGTATGTACTGCCCGTTATTGTATTATTTTTGTAATATAAATTAAATAATTGGTATTTACATCTTCATTTTATGATACTTCTAACATGGGGTGTATTTTTCATTAGTTACCAAATCGATAAGGGAATTTTAAATTCCAATTTCCACTCATTAGGCTTTATGCATAATTCCTTGATTATTTTACTCAAAATTATGTATGGAATCAATATATATTATTTATTTAGTAATTTAAACTTCCCTTTATGTTGATATACCTTTCATACACATTATATATTCATTGATAAATTCACATTCCATTGATATGAACATTTTAAGGGTAATCATAACTCAATTTCCATTCTTTGAGTTAAACATCCAAGTCATTGGTGTTGTTTTAGAAAAATATGTGTAAAAGTAATATGATTGATTTACACTGAATATCCAATTATTTCGAGTGTATTTATATTTTTAAGACATAATTATGTAATTTATTCATCCTAAATGAAATGATATAGTCTTTAAAAGTTATTTTATCTAAATTTACATTCCTTTGAGACCTTTTTGTCCTTGTGCACCAATTCAATTTAATATAGTGTATATACTTTCCATTGACATATTATATCATGAATCCCTTTTTTCTCCTAATATTATAATATTACGATTAATATTATTTATCAATTACTTTTATTTAAGAATCTCTTATTTGGTTAGGAACTCTATAACTAAAATATTGTTTTAAATGATTTAAATATTTATTCTTATAAAACATTCTCATTAATATCCATGTTTTAAAATTGTTATTAAGTATTTACTTTATATGTACATGAATATTATAAAAATAAAATTTCTTTTAAAATTTCCAAATTGGTTTGGGACACTTTGATTAAAAAATCCCTACTAAACAACTTCTTTGATAAATAGTGTGACATCTAAATGCATTCAACAACAAGGGGATATTTCTCTCAAATAGTTTTAATGAATATATTCATCTGTGTAAATATAATACAATATATTTTATTCTTTAGTGAGGTTGATTTATTATAATAAAATCATCCATATTTTATTGAATGAGTTATGATGGACTGTGGGTGTGCTATTTTTATTCCATTCATGGTTTGTGGTTAAAATATTGACATTTTGTATGCTAGTTTTAATAAAAATGTTTAGATTATGTTTCAACCTTTCATATGTGTCATGCATTGGACTTATTAAGGGATGGGTGGAACCTAATATAGCTCCTCATTGCATCGGTAGGTCTCATGAGACAAACTAGTGTCTTGGGACAAGGCCTTGACAAAATATTATTTGTAGTCTTGGCACGAGGCATTGACTATGTGGTTATGATGTTCGACATTATGAATTCTATTATTTTGAAAATTTCTATTGATATTAAATGTGATTATTCTACTTATAAAATATCCATGTTAATGAGTAAATGGCCTTATTTGATTTATATTTTACAAATTATGTATAATTTTCTGTTTAAAAGGATTCGGTTCAACTGTTATACATTGCCTTAAATTTTAATTCTTGTTTATAAAAGTTTCTTCTATATTGTTATCCTTACTCTGTATCTAAGCTCACCCATTTCTTATGTTTTATTTTTTCCTAGGAGGCAATGAATTATATTATGATTAACCTGTAGGAATAGGCTAAGAGATATAAGAGTGTTCAAAGGGGACACATTTTTTTCATGATGCAATGTAAAACTTGTGTATGTATCTAGTACTTCCAATAACACTAAACTGATCGATCTTTTGGGAATTTATTCCTTGTATCTTACCAATTTTGTGTAATAATGCACCGATTCTGGGTAACTGGGTTTGGGGTGTTACAATTTTAAAATCCAAGAAAATAAAATCAAAGAAGTTCATATGTTTTATATGACCATTTTACATAATAAAACTTTTAATTAGAGCAAGTGGAATTTTTATTAATAAAATTTTGGGCCATTACAATCTTCACCCCTTAATAAATTTCACACTCACAATTTCCTTCTCCCAAACTAAAACAGATTAGGTTAACTCTACTTCATCACTTCCTTTGATTTCCATATTGCCTCTTCAAACTTGTGGTTCACAACAAAACCGTGACGAGGGGGAATTATCATATTTCTTAGAAATATTTCCCTTTGATTAATGAAATTCATGGGCTTCTCTTCATAGTAGAATTAAATCTGAAATAGAACCACCTCTAGATTTAGTACATGTGATGGGTCAGGTATGTTCTTCCTCAAGAGTTATAAATGAAATACATCAAGTACTTGAGATAGGTTCGGTGGGAGTGGAAGTCGATAGGCAATTGCTTCAAAATAAGAAATGATCTAAAAATGGTTGATGTACCTTTGACAAATCTGTCCCTTGTTCTAAAATCTTATAACTCTCTTCCATGGTGATATGTGGTGGAATTCAATGTATCCCTCATCAATCTCTAGGTCTCATCGATGATTTCCAACATATCCCTTTTGTCAACATTGAGCATATTAAATGTGATGCTGGATGGTCATAACCTTCTCCACCATTTCATCGACCTTTTTTGGACTTCAGAGTTTTCACACCCCAACTTCATCCCAACATTCCAGTGTTCTTCACATCTTCCCATAGAGGACATCAAAAAGTGCCATTTGGATGCTTGAGTGGAAACTGTTATTGTAAGAGAACTCAACTAGAGGAAGTTGTTGACCCCATCATCCTTTTATGTCCATTGAGAATGCTATCAACATGTCCACAGGTGTTTGGACAGTCGACTTAGATTAGACTTATGTTTGAGGATGATTAGCCATAATTAAGTTCAACTGAGTATTCAAAGCATTTTGGAGACTTTTCTAGAACATAGAGGTGAATCTTAGAAATTGATTAGATAAAATTGATTATCATAGCCATATATCCATACCACTCCCCTAATGTATATCTGTGCTAGTTGGTCCATTGAGAAAAACTCTATAATTGCAATGAAGTGTTCATTCTTTGTAAGATGGTCCACAACAACCCAGATAACATTGTTTTCATTGGATGTCTTTGGAAGTCTAGTGACAATGTCCATTGTGATGTTCTCCCATTTACATGTTGGTATTGGTAATGGTTGCATCATCCCCTTATACTTCTACCTCGCATCCTTCACTTTCAGAAACACCAAGCACTTTTATGTATACTCAATGATCTCATTATTCATGTAATTCCAATGATAATTCTCTTGGATATCTCGATACATCTTTCGGTTTCTTGGGAGAATATTGAAATTTGAACTATGTGCATCATCCAAAAGTTCATTCATTAACTCTGTATTTGATGGAACACATAATCTTATTCCAAATCTGACAATTCATTATTCATTAACATTGAACTCCAAGGATTTCCCTTTTCTGAAAGTTACCACATACTTCTTAATTATCATATCATCCTTTTGAGAATCATCTAACCTTTCTAAAGGAGATGATTGAGAAATCATTTGTGAAAGGATTTATGATGTTTCCTTATTTATGATTCCCATGCCCATCTTCATAAAATATAATAAGATTGGATCCCTTTCAATTCTCATAAATGATAGTATCACTAGGTCAATTCTATATAGACAATCTTCCACCTTGTTTGCTTTCCCAGGGTGGTAATGATTTGAGCAGTATAATTCTTTTCTCAACTCTAACCATCTTCATTGGTTCATGTTCAACTATTTATGTGTGAATATATACTAGAGGATTTTTATATCCATTTATATTTCAAAAATATCCCCAAAGAGTCAATGTTTCCAAATTTTTAAAGCTGATTATACTATATCCATCTCCAGATCATGTGTTGGATATATTTTCTTGTGAAAATTAAATTGACATGAATCATAATTAATGAATTTTCCATTTTCATCAAGACACATACCATGTCCTTTGAAGCATCACTAAATACAAAA
Organism: Viscum album; assembly: GCA_963277665.1. Classification (NCBI taxonomy): domain Eukaryota; kingdom Viridiplantae; phylum Streptophyta; class Magnoliopsida; order Santalales; family Viscaceae; genus Viscum; species Viscum album. The sequence goes on along the minus strand of OY728127.1, from coordinate 1,799,517,025 downwards.
AAATATCTCCACTTGTGGGTATTATGAGAACGGGCGTAGTGATAAGCCTCCTTTTCAACTCCATGAAGATCTCTATTCCACCCATTCCTCCAAGAAAACACGACTCCATTCCGTGTTAGTAAGGTAATAGGAGTCTAAAATAGTGAAAAAATTATCACTAATCATTGAAATTATTTAGATAATTCCAGGAATCTACAGATATCCACCACAAATTTTAGCCTTGGCCATCCCTCAATTGAATTGGCCTTGGAGGTATACATAGATATCCCATTTCTTATGATTATATGACCCAAGAATGAGACCTCCTTCAACCAGAACTCACACTTGTTCTACATTGTATATATATTATCCTTTCACAAGGTCCTTTTTATAGTGCTTAGATTCTCTTCATACTCCTCCTTGGTTTTGGATTTTATTAGAATATATTCTTTAAAGGCTAACAAAAATTTGACGAAGTAATCTCTGAAGACTCTATTCATCATGTCCATGAAGATTTCTGGAGGATTAGTGAGTCCAAAAGGAAATACTATGAATTTATATTTCAGGTGCCTTGTATGAAACACAATCTTGGGGATATCCTCCATCTTCACCCTTACTGCATAATATCCTGACCGCAAATCCACCTTGGAGAAGTATTGTGTTCCACATAGATGATCAAACAAGTCCTCAATTCGTGACCTATGAAACTTGTTCTTTATCATGATTTTTTGAGATCAATGTAATCAATTACAAGGTGCACTAACCCATGTTTTTCCTTAATGAATAGGACTGGTTCACCCCATAGTGAATAACTTGGGTGTATAAACCCTTTATCCAGATTCTTTGTAGTTGTTTATTTACCACCTCAAGCTTCACAACTGTCATCCTATAAAAATTCTTGAATATTATACAATCCCTAGGTATAAGATCAATCATGAATTCAGTATATTTTCAATTATAAAGGTTATACAATTACATAAGAAACACTTCTCGTAAATCCCTCACAACAGGAATGTGTTTAAGGATGGTTTCTTCCTTAGAATCCATCATCTAAGTAGGATATGTGTGATCATAGTGTAGTAATATTCATGCTTAATATGATGTGTCTAAAAAAAATTAGTCCTTTTCCTTGATCTTGTACATAATTGGCGGTTGATTCTTTATATAGAGAGTGGTTTCCCTCTCATGAAAATTTATGTTGGCTCTATAGAGTAAAATCCAATCAATGCCAAGAATTGAATCTAATTCCACAATAAGGAGTATGAAGAGGAAATATAAGAATATAAATCCACAAATTATGATAGGGGAAGAGTCATATTAATTGGATGTAATGATTTCCCAATCTTCAATTCTCGAAGACATCTTTCGATCCATTATTTGCGGTGGTGCGAAAATTGTCCTACAAAACATTCAGAAAATAAAAGAATGTGTTGAACATGAATCAAAAAGTAAGTTCGTTATTATTCAATGAATAACTAGAATACATGTCACCACATTGTTTTCATGTTTTTCATCAGAGGTTGTGATGGAAAAATATCACTTTTCATTACATTGAGGTTGTTGGATTACTCCGAAAACCCTTGTCTTAGGGAACTAGTTTGCAAAGTGCCCTGGTTCATTAAAATTGAAGAAAAAAACTATGTGGAGGGTTCAATGTATCATTAATTTATTCTATCATTGTAGTGGGTTATTTTAATAATAATTTAATAGATAGGTTCCCTTCTATTCCATAGCTAAATATTTTCCTCATCCCCTATATGAAATTTATAGAGTACTTCATTCTATAACATTAGCAACTGGGGTGCTGAAATTTCATAGCACTGTTGGATTTATCAATCAAACCTATAGAATCATACTCCACCTTCTACATAAAATCCCCCATGATATCGTTATGATAATCTAATCGCCATTTCATCTTTGATGGAACATCATACAATTTCCTCATAGCTATCGATGTCACAGATCTAATGGGATATCTATAGGCTTGGGTTTAGCCAGCCAAATAAGTGGAAAACCATGCATTCAAGGGTAACGAAAAATCTGGAGGCATATACTGGAATCCTTCTGAATTTTTCCTCATATGCTCCGATGGATTTGTCACATTTTTTATTAAGGGAAAGGAAGTCCCCTCCCATCTTATGTCGGAGGGTGAAAAAAAAATTATTGAATTTTTTTAAAAATCCTTCAATTCCAATGCCTCAATCTCTTGCTCAGTCTTTATATTTTTTATCAATGACCACCATTGATAAAATTCACCCTATATACGATAAGAATCCATATTATCCTTCTCTTCATCAGAACATTGAAGGGTGGAGAAGATCTTTTTAATAGAGTGGATCCATTTTTCAACGATTGAGAGATTAGATGATCCATTAAATGTAAGAGTCCTTTGTGTCATGAATCTCTCAATTTAGGATTTTCCTCTCATGAGGGGGTGGGTTTGGATGTTCCCCATGACCCATGTTTCTTTTTTAAACTTGAGTTAACTGAGAGGGTATTATGAAAAAGTTTTAAATTCCCACTCCCATCAGATTGGGAATCTCATTAGAACAGTCATCACAATTATCTCTGCATCAGTTGCTAGCCCATGTCCTCCAATTACAATCCATTGGATGGAATACAAGTAAATTTATAGGTAACACATAAAGGGGAATCCAATGGAAAAAAATTGATAACTTATAAATTATATTTATTTTCTAAACTTATGAATTTATTTGCATCAATCTATGTTATTCATGTTCTACATCCCAATATATATTTTTAGTGGAAATTTTTTTATTCCCTTAATAATGGTTCATATAAATCATATTAATTTACTAAATAATATCCCCTGGGAGTGTCGTAACCCCGAGTATAGGAGATCTATATCGTCCCTATAACAACCCTTCTCTTTATTACACACATAATCATTGCTTTATTACATAAAATTTCACTTAATACAGCCTAGAATATCGATAGGTATAGTGTAATTGTGTCTTAGGAACATTACATGGAATCTAAAGACATAAAAATACAACATCTTTATTGAAAAAATCTTTTACATGACTGCAACATTCCTTCGTATTTAGCATTGCATGGGATAACCTGGGGACATTATTAAGAAAAGGCTGAGCTATAAAGCCCAGTATGAGAGTAGACATGGAAAAACATGAAGAATACAATACATGTTATGAAATAGGAATACCATTGAATCATAAGAGATAGATGAACATGAATGCATGATATAACATAATTATCACAACATTGAGATGTGGAAACAACATTTAACATGATATTAGCACGAGCCAAGGCTCATTTCACAAAAATCATGAGTAAAACCTAATTAAACATGAATTAGATTAAGTAAACATTAATTTAACTTGAATTATCATGATTAAAATCTAATTTAACATGTCTTATCATGACACTATTCTTTACCCAATGCATTGAAGTGCCATCAGGGTGCAAACTTTATAAACATTTCATTTCATATAAAAGTGTGCCACATGGATCATATAACATGGAATCATTCAACATCATAAGTTATTCCAAGATTGAAGGATGTGGAATACATAAATTTTAGTAACATTTCATATTTTTATCTTTATAAAGGTGAATAACTTGATAGAGTCATGTATATGGTATACACTACACAATGATTAAGGATTGGTAAATCACTATGCAATTTCGGTAGAATAACATCGTGACATAAAAATTCATAAAAATGTTTGATGATAGGGGAATGGGAATCTAATAATATGTACATGAAATGGTCTGTAATGGTTTCATATAAATACATTTCCCAATATATGGAATTTGGTAATAGAAGGTGTAACATAAGAATGGATCTTGAAGAAAGAAGAGAAATGGAATTAATCTTTTGAACTTTCAGCATGGTAACGAATGTACAAAGGGGGGTTAAATGAGATGGAAAGTGGTATATCATAATTAAAACAAAATTGGGATAGTTTTGGGGAGGTGAGATATCATTACCCATCAATTTTAATTTAAAATAAATTGGAATACCAAAATAAAGAAACTTCGACAAAAATGATAAAGAAAGAAATCCTTTACTTGGATGTGATATCCGAAAGGCTTGAGAGGGGTTTCAGAGTGGCTTTATGAATGATTGAGGAACTTGGAAGGATTATAGAGACAGAAGGAAAGAGTATGGACGTGATCCAAGGGTTTTGATTGAATTTAAGTGGGGGATTAGGTGAATTTATATTGGAAAATAGAGGGAATTCTTTATTATTTAGATTTTGAACACTACACATTAAACTAATCAAAACCCCAAACCATCCCATGGTTTTTGCTCAAGGATTTTTCCAAATTGGGGTGGAAACCATTATTTTATATGTCTAATTTCATAATGTAGTAAAACATTTGGATTTATTATGTTGAGGTGAGTCACACTCTCAAGGAAATCATTTGAAATTGTAAAAATGTTTTATATGTATTAGAGCATCCACTAAGGCATTGTAAAATAAATCAGAAAAATCTAAAACTACATTATTTTAAAATTAAAACACATATGGTCAGAATATCTATTTTATAGTATTTTATTACATTACTATTGGTACATTATGATGTCATAAAACACATTATATATTTAAATGGTATTTAATTTTAACCAAAAAATTAGACTATCTTAGAAAATTTTGAAAATTTCTCCATTTGATAATTTTGACATCCTGAATCCAAAAAAAATGTTCATTTTATATAAATAATTTTATAAATACTTGAATTTTTAATTTTAAAATAAAAACTCATATTTATAAAGAAAAATCATGGGTTTTGACAAATATAGTTTTCAAACTTTAATAAAAATTACAACTGAATTCATAAAATTTATATAATAATTTATATTTAATAAAATTAAATATAGTAATTATATTTTATTAAAATATTATTTAATAAAAAACCAACAATTCATCAAAATATATTTCATAATTGAATTTAAATATTTACTAATAATACCATTTGGGTTTTATAAACTATTTACAAAGAAAAAATAATAAAATGAATGTGTATTATTGATGATAAAAATAAAGCACATAGTCATAGTGCTAGTGTCTTGTTACATAACCCATTATAACACTCGCATAAGACCTAAGGGTATGGTGTGTGATGATGATAGACTCTTAGAGAGGCTAATATAACATCACTTGGGTGAAAATCTCAATTTACTTCCACTTCTCCCGTAAGAGAATCCATTCAAGCCTAACATGTTTAAGCTCATCTTGGTCTTCATCAAGAGTGAAGCACAGTTATGCTACCTCATTTCTATGATAAAAAAAATGATCTTTTTATGGAGTAATTATTTTGGATGAGGACATCACTTCCATTTTCTGAGTAAATTGATTTTGTTAGAGCCCTATATTTATAAAAATCATGTGATCACTATTCAACGACTATATAATAAAAGGTAATAGTTCATAATGGGATTTTAAAATTCAAAAACATAAAACCCTAGAAGTGATTATGTTTTATATAACAATTTTACACAATAAGACATGTAATTAGATCAAGAGAAATTTTCATTAATAATGGTTTTGGTCGTTACATTGCCGGATGTGAAGGATAAGCATCTGATTCATTCGTTATCATACCACTCTCCAACGTTTGTTAACACATCTTCAAGAAGGATGTGGAGTCATTTATTTTACTTCTATAGCAATTGGGATTCTAAATCGGATACTCACGTTGATGAAAACAACATTGAATAAACATGGTCATGGTATTTACTGTGTTGGCATCCATAGAAAACATAAACATCTGAAAGAATACATGATATTGTGGTGTATCTAACACCCATCTCACTTTGCTAATCAAAATGAGATAGAACATGGAATCGATTTCTTTGAGACACAATAGGAATAAGGTTGGGATTAATTATCATTGAATGATATTTTTATCAAGAAGAATGATCTTCACAATCTATTTCAGGATCATGAAAGGGTGGAATGTGACAATGCATGTGTTACCAGGCTAAAGGAAGGGTACCCGAAAAAAACATACTATCAGGATTTTATTAAGGAAATGAAATCAGGATGCATCCCAAATATCTGTAAGAAAGATTGATATTTCAATAATGACACTTTAATCATTTGAGGTATGGACAATAATTACCTCATATCTGTTTTGGATGATTAGAAACCTTTTATGTAAGATGGTTACCAAACATTCCTAGAAGATTTTTTTGATTTAAGACCTCAGGTGTTGTCCACTATTAAAAATTGCTTAATTGAGGCCATCAAAAATTCACATGAGATATAGAAATCTATCAGTTCTCTCAACCTGAATATATCCCATGTCCAAGATGAATTTACTACCTCATTTTATATTTCATCGTGGGATCTGATCAATGGTGACCTAATTGGAGGTATAAAAAAATTTACATAGAGGTGCCTTACTCTGAGTGTTATGTTAATCCATTTTCATTATTATCCCAAATCTAAAATATATGGTCCCTCATTATAATTTTGGGACCATTAGTATGAGAAACGCCTTATATAGGATTTTGGAGAATATTCTGAATAGAATGTGGTCCATCTTTTTTCAGGACTTGGTGTCTGCAATGTATCATGGTTTTTTAGGTGTTGATCTCCCTATGAGGAAATTTCAATAGCTCATAAAATGATAATATATCTCATTAAAAAAACTCATGTATAAACTAGTATTATAATTATTTATATTGTTAAGGAATATTATATAATGAAATAGGGCGTAATCCTAAGGTTGATGGTCTGCATGGGCTTCTCAAATTGGTTTCATAACCTTTTTCTCATATTCATTAGCTCACATTGGTTATCAGTGTCACTAAGGGGAAAACATGGTTTCCTTAAATCAGTTTGTGTTCTTAGTCAGAGTGACCCCATGACACGTAGTCTATTTATCATGGTATAAGACGCACTTAGTAGACTCGTTCCAAAGAGAATGCTAAATGAACACATTCATCCGTTATAGTTGACAAATATATTTAATTCTATATCTATTATTATATACAAATATGAAATGATATTATTTATTAATTTTGGATGCTGATCGATTAGAGGCCATACTATCATGTTTGAAGAGTATAATTGACAGAGTTATGAAGATATTAACCAAGGTAAGAGTATCATACACTTCCTAAGATTCTGTTATGACGGATGATTGAAAAATCTGAGGGAAATTCATAGTATCCATAGAATTTAGTTTCATATGGATTACATGGGAGATACATTATCTACATGGAAGATGCACTTTAGTCATTGTGATTGGGTTGTAAATAAAATTACATTTTGGATTACTATTTGGAAAACTCACTTCATATCCTTTAGTGGGAGAAATATTCTGGAAAATTGTGTCCATGATTCCAACTCGATTAATGTTCTATTGGTTCTATAAGATCAAAAAATGGTGTTTAATAATAATGATATGATCCTAACATTATTCACATGGGATTCACATGGTGAGGGACGATATCATTGGGCTCCATGGAAGGGGTTGACAAAAGTAGTGGTAAAAATTGGAGTCAATTTACATAGCACTGGACAATAATTTTATATTATACAAGCTATACCCATATCGGAGGTCTTGGATGGTATTTACCTATGGAGTAAATTCAACAGTGTTTTGTATAGGTATGAACATCAGGCTCCACATGGGAAAATCAGATGGAAATGGATGGAGTTGTAGGGACTTTTTTGTACCTAACAATCACTCTCCATGAATTATGGGATGAAGGAACATTAATTTTTTAGTTTTTAATTAGGTACATTATCGTATTGGATTCACTTCTACCAAACTCATAACATGAATTTTTCTAAAGCACACATTTACCCTGTTTTCACATAGGACGTACTTAACAAGAAGAAACATGAATTCATTGAGAGTATTTTCATTTCTTCTCAAATCGACCGTTTAATATTTACAGTGACTTCAATGAGGATTTTCATGGCCAATATGTAGAGGTCTATGTAGTAAAATTTAAATGGTCTTAATGAGGGTGAGAGTCTATAATTGTTCTAAAGAGATACTTATCAAATATAACTTCTTGGTTTGGAGGATCAATAACTATTGAGTTCGTATTGATGAAGATATCTAGAATAAATGGTTTTATATATCCTCAAAATTTTGGAGCTATCATAACAACATTATGGAATCGATGAACCATCTCTTCTTTAATAGTGAATGGGACTCTGTGGTTTAGAGAGGCTTCAGAAACCACCTCATCATTGACATTCATGTTTTTCATGTATTGACATCATCTTGAGAGGAATTCACAAGGATGTAATGAAATACCATGAACACATGTAATGATACATTTTAGTGGTTTCAAGTTGATTGAATCTATTGGATACAAGAAAAAAAATCTCGCTGTGAAAGAAAAACGAATTCATCTTTGGCTTTATAGGATCAGGCCATATGTTTAGATATTGAACACAGATTTTTAGTAAAATATTGGGGAAATAGAAATTCATTTAAGTTGATCATTATGGGATTGAGTAAATCCCCCTTCCCTCAGGATTACCCCATTCTTGGTTGATGGATTGGTTAGAATCCACCAGATTGCGGTCTAAATCTTCAGTTTGATGGATCCGTTAAACAAGGTATTATGTGTGGAGATGGATTCATTCGAGATCATAGCGGCTCAGTGGTCATTTATTTTTGATATTCTTTTTTGGTACAAGGAACTAAATAATGGTGGATTCCATTTCTCAATTGATTGGTTAAGAGGTGTGTCTTTCTCATTATTATTTTCCCTCAACTATTGAAACTGACTCTCCATTGATACAATGCATTATTCAAGGAACAATTTCAACACATTGTTCTATTGGGTATATATTAAGATGTTTATAAGGATCCTCCATACTAATGTGAAATTTTTAGATACAAGGTAAAGTGGTAAAAAAGTGGAATATTTTATTTCCATGAGAGGATACCAGACTGAACATGGTATGATTTTCTATAGCACATGAAGTCTTCCTCTTAAAAGTGTATGTCTTGTACATGCATATGCTCTTGGATTACATTGCTTTTGACCGCTTAATACAAACACTTCATTGGGACAATATTTACATATTATAAAATTATTATGGTTGTTGTTAAAAAGAAATAAAGTGTTATTCTAATCATTATCCCTTAGATCTATTAAATGAAGGGTATGGGGAAATGATCTTCCTTATTGTCATGATTTACCTTTCAATAGTTTATAAAAATTGTAAAACTATTATAAATTCACATAGGGATTAGTTTATTCAATTCATTTCATGTAATGTTTATGCCAGTTTTTTCGGAACTACCATGATGGGAAAGAAGAATTATGAATCTATAATGGGATAGATGAACCCTATATCTAAATTATAATCAATATCATTGTTTTATACATCCATAAATGTGGTATTTATCTTCATTCAGGATGAACCATCATTTTTGGAATCTTCCTTAAGCATAATTCAATATTAAAATATTTTTTTGACATTTTGTAGGATATCAGTTGTGGCCATTCCTTATTCGTGGAAATTAATTATCAAAATTTGAACTAGGGGATATCATTGATTTATAAATTGATTATTAGTAATAACGTATTTTATGTTATCCATCCATATTTGGAATTGGTTTTAATTCTTAATTTTGAGTTTGATCAATGGATGAAAATAAAATCTACATCCCCACTCATAAATATAGAAATTTATCACCAAAAGATAATAAATAGTATTCTTCATTATGAAATTAAATATCATATTTTACAGAAAAATTTGAAGCAACCACATCCTATAATCAAAAAATAGTATTTCAAAATTTCTAGAATGCCAAATATTTCATTGGTTTTTATAAATAATTCATAAAAAAATTATGAAAATTTTAGTAACATACCAAAATTTAATAAGGTTTCACCTTCATCAATTTGGGAAAGTAAAAAAAGTTAATGATTATCTTAAGGATTCCTCATATAGTCAAAAATATTAATGTTCATAGTACTATTTTCAACATCCATGGTGAGTTTTCATTCATTAAAAATGATAATTGTATTCTCCATATTTAATAAATTAATCCATGAAATTATGGGTAAGTGAAACTATTATCAATCCATCTCCATGTCGAACACATATAAGTCAATGATAAATTTCAAGACATTAATTTTGGAAATTATATCATCAAGAACTCATACTAATAATACAATGGATATGTTGGGAATCTGTACCCATGCTCTTGTGGCCAATGAATCCCCAATCTACAAAGTAGTAAATATTAAATAAGGTAATACATTAATTAAAACACCTAGATCATGGGAAAATAATTAAAAATTAATAATCTAATAGTGTATGGAATAGAAAATGTCAATGGATCTTGATATGTTTTGGGTAACAGGAGTAAAAACAAGTATGAGGACTTTCATTGTAATCTATTCCATATATTGTTATATATTGTACTCTTATTTGTTTAAATATGATTGGTGAACCATGTATTCCATTAAATATCCTTCAGATAGTCAAGATTGGGTATTTTGATCCACATATTCTATAGGTTTTACATAATTTAATTTTGACATTCTTATTCATGAATAGTATATATTAGTATTATTATAGATTGTAATTTTCAGGATAATTATTTCTTATAAAATTTCAATGTTTTTACCAGTTTATATTGTCTCTTTATCTTTGTTTTTCGTTCTCCATGATATAATTTTTTTCTTTTTCCAAGGGATGTTCTTCAAGAACATTCCTACAATTTATATAATATCAACCGCATACTCATCTAGTATAGGTTGACTTGGTTCATGTTCATGTTATCATTATATGTAATGTCCAAGAATTTCCATATACTTTTTTTTATTTATATGAAATTATTTCGAGACCGTGAAATTTGACGGCACATGATTCTAAGGCATGGAGTTCCTGAAATGATCTGTCAAAAAATGTTATTCTTTAAATAGAACGCATGAGTAGTTTTCCTGATAGAATAGAATAGCTCCTAAATGGTATCTCAGATTAGAAATCTGAGGGTGTTGTTGCATTCAAGATGGAAGGTTTACCCGTAGGGCGACTTATGTTTAGTCGGCGCAAAACTCTAGTAAAAAAACCGAAAATGAAATAACCGAAAATAAAATTATTAAATAAAATTATTTTATTTTTAAAATAATTATAACATAGAAATGGTGACCCATATTAAAAATATGAGACATCCAGTAAACTCGTGAGGGTATTCTTTCTTTGTGAATATGCTCACATTGGCTGGCGCAAGTCCACAGTGGAAGTTAGTTTTTGGCCTTGAATAAAATAATTAAGTAACAATTATATTATTTTGAAATACTTATAACTCAAAAATGGTAACACGTATTGGAAATCTGAGAGTATCGTTGGACTTGTGGGGGTAGTTTCCCTTCAGGTGGATCCTAACTTCAACTAGCTTAGGTCAAGGGTGAAAGTAATTTTTTCGATCATTCTTAAGGTACGTTTATTAAACGTGTGAGAATGGTTTTCTATCTTTTAAACCAGTGATTGGATTATAAATCTGAGGGAACCATTTAATTTGGAATGTTGAGGTTCTTTTAGAAATGACTTAATATAGGTCCGAAAGTCTCGAGTGAATAAGTTATTTTTCGTACTTTTCATGAAAAATAATTAAATAATATAATAGAATTATTTTATTTCTTTTATCACCTTTGAGTGGCAGAGAGTGATGATGTGGGGTAGAAATGATGCGGAAATGATGTTCCTTAGTGAGGCTTCTAAATGGATCATTAAACTGTAGTGTAAAGATGCTTTAATGATTCATAACATCAATGTGATTTCTTAAATAAATCAGTGTAATGACGTGACATCACATCATAATGGAGACTCTGCGACGTGCCCCTATTTATAGTTCGACGCACTGGGGAAATAAGGATTAAAAATTTGGAGAATTATCTAGAGAACCTCAGAAGTTCATCCACCCCCTTAGAAAATGATGAACATCGGTGGATCTACTTCATCATCGATGCTTTTGGAAGAACATAGCTGGGAAGCGACATCGACATATTAATCCATTGAGGACAAACATTGCGGAATCATACGTCATAAGAGGTTATAATTTCTGATTTGATGTTCTTCCCCATCCATTTTAAAAAAATTAAAAACCCTGATCAACCCACAAAAATTTTGATCCATGATTCATGTGTTATGTATGAAGTTGTTTTATTCTTTGGGTTATTTTTTATTCAAGTTCTAAATCATTTCATTGAAAGAATGAATTGAAACTCCCTGAACCTCCTCTGTCTTTAAAACTCCAATGCGGATGCCCCAGGCCGAAAAAAAAGATGGAGCGCATCCTCATGTGTGTTCATTGTGGTTGTACCCTAAAAATAGATACAATTAAGGTTAGGGGTCCTTTCAATGAAGAGGGATCTCCCTATAGGCCATATATGCAGACGACACGGAGGATGGAAAACCAGTACATGTATGGTGGTCCTGTAAATATTTTTTTGGCACTGCTGTAAACAACAGTGGTGGTCGGCCACACCGACCACATAAAAGAGGAAGGTCACACTGGGGGGGAAACAATTATTGGGAGACTGCGGATCTTCAGAAACAACGGTGTGCTGGAGGACCCAATGCGAGGCGGGGCACCGTGTGGAGGGACGTCCAACGTCCATGCTATCCAGATGAATTGGATGTCATTGCCCTTGGCTGGGGTAGGATGTGGAGCCACACACATCCACGGGGGAGGTGGGAGGCTGTGGACCATTGGTCATGGTAGGAGCTGGACGTGGCATCAGGCGTGCGCCACGTAGATGGTGAGATCCAACTCTTGTGGGCCGTGTTCGGACAGGGAGGGGACGTAGCTGGCTACCTCGTCCAAGGTGCTCACACCGGCCGCACCACACGACCAGTACCCAACTGGTAGAGCGAGCCCCCAACAACTCAAGATTCTCATGATAGCCATCATATTGGTCCCACACCTAGCAGGATAGACCCACATTGGAATACTGGACTCACTCCACCTTTGGGCCAGGATGGATGAGACTGGGTCCCCGGGCGACCTGGTAGGCTGAACACTCAGCCAACCGGGTTGGGTCCGGCAAGGCTTATTATGCCTGGCCTGCCTGCGGGACAGAACCAGACAGACCACGACCAGAAACAGGTTTGGACATGTCCATATTAATGAACCAGGGTATCTGGGAACCCCAGTCTGGTTATGTCAGGTCCGTCGGATAGGGTCGGGTCGGGCCCCGCCTCAACCTTTCCAATGGTCACTAAAATGCCTATATCTTGCAAACTGTGTGTCCAATTGACGATCTGTTTGTGGAATCAGGATTTTCTCTATGAGGAATATGTTTTGGAACTCACTATGTAGAGTTTCGTGATAATTGATATGAGACGAAGGGCATGAGGAATCGTTCTACCAAGCGCAGTAAGTAAAAAACCATGCATCTGGCAGAGACCTAAAGATTACTAAATTTTGGCCCAGTGGGAATTTCCCCTCTGTGACATGCCAGGACCATAGTGGGAAGAACCTATATATGAATTTTTAGTCCCATGGTATGGGATTTGGATTAGTACCTCAGTTGGCCTTGACTAGTGGGAATCACATCTCGTTGACTTTGCAGGACCAAGATACGCAATGTGGGAGGAGTACCTAATAAGTCCAAGGATAGTGGTAATCACCTCTTCATGTATTGGAAGTCCCACTATACATTCTAAAGGAGGATTTCTCTAGTATCTGTTGTGTTCGATGATGTGGATGAAGATTCTACTATTAATACCCTAGAATATAATCAGTTATTAGTTGACTAGTGTTTCGTACTTTACCTTGAAAAATTGTTGTGTAGACTTTCAATTTTTCTTTTGGGGCCCCGACTGAGTACTGTGTTACTCACCCCTACATGGGATTCAACTGCATATGTTGTGACTGGTGAAAACAACATACATTTCGACAGAGGTGCTTAGGGATATGGGACTAAATGTCTCTACAATGTTGGATATAGTGACCCAGGACTAGGCGGGGCCCAGTCGGACTAGGCTGATAGGACATACATCTTAGGCTTCTAGTAGGTTCTCTAAATTCATTATCAGAAGGGGTTTTCTATGGATGGCCATCAGAGTTCCCTTCTTTTGTTTTGTTGTTTCCAATTCATTGTGGTGTTTGTATTCTGGCCCACTTACTTTAAGATGTACCAGCATAGTTATTTGTATTAGTGGATTTCTTTTTCCGCCTTTCGGTGTGTTGGGATATGGTTGGGCATTTTTTTGCTTATAGGTATTCTAGAAAATTCCTCCCACTTTCAATTTGATGCATTCAGTGCTAGTTTCCAGCCCCTGGCCTTTGAGAGGTGGGATTGGGGTGGTCACGACATAGGCCCTGGGAGACGGGTCATGACAAAGTGGTATCGGAGGGTGGTTAGTCCTACCACAAAGACCAAGAGTCTATTTTTTTGGAATGGTTGTTAAGTGTTTTTAGTTTGACATTCTTATTCGGGTAGTCTTGTTTTGGTGTGGCGGCCAACGTATCCAAACACCAGTACCTTGATTTCAGTTTTTGGCTCTATACATGAAAACAATGATCACAAAAGTGTCTCCTTATTTTGAATAAGAGCCATCTCACCATGTATATCCTTCAAGTTGTGGTACATCTTGATCTATCTCAAGATTCCTCCACATGGACTAGCATCCAGGATCTTGATACGAGGTCATAAGGCCAATCCTCCTAGTGACATGGCATCTGTTTTAGGGACTAGTACTAGAGATGGCCCAATATGGTGGTATACAGGTGTTAGCACCCCCCTTGATCTACTAGCAGGCCCACCTCGAGTGGTTCAGTTTGATGCAGCTTTTTAGACCGAGTCGTGGAGCACCCTTTTGGCACATAGTGTTGAGGCACATGGTTCGAATGTGCATCAAGGGAATCTGAGGCAATGATCACCCAAGATGCAAGGTCATTTGGACTACAAACTTCATGTGCGAAAATTAAGACGTGGGCCATATGATTCAAAGAAGGGATCATTATAGTTCCAAAAAGGGAAGTCTTTCCCATTCTTTTCATAAAAATGGGACATCTCATGCAGGCTAGTTCCACAATTAATGATACAGGGTAAGGGAGGAGATAGTTTCATACTATGGTGGCTTATTATTCTAGGACTCAATGGATGAATCAAGGTATGATGTGTGTCTTTATACATTATTTTCACTATTGATAGTCATTTGTAATAGTAATTTCCTTTTACCACCACTTCTTCTTGTTTGATACCTCGAGTTTCAGGTAAATACCTTCCACATGACCATCGCGTTTATAGAATCCTACTGGAGCAGAGCCAATGACCACACACTAGTGGCAACAATATGACTTGAATATTGGAGGTGAGTGTGTCAGTTGGGATCTCTTGGTAGTAGAATTAAAGAATTATGATAAAATTATTTATATAGACTAGTACCATTAATGTTGGGATTGAATTTATTTGGAAAAAGATGTGATTCATCTACCAAGATGGAAACCGATTTTTCTTTATCGGTAGACGGGAAATCCTTGCAACTCTTGATGAACAAAGGCATAGAAAGGTACATCCAAATCATATTCATTTTTCTTATTGGACCCTCAGAGAAGTAATTGTAATTAGTCCTCAAGTTCCGTAGTGATAGTAAAGCATAAGGTAGTCTCCCTTGAAGATGTTCCATGATTTCATCTTCATTGATAATTAAACTTATTGACTTCATCCATACCCAGTTATGACACAGATATCCACACTGGTATATCAAATGGATCTCGCAGTGCTTCATGGATTGGGGGTACAACTAGAGGACACGAGAAGAGAGTAGCTACATCCAGTCAATGAGTATGACCTGAGGTCTCAAATAATTATTCAATGTTTGGTCTGTTTCTACTACTGGATGTCATATTAAATGACACTAGTGATAATCATTCCTTCTTGTCACGAATCTTGTTCAAGACCTAGAGTTTCTGATTAAATCCTTCACTTGATCCTTACTTATGGGAATACCTATTGGAGGAACTAGACAATCACACATATTCCAATATTGTGATATGATCCTTGAAGAGAATGTTTCGGATGGATCCTCTTGGTGGTAGCATTGAGGCCTTACGATGATAGTTTTGGTATGGACTGGTTAACCACATTTCAGGCTCATGTTGACTATTTTATGAAAAATGGATATTATATATCCGTAGAGTAGGAATGTGGTTTTCATGGTTAGTGAAAAGACGAGGAAACCTAAGCAGCACGAGATAAAATCATGCATAGGAGGGTGGAGTCAATCACTCTTAAGTGACCCGACTATACCCTCATGGAAGTAGATGTATTTATTTTTTTGTTCTCAACAGTAGAGGCAGAGTGCCAGAATGTCCCTTAAAAATATGTTTATAGGGTTACCTCCATGCAAGGAGAGGGATTTATATATCATTCTACACCCTGAGATGGAACCAATATTAGCATCACTGTATAAGAGGGCTTTCGTAGAGCTTCACAAGGTAAGGGAATAGGTGGGGGACTTGTAAAGGAAGGGATTAGTAAAACCCAGTGTTCAAGGTTATTTGTAGATGATCGTCACATTTATCATGTGTCTATAAGAATTATTACGCACATCAATAGGGTCTATAGGAACATCAATTAGATAAATGGGGTATTCATTCACATATATGGAATGGTTCCCATATGCTTTTCAGTAGTTGAGAAAATGGTAAGGAATAGAGTTCCTTCATGAATATGACTCTGAAATAATTTATAATTTTGGGAATGTGATGATCATAGAAGACATTTTCAGTAGGAGGTCTGGTATACAGTTGCTGAGTGAGGAAATAGAGAGGTTAGCCATAATGCATATATCCTTCATGGATAATGATAGAGCATCATACCTTCAGTCAATAACTGTCACTCCCTGACTCTTATAGTGAGTAAGGGAGGAACAGTTTGCGGATGTAGACCATGAGGCCCGGCATGCTCAGTTATTCTCAGGATAAGATCTTTCTAGATTTTTGATAGGTGGGGAGGACATCATCATTTTCAGAGGACACACCATAGAACTGGTTAGGTTATGGGGGGAGGTGTTGATGGAATTACTTACATCCCCTTTTTTTCTATGTCCTGGTGTGGTTAATATATACTAATATGTCTAACGTCAGTACTAGTGGTCATGAGATGGATACCCTTGGATTTTGGGGAGGAAGACCATGTTTTCCATCGAGTCTCACCCCGATAGAGATTAAGAAGATTTGGCGGGGTAAAAATCTATCTATGAGGTTAATCAGATCTTCCTAGGTCCTGAGAAGAGTTGGTGAGGTGGCGTACTGCCTTGTTCTTCCCCCAAAAATGCATTAGGTGAATGATATTTTCCAAATGTTGCAGTTGATGACGTACGTGCACGATTCATCGCACATCATCGACTGGGGTGAGTTGGATATTGACGATGGCGAGTCATATATGGAGTTACTGATGGATATTTCGGTTTGAAAAAAGAGAGTCATGTCGGGGCATTCTATTCCACTAGTCTTCATTTGGTGGCAGCATGAGAATCACCAGGAGGGAACATGGGAGAAGAAGGATCAATTTCACGCATAGTTCCTTGATCTATTTGAATTGTTTTTTTTGGATTTCAGGGACCTAAATCTCTATGTTGGGTATATTTTAATGTCCTATAATTTCTGGGTAATTTTTTTCAATTATATGGAATTATTTCGAGACTTCAGAATTCGACGACATGTGATTCTGAGGCCAGGAGTGCCCGAAATGATCCATCGAAAAATGTTAATCTTTAAATTTCACACGTGGGTAGTTTTCTTGAAATAGAGGAATAAATACTAAATGGCTTCATATATCATAAATATGAGGGCACTATTTCATTCAAGATGGTGGTTTTACCATATGAGAGACTTATCTTTAGTCAGCGCATGCCCCCAGTAACAAAACCCAACAATGGAACGATAAATTTTTTACCTTTTTGTGGAATGATCAGTAAACATCTGAGAAAGATATACTATCTTCTGGGTCTATTCTCGGAATAAAAATCTGAGGGTTCCATTGAATTTATAACATCGGGATTCGCTTAGAAATGAGTAAACTTTGGCTGGAAAGGGCCGTTATAACTTCACCATCTTCGACGACTTTTGAAGAACGTAGCCGGGAAGCAACATTGACGTCTTAATACCTCAAGGATGAACTCCACAACATAAGATATCACAAGAGGTTTTTGTTTTTGATTTGATGTTCTTCCATGTCCTTTTATAAAAATGATGAACTTTGATAAACCCATGAAATGGTGGATCTGAGATTCATACATTTTTCGGGAGGGTGTTTTATTCTTGGGGTTATTTATTATTTGTGGTCCAATGTGTGGAATTTAATGATTGAACAGAAACTCCCTGAACCACCTCCATCATTAAGCCTCTAAAGCGGAGGCCTAGAGATGGCATGAACAAATCCCTATTGCCTCTGCATGTGCATTCTTGGTGGTTGGACCTTTGAAATGACTGCCAGGCATGTTTGGGATCTTCACGGTGAAGGGGGCACTCCCATAAGGCCACAGATGTAGACGAATCATAGGGCGGACTAGTAGAGCACGTCCAGTGGTCCACTAAACATTTTTTCGGCACCGACCACATGGATGATTCCTCATGCACTGGAAGGCTACGATGATCGATAGAATGCAGCACATTAGTCACGACAGTGCGTTGGAGGATGCCACACCATGCGGGTTTCCACATGGAAGGAAGGCCTATATCTGGGTTATCCAGGCATGCAAAGAAACTGCTTTCCTTGACTGCGATGGGATAAGGATCCTCGTTCATTCGCAGGGTAGGTATGAGGCCACAACCCATCAGCCGCGGTAGGAGCAAGATGCTAAGCAAGGTGGGCGTCATGCATTAGTAGTGGCTGCCTCTTGTTTGTCTCTATCGAAAAGGGAGGGGATGCAGCTGGATACTGAATCCAAGGTGCTCACACCGGCCACACCCTTCGGTCAGTCCCCAACTGGCGGGCAGATCTCCCAGTAGCTCGGTTCTGTCCAGCTATGTAGCGGGCCAAACCACGACCAAATGAGCAGGATCTTGCCAGTGGTTCAGACTCGCACTGGCTGGCCATACCGACTCACACAGAAGGCCATACCAACAATGGAAGACTGGACTCACACCCCATATAGACCCGTCTAAACTAGATCGTTTCACCGAGTGACCCTACGGGCTTGACCCTTGGCCAACCGGGTCAGGTCCAACGAGGCCTATTGGGCATGGCCCACGGCCCAGGCCGGACCAGACCAACCTTAACCCTCACCAGGTCACCTCATGTTTTTCATAATGAATTGGGGTATGTGGGATCACTTGGCCAAGTTATTCAAGTCAGTCCGACCAGGTCAGATAGGGCCCAGTCCGAACCGGCCCCCTGGTCATTAAAACACATGTATCCTGCAAACCGATAATACAATTGACGATCCATTTGTGGCGTTGAGACCCTATAGATGATGAAGATCATCAGGAATTATATATAGAGACATAAGTGATATTTGAGAAGTGTCAATGGGCATGAGTACCAGTTCTCCTAAGGGCTCTACATTAAAAACCTTGTGACTGGATGGGTCTTGAAGACTGCTATATTTTGGCCTTGTGGGAAGCATCTCTCAATGAAATGACATGCCAACCGTGGGAAGCACTTCTCTGTGCTGTTGAAATCCCACTGTATGAAATTAGGATGAGCACTTCTCTCTGAACGTGTTGTGTCTGGTGCAGACGACTGACGTTTTTACATAGGTTCTTATGGAGACAGGACCGACATATGTTATAATGGTGTACATGGTGGCCCAGGACTAGGCGAGGCCCAGTAAGACTAGGTGAACAAGATTCACAACATGGGATTCTAGTAGCTTCACTACTCTTAAGAACATGTGAGGTTTTTTGTGGATGGCCATCAATGTTCCCTTTCTGTGTATTGTTGTTTTCAGTTCTTTATTGGATATGTATTGTGTCCCACATTCTTAATGATGTACGTTCAGACAGCTTTGCGTTAGTGGTTTTATTTTTCCCCCTTTTAATTTTTGAGATGTGGTTGGTCGTGTGTGTGCATACAGGTATTCAAGAAAATTCCTCCCACTTGAAGGATGATTCCTTCAGTGCTAGTTTCCTGCCCTAGTCCTACAAGAGGTGGTCTTGGTGTAGTCATGACATGGGCCATAGGTTCAAGTCATGAAAAAGTGGTATTAGATGGTGGTCGGTCCTACCACAAATACTAGGAGTCTGTTGTTTTTGTTTTGGGGAAATAATGTAATGTGTTGCGAGTTCAAATTTTAGATTCAGGGAGTCCAATGTTTGTGCAGTGACCAACGTATCCAAACACCAGGACCTTGAATTCTATTTTCGACTAGATTCATGAAAACAATGGTTTCATAAGTGTCTCCTTATGTTGAATAAGTGTCTTCTGACCAGGTATATGCTTAGAATCATGGAACATCTTCATCTATCACAGTATGCCTCCACGTGGAATAATAGCTAGGATCCTGATACGTGTTCATGAGGAAAGTCCACCTAGTGATGAGGTGTTTGTTCAGGGACCAGTTCTTGAGATGGCCCCACAATGGGGTATACTGGTGTTCCCACTGTCTGTTAATCAGCTAGTTGGCACACCTCATGCGGTTCAGGTGGACACTACTTTTCATGTTGAGTCATTTATGACTCTTTTGGCACTTAGCGATGAGCCACAGGGTTTGAATCTGTGTCACGAGCATCCGAGGTAACAATCACCCATGATGTATGGTCAGTAGGACATATAGATTACAGGTGAAAAAAGAAAGTCCTACTGCCCAAGGGTTCATAGGAAAGAGCATGCCAGTTCCCAGAAGGGCATTCTTTTCTATGCTTGTCATAAAAAGGGACATTGTGTGCCATATTGTCCTAATATTCATTCCATAGGGTAGCAAATGAGACAATGGTAGACTATCGAGGCATATGACCCCAATACTCTAGGGATGAATCAATGTATGATGTGTGTATTTCTACATTATCTGTAGTATTGATATACTCTGGTACTAGTGATTTCCCTTTTCTAGCACTTCAACTTGATTTATACCTAGAGGTCATGGTTAAGACCATTAAATTGACCCTCATGTATAGAGACTCCTAATGGAGGAGACCCAATGACCACACAGTAGTGCTGATAGTGTGACTTGACTCCCGGAGGTAGGAGTATCGGTTGGGATCTCATGGTATTTGCATCGAGACATTACAACATCATTCCGGGAATGGATAGTAACGTTCATTCTAGGATTGACTGTATTAGGAAAAATATGTGGTTCATTTGCAGAGATGGAAACAGATTTACCTTTATCGGTGGAGGGTAAATCCTTACATCTCATGATTAACTCATTCAAAGGAGGATATATCCAAATCCTATTGAGTTGGCTAGTTTTACCCTTAGTGTATTTAATTTATTGAGTCCTCAAGTTCCATAGTGATAGTAGAGTATAATGACATATCCGTTGAAGATGTTTTCTGATTACCTCTCCATTGAGAGTTAAACATTTTCCTTGATACATACTCTAGGATGACATTGATATCCACACTAGCATACCGAATGGCTCCCGCAATGATTTGTGGATTGAGGGAGCAACTAGAGGATATGGGAAGGGTGAAGCTGCATGATGTCACAGATTATGGAAGGATGGGTCCATTATTGATTCTAGGAACTATCTATGTCTACTATTGGATTCCATATTAATTGACATAAGTGAAAATCATTACTTCTTGTCACGAATATTTTCCAAGACCAAGTGTTTCTGGTTAAACCATTGACTTGATCCTTATATCTCGAGATACCTTTGTGAGAAGACTCGACAATCACACATATGTCGATTGTGAGATATGAACCTTGAGGTGAGAGTTTCAGTTAGAACCAATTCATGGAAGCATCATACCCTTATGATTTTAGTATTGGAATGGAATAGCCATCCACTTTTCATGGTTAGATTTACTTTTTTTGGAAAAAATGATATGGTATATTCACAGCGTTGGAATAGCGTCTTCCAGGGTTGGTGAAAAAACGTGAAACCCAGGCAGCATATGCTAAAATCCTGATTATTAGGGTACAATCTATCACTGTTGAGTCGGATGATCATACCCTCGTGGTAGTAGATGTTTTGAGTTTTCAGTTCCCAATAGCAGAGGAGTGCATGAATTCCTCGTCAAAAGATATATCCTGGGTTACAACCCCAGAAAGAGTGGGAATACAGTGTCATTTTACACCCCTAGATGGAACCAATAATAGCATCAGTATATCAAGGGGCTTTCAAAGATCTTCAAAAGAAGGGGGCATAGGTGGTGTACATATAGAGGAAGGGATTATTAAAACCCAGTGTTCGAAGTTATGTGTGGATGAACTTCACTTTATTCAAGTGGTCATGGAGAATTAGTACGCACTACCAAAGGGGCGATGGGAACATCAATTATTTAAAGGTGGCAGACTTTTGCATGGATGGAAAGGTGATTGTATGTCGTTCAGTAGTTTAGACTATAGAGATGGATAGGGTTCCTTCCAGACAATGAAACCAAGATAATCTATACTCTTGGGAAGGGGAATGTGGAGGCAAACACACTTAGTAGGAGGTCCTGTATATAGTTGTTTAGTGAGGAAATAGAGAAGCTAGATGGAATAATGATATCCATCATTGATGATGTTGGAGAATCTTACCACAAGTAAATGACTATAGTGTTCCCACTTTTTCAAAGAATTAGGGAGGAAAATTAGTGGATGCATGCCACATGGCCCGACGATCGGATTTATTCTCAAGACAATCTCCTGATTAATTTTTGATGGGTGGGGAGCACGTAATCCTATTCAGAGTAAACATCGTAGTACCAGTGATGTTATAGGAGAATTTTTGATGTAATTCCCTATATTCCCTTTGGTGGTATATCATGGTGTGGAAAAGATATACCAGGACATCCGACGTCAGTACTGGTGACCGGGAGACAGAGACACTTGGATTTTGTTCAGGAAGATAATGTTTTCCTTCAGGTCTGACCCCAATGGGGATTGAGGATACTTGTCTAGGGAGGCATGCTATATATGTGGTTCATCAGATCTTAAGTGGTTCTGAGCATAGTTGTAGAGTTGGCGTACCGCCTAGCTCTTTCCCAAAAAATACAGCAGGTGCATTATGTTTTCCACATGTTGCAACTGAAGATGTATGTGAATAATCCATCACATTTCATCGACGTGGGAGAGCTAGGAATTAATGAATGGGTGACATTTGTGGAGTTTTGGGGGTGATAGAGGATCGAATTGAGTGGTTCCTATTGGCGAAGTGATTCCTCTGGTTCACATTTGGTGGTTGCATGGGAATCTATAAGAGAGCACATGGGACTGTAAGATTCAGATTCATTCTCAGAACCTCAATCTATTTGACTAATTTAGTTTTTGATTTTGGGGATGTAAAACCCTAAGGCGGCTATACTATAATGTCCTAGAATCTCCAAGAGAGCACATGAAGGTGTGATGGAGGACACGGTGCCCAGTGGGGAACTACGTGGAGGGACCACCCACGTTCAGGCCATTCGGTCGAGCTGGATGTCTTAGTCCATGATCACGATAGGTTGAGGAGTTCCGTGCATCTGTGGGGCAAGCGGGATGTCATGGCCCGTCGGTCGTGACATGAGTTGGACACAGTGCTAGGCGAGTGTCACGTAGGAGGTGTGGCCCACATCTTGCGGCCTACATTTGGATAGGCAGGGGACGCGCCTGGATGTTGCATCCCAAGTGCTCACACCGGTCGCACTACGTGACTGGTCCCCAGCTGGCAGGCCGAGCCCCAGCGACTCAAGCTAGACCACACTGGTGTGCCATACCCATGCTGGTAGGCCGGGCCAGCACCCAGTGGGCCATACCATTACAGGTAGACTACACTCGCACCCCCTTCAGGCCGGGCTGGACTAGACCATGTCACTGCGCGATCCTGGCGGCTGGACCCTCGACAAACCGAGCCAGGTCTAGCAAGGCCTATTGGGCCTGGCCCACTGGCCAGGCGGACAAGACTGACCTCGACCAACACGAGGTTGGGTCGAGTCAATCATAATGAACCGAGGTATGTGGGACCCCTGTTCTAGGATGGTTAGGTCGTTTCGACAGTGTCGGGAAGGGCCCTGTCACAACCACCCCCTAGTCACTAAAACACCTGTATCCTGCAAACCACACGCCCGATCGATGATTTGTTCCTAGTTTTGGGACCTTCTCAATGATGAAGATATTTTGGAATGATCAATGTCAGCTTTCGTGATAGTTGAGATGTGAATAAGGGCTTGAGGTGAGGTTTCCCAATCGTAGTACATACAGAACACTACTATTGGATGAGACATAGAGAAAACTGACTTTTGGCCTAGTGGGAAGCACCTCTCTATGACTAGGAATGCCCATGATGGGAAGCACCTCTATGTGACATTTCAGTCCCTTGGTACGCCATTTGGATGAGTACCCCATGTTGTCCATGACTAGTGAGAACCCCCTTTCTGTGACCTTTCAGGCCCACGGTACGCAATGGGGGAGGAGTACCTAAGTTGTACAATGTTAGAGGGAAGCACCTTTTTTGACAAGGAATGCCCACTGTACTCGCTAGAGGAGGAGTTCTCTAGCATTCGAGGTGTATGACAATGTGACTGATAATTCTACTATTACTACCCTATAATATACTTGGTGTGATATATCTTGTATTTAGTGTTTTACCTCGAGAAATTGTTTTGTGGTCTTTCCTTTTTGATTAGGGGTCTCTTTTAAGTATTGTGTTACTCACCCCTACATGGGCTTCGCCCGCGCGTGTTGTGTTTGGTGAAGATGACCGACATTTCAATAGTGCTGCTTAGGGAGACGAGACTAATGGACACTAAGACAGTGGACTTGGTGTCCCAGGACCAAGATAGGCCCAGTAGGACTCGTCTATAGGGCATACTACGTCATATTCCAGGAGCTTCGGTACGTTCGAGATCATGTGGGGTTTTCTGCCGATGGACATCATATTTCCCTTTTAATTTTTTGTTGTTTAAAGTTCATTGTTGGATTTTTATTATATCCCACATAAATTCATATGTACTTTCCCAAATCATTATTAGTGGTTTTATATTACCCCTTTTAATGCATGGGGATGTGGTTGGGGGTGTGTATGCGTATATGTATTCTAGAAAATGCATCGCACTTATAGGTTTATGCCATCGGCATTCGTCACCAGCCCCTGTCTTTAAGGAGGCATGCTTTGGGTAGTCATGATAGGGGCCTAGGGGGTTGGATCATGACGTTATAATGGGGGATTATTTACACATATTATTTTTATAATATAGAATTTATCATATAATTTTGGAATTACTTGGTCTTGTTGTTTTGTATGATTTCTATACAATATTTCCGCAAGATGTTCAACATTTTTGGTTATCATTTTAACTCAATTCATAAGTTCCTCAACCATGAATCCTTACGGTTGTTTTATTTTGGGTATTTCACTAGTTAATAGATGTTAAAAGGTATTAGTTTTTAGGATATTAATTTCTTAGTTTGGTTGGTTATATGACTTCTTGTATGATATTTCGTAGTGTTGTGTGTGATGTAATTATATGTTTTATTATTTTTAATTTGATTTTTTAGGAACTGAATTTAGTAGAGGTTCTAGAACGGCTATAATAATTTAAATATCCACAAATCATATGTTTAGTCTCTCAAAATTCCTATTTTTATTAATTAATTTATCTCAATGGATTTTCCACAACATTCCTTTCCCCACACATCAATATAGAGGTCACTGAAATGGATAGGTGATTATCATACACTACATATCATAATTGGTGATTATCAATCACAAATTCGATTCAAATTTATCTCCTTCAACAAAAAAGTTTCCTATTAATGTTTTTTATAACATGAGTGATTAATTAGTTCTTCTCACCTCATGTTTGACAGATATACTAGTACCAATTGTACCAAATATTTGTGTTTTTTTGAATCATTCTAATTAGACGTTTCGATTCCTACAGTGATATTTTCATTAATTATCCTCTAGATAACTAATCCTAAATCATTCTATCACTATATAGTTGGCCATAATAAATTAAAAAATTAATTTATTCACTTATACTCATTGATATCACAATCTGAGATAAAGATTCTTAAACCTCTCTTATCACTCACAGTGAGACTCTATGTATGATTTTCTAAAAGTATAATACTCTTTCCATAATATTGTTATAATAGAGTTGGAGAAGAATATATATATGAATTATCTCTATAAGTAACCCCATTCATCCACATAACCTTGTTGTTGGACTTAAAACCATATTTGGGAAACATATTCAAGTGAGAAAGAAAATGGTCTTCACTAAAATTGTTCTATAGCAACTTATTGGGGTTCAAAGTTGAGTAGGAAATTGTAAATTCTTTAATATATATTTTGGAGTTATAACATAAAAGGAAATTAAAATGGGAAATTTTTTTATTATAAAAATATTCCACTAAAATTCATTCGGAAATTCATAAATAGATATTTACTTGAAGGGTTTGGGGAAAGCCCCTATATTATAAAAAATAAAAACACAATAATAACACCTTTTGTAATGGGTTAGAGAAATCTCATTACAAGCACAGGGGCCCAGATGAATCAAACCCAATACAAAACCTAGTAAAAACCCCATTAAAATGTCCCAAAATAATAGAGGGTAAAATCCTATTTTGATATCAATGGGAACAAAAATTATTCTAGAAAATAATAAAAAACACTAGACTCGAACATCGTCGCTGCCATCCCATCACCATCCCAAACAACATCTAGAAATTCTCCCCACATCAAGATTATTTGAGCCACTATCCTAACCACAATGATTTCTACCATCAACCATATAAGAAGAAAATTTCCATATAACTATTGTAGACACCCCCAAAACTCCAAACCAACAGATCATTGCCTCCATATCTAGAAACACACCTTCCAAAACCAGATCCCATACAAACACACCCAGATTTCCACGTACACCATTAACTGAATCCAGATCCACCATCATCATGACCTCCACACTATGAGATCCCACTGGAATCCACTACACTGAACCACATAATCCAAATCCCATCCTCACACTGCCAGATCTGACTATACCAAAAGGATGAAGTCACCATGCCACGCCACTTCCACAACCACATCATCACCACCCTAACCCGATCTCCCAACATCGAAGGAATCATTACAAATGTTTGGATAGGTATTATTATCCATTACCCTAGTCTCAAGGATATAAATCGTAGTTTCATTAAATTAAATAAGGTAAATATTCACAAATTCTATTTACAAAAATAATTTCTTATGTCTAGTTATCAAATTCATTCAAATATCTCTATAAAAATTAATTTATTTTGTTATTTTAGTAGTGAATCAGAAATATTAAATGTTTTATGTTTTTTATTTTGGTAAATACCTCCATAAATAATTTTTAGTTTTCACACATTCCAGTCATGGGGAATGAAAAGGTAAATTGTGTTCTAAGAATTAATATAAGGAAAGTGTAAACCCTGGTTTCCTCCAAAAGTGATGGATATATAAAAATTATTTTTTACTTTCTTATAATAGATTGGGGTTTTTTTGAGAATGTGATTTTTGAAAACAAGGTAATAAATAAAGTGAAATAGTGAGAGGATTGTGTTGGGATCTTTATAAATACATGGTTTACCTCCCACAAATAATGTTACCTTGGACCTTAAATTTTTTTCATTCTTCTTATTATCTACTGAATGAAAGAAACTATAGCCCCTAGACATATAGAAATTTTTTAAATCATCGTGGTGAGAAAAAAATATCAGAACCCATTTCATTATATACCATCAATCCACTTTATATATTTTACATAGAAACATAGCACAATCATACTAAATAAATACTCAACCTATTATTGAATGTATTATGTAATCAATGTATAAATATATTAAATTCCAATCATGTCAGCAACATCATGGATCATTTCAATTCAACACATAACATTCCAATGTATATAGTATAAAATTATGTTTTGTGAGATGTCCATCATCGAGAAAAACAAATATATAATTAATTGAAGAAACAAAATAAAAATTCATTAAAATTTAAAATAAATCGTGAATACAAAAATAAATTAAAAAATAGAAAAATTTATTCAATACTTTTTGTAGAATATTGAATTATAAAATTTATTTATTCTATTCCCTTATCACACAAAATTTTACCCTCCATTCGAAGGAAAATTGAAAATATGGTGAAAGTAGTACACATTACCAAACTAAAATTAATCATAAAATTAGAATAAAACAATATTAATAAATAATCTAACAAAAACTCAAATACTTTTTTAATGATGATTCACTATAGCATCAATCTCATTATTTTAATGATACATGGGATCCTTTAATTTCTACATGGATAAACCTCTCATGAACTTATCGTTTTTCATCCATTTTCGGATAATCCCTAAATATACAACACGATTTTCTATTTTAGAAAATCTATAACCTTCTATCCTTGTTGTTGGAAAAAATATTTTTCTTTTTAAGAGCAATGTGGTATCCTACTAGTTATGATATACATGAAATAAATTTTACCAATTTCTTTGGAATGATGTTTCGATGACACTCTTGAATTCTACAGGGGACCTTCCCCAAATCCATCTAAGTATATTATTTTCAATGTGTTAGATCATCTATGATCCAATGGATCAATGTATCAAATGTGTAGATAATGTTTTTGTATAAAATATTACTGACCTTATTCTAAGAAATAAAGCATGCGGTAACCTCAAAATTTGGTTGATTGTAATGAACATATAGTTACTTAATGAGACTTTTTAATTTCATCACATGATCGATCAAATATATTATTATAGTCGATGCATGGAAGGTGTGTTTGACGTATCTCTTCATATGATTTATTGATTGACTATATTAATCAAAAGAGACAACTTGATGGAATAAATTTTTGGTATATGTAATTCATTCTTGTAGTCAATGTATTTTCCTCATGAATGATGAGAGACTGCATAGTGTGTTCTATCTTGAGTTATATCTCTATCAATGTGTGGTAAATTGATGATCCTAGTTAGTTTTATTATTCTTTATATGATTGGTTAATTGATTAGTATAATTTAATACATTATCAGGTTTCAACTAAACTTCCATATTTCTATTAGATACCCTTATTTCATTTGATCTAACCAATCAACCGAAAATATCACTTAAAACATTCATGACATAGTACATGCTTTATTTAGATAATTCAGAAGATCAAATAGTATAATTAATAACAAAGATAGAAACCATTATATCAATAATTCCTATTATTCACCCATATTTCAATCGTATGACAGTTCGTTAGTAAATGAAAAAATGGTGGCTTTTAAATCATAAAAATATATTGTGAGATATATAACAATATAGCCAAAAAACATGGGGATTACAAATTAATTTTTTGAATCATTCTACTCTCCATCTCAACCTTCCCCAACCTCATCCATGAAACCAAATTGATATCAAATAATTATAGTAATTATACTCTACCCTTCACTCTATTATGGAACATGTATATATTGTAAAATATCAATAACACAAATATGAACATGACTAACATTTTCAAAACACCTTAAACGAACCCCTACAATAAAAGATTATAGACCACGACTCCTTAGAACAAAAGAACTTTATCACCAAGATTGTTCTAACTCCCAAGACACTATTTATAATTTATACCAACATCCTTGACATCCCAAACTTATCAATAGAAAAACTATTAAACAAAATTTAAATAAAATATAGATTAAATTTTGAACTTATTTTCATTTTTATGGAAGGGTACATTATACCTATCATCCACCTTTTTGTTTTCATGATATGATAGATAAACACAACTCACTATAACTATTGGATGATTTTATTGGATTATATAAGAATATATGATGTTATTCCTTACATAGGATTTAGTCATTCATTTTGAATTTCAGTTCTGCTAAATCCATTATGTTTATTTTGGATCTATGATTTTATAGACGATTTCACATTATTGAATTTGTTAAAGTATAAAAATTTAGTGTTTAAGATGAATGATTACTATAAAAATAGATTTTGATTAAAATTAACCAATGTGGAAGTTTTTTTTGGATTTTGATTAATATATATCAATTTACTAATTCCCCACATCCTGGATGAATGATTACCTGACCATGCATGGTATTTATAGAAAATATAAAATTATCTATGGTAATTTTATAATTTTGATTTATGAATCTGTATGAATACTTATCCTGAGGTGATAACATTAATTTAATCAATATATAAAATTACCCCTTTCACAAAGGATTTATTCTATAAACATTAACATTAATAATCATTCAGTTGTTCCTACCTAAAGATATATTCTCATGTTTCACCTGAAAAAAATACAATACAAAATAAAAATAACCTAAATAATGTGTACCAGTTTTTTATGTTTGTATCAGAAAAAAATTCAAATTAAATAGAAAGAGTATATTATATTTATATATGATAATGTTTTGGAAGAAGGGTACCCGATTCATTAAAAAATGGTCTAATGTTTACTATAATTAATATTTTAATCTTGTAAACTCTTTTGGGAATATTAAACATCAAAAAATACTTTTGGGAATTATATAAAATATTTACAATGAGCTTACATGTCATGGATGAATCTATATATACCAAAGAAACATAAAAAACAACATAAATCACATTGTAACCCATATAAATTATTCGATCTCAAAAATTTGGATTATTAATTGATCACATATTTGGTGGTGTAAAAAACATGTGAAAAAGTAACTAAATAATTTTTATCCTTTTTAAAATTGTTTCTACATGATATTTTATTATTGTAAAAACTTTATTCCTTTTTTGGGATTTGAATATTTCCAACAAAAAGAGACATTTCAAGTATTTACATCCACCAGTTGTGGTTTACACATAGTAAAATTTTTACTCAATAGTAATTTAAATGATAAGGTAAGGTCATTAATTTTATATTTTCTTAGACCACTACAATAAAATTCTTAGTAAAGAAGCCAATATAAAAATCCATCATTTTTTTATTTTCATTCTACATAATTTCCAAGGTGCTTTCTAGGGAAGTCATCAATCAATATTTTAGTCAAAAATTGTGTTCTTATTCATTGAGTAAATTATAATTTTGTTATTATTATCAAATATTTGATTTATTTTTTTAAAAATCCTAATTATTTTATGAAACATAATAAATAGTGATTATCGGTTCATCATTAATTTTTTGAATTTCATTGTTATTAATGTTTCATTACCATGAATGATTTATATTTCAAAATTTTGATCCATGGATGACTATTTTGTTGTCAGAAAACTGTTTCCCACTCATTATAAAATGGTGGTAGTTCTCATAAATTTACAAACGTCAATCAAATATAATAAAAAATTAATGTATTTAAAAAATAAATTCATTTATCAATATATTTTAAGAATATAAAAAATTTATATATAAAAATTTTACAAATATATTTTCAAAGCATCATATTTTGAATTGTAGTTATATCCATAAATAATGTAAGAAACTGATCATGTTATTATTATATGTCTAATTAAATATTTTATAAATTGTTTTTATTGTAAATTTTATACCATTTTTTATCTCTTAGGGAGTATTAATTGTATATATTTTATATTTTTTTTATTCAAAAATAATTAGGTGCTTATGATAATGATTTAATGAATAATTTAACAGTTTTTCATTAAAAAATATGTGGATGTTGAGAAAAATATCATAAAAACCTAATTATAATATCATATTTTTATTTACTAGACCACCACATATACCTGGTGTATTCCAAGATAATCATTGGTAGATTACTGGAACTACGTGACTAATTTAATGGTTATTGAAAAATTTAACATATATTTATGTAAACATGGGTGAACACTAGTTCCTATATAAAATTAATTATATCTACCATGTATATATAACATAGTACAATAATAAGAAATATATATGATCATAGATACATTTTATATTTTTGAAGTTATATTAATAGTAATCTATATAAGAACAAGAAAACAAGTCTATAAATATCAATTATATAACAATACCACAAAAAAACAGTTAAAATAATATAAATATTTTTTTTGGATATTCCATTGACAACATTTACAATTGTTGGCCTCCCATTATTTATCACCTATAAGAGACCATATATATTACCCCAATTCCCTATATATATAGATTTCACCCAATAATATACAAGTTTACTTTATAGTATATAAAAATAAACATGTGAAACTACACATGCCTTTTGGTAGCTATACAGTATCCTAGTGAATATACGTAGTGTTCATCACTAAGAGGCAACAACTCCTCAAAGGGAATAATCGTGGGCATGAAAAAAAAATTATCTTTGGTAATTATTTTTATAATAATTTTTTCTTTTAAAACAAATAGGTATATATAAAATTCATGATATCAGATTACGAATCAATGAAAATTTAGTTATTGAAACCTCACATACCACTAGGCGGAGTAGTATTAGAAGTACTAGATGACTACTATTTCACCACCAAGAGAATCCATAAATTATTCAAGGATATATAAAATTATATAAATCTATCATTTAGTTGGGTAATATTGTTCCATAGAAAAATCCATTTATGGAGAAACCATGTGTCATGTGAACATCAATATAAGGGTAAAACGTCACATATACCATAATATATCAAAATGTGTATATATCCCTCACAAGAGGATAATAGTTAAATATATATTTTATATAAACATATTAAAATTATGATAAAACATATATAAGACATTATAAATAAAAATAAAATATATATCAAGCTCATGGGGGACTATAACCACTATAATATCTGTGAACAAAAAAAATGTACATGAAAACCCATCATACAGTGGAAGAAGAAAAAATAAAAAATCAATATTTAAGAAATTATTTTAAAAATATAAGATTACACAAACAAGAATGTATAAATAGTATATATTACATAATAAAATACTGTTTTTTGTGATAGGAATGTTAATTATAAATATAAATACATTTAAGAATGTGTTCATATAAGAAAAACGATTCTGATAAAATGAAAAAACCAATATATTATTTTAATAAAGAATATAACCTTTTATATCCATCACTAATCATACTTCATAACCCATATATAGACTAAAAAACACATACTCACTCAGAAAGTTAAATCTAATTAAAAAACTCCATCATGTCTTACGTGCATGTCACTACATTTTAATTTACCTTGATCATTTCCATCAATATCACTAACTCAACCACTCATTAATAAAATAATCATCTCAATATATTTCAATTAAAATGATACAAATTTAACATTCCAAATCATTAAAATACCAAAGTTATTACTAAATAAAGAATGGTAATGAAGGTTTCCTAATCGATATTAATCAAAATAATTAATAAAAAAGTCGGAAATTTGAAAAAAAAATCTAAAAAATTACCACCAAAGTAAATTATAATTTAAATAACTCTTATAATTATTAATAATGAAACTAAATAAAAAGTTTCCAAATTAAATTTTTTGTAGTATAATAGAAACAGATTAAATGAATAATAACTAAAGGGAACTCATTAGTAAACCTTTATATATTACATTCTTGGGACTTTTATCTTATGAAACAACCACCATCAAGTTATCTAAAATGTTTAAATATGATAAATATTAGATTTAATCAATCTCATAAATTTCACAACTATAGATAACAATGTCAAAGAATTATTTTTAAAATTGAATGTAATTATGAATACTAATAAAATTATTTAAAAAAATTCAGTAAAACAACTAAATCATCATTGTAAATAATTTTAAACCTAGCCATCACTTCTCCACCGATGAAAACCTATTTACCAGTGATTATAAGTATATTGTTAAAATATAATTCTTCCAATATAACTATGGAATGAAATAATTATATAGTCGTAAACTATATAAGATAATTTTATATTATATACTTAACTCTGAAAATGTTTTATAATTAAACAAAACTTAGCAACCAATAATAATTTTTCAAAAAATAGTACGTGAATTTAAAAATTTATCAGGAAACATAAATTATAAATATAACAATTTATATAATACATTTCAAACTAATATAATGATAAATGAATTTTACTATAGGTTCGAGAAATTTCAAAGTATAACAACAACTTATCTTTAATTATTTCATCAATTTGATATTTAAAATAATAAATAAAATATAAAAAATATCCATTAATGACCATGAATATTCAATTAATAGTGTAAGTAATAACGATTTAATCATCACACCGTATAAAAAAAATTAAGCAACCATTGAGGTACAATAAATCTGTCATACTACTTCATTATTGAAGATAATATATTTATATTTATAGAGTACATGTTTAAATTTTGTGAATAATTGTAAATAATTTGATGGTGAAATGATATGAACAACTAAATTAAACTAGGTGGGGTTGATAACAAAATCCTTAATAACCCAATAATGACCTTTTCCATGTCTAGTAATGATAGTATACTTCCATATTCTAAATAATATAATATATATATATATTTGAAATCAATTATCTAGATAAACACATGTATAAAACTCTAAAGAGAATCCTAACATAACTTTTTAGAAAATAAAAAATTTCTTAAATCTGAACAAATAATAAATTTTAATGAAATATTAATAATAATAACTAATGAAATTAAACTTTATCGTAATAATGAATTAATAGAGTATGATTAAACTGGTTCATATTATTTTAACTCTTTCACATGAAACACCTTTAAATCATTATGATTCCATCATGATTTAGTGGATTCACCTTCTAAAATCAGTAAACGATCCAATTGAAATTTTTGAATTATTATGCAGGAAAATAAACCATTGTAAAAGGGTATAATTAACTTTATCTAATCATCCAAACCCATCTTGGATTCCATTTATTATCGAAATCAAGAAGTGACAGGAAAGAGATCAATGGGAAGGAGTTCTTCCTCCATATGTTTGATTAGGAGGAATGTATACCTAGGGGTTATTAATTAAACTCCAAAAATACCAATATCTCTATATATTTTAAACAATTATGCATAAATCACTCATTAATTCAATGGAAAACTATATAATTTCATGTTTTTCTCCATGTCTCTGGTACCCACAACTATACCCTTAGTGGGTGATAATTCTACATCCTTAAAGCTAAAATAACTATGATGGCATATAATGTGGTTATGGTGGATGTTTTCAATATCCCATAACCCTATATTCTATTATATCCTAACAAATTATATATTGTATGTTGGTAATTACATTTTTAAAAATCAAACTACAAACCTTAAATATCCAAAATAAATAACCACTCACTGAATCAAAATGAAAAAATTCAAACAAATCGACATTTTTTGACATTATATTTTTGAAATTAAATCTATATTCACCTTTAATTGAAAGGATTTAAATTATTTTATTTTAAAATATCAATTTTTTACCATCACATGGTTCAAACTATAATAAAATAATTTTACTAATTATATATTTATTATATTTTGTGAAGTCATTGTTACTACTTATTTAAAAAACTAATTATCCATTATTTTTTTAAAAAGGTCTAATTATAAACAATCATTAGATTAATTATCACATATCCAAGACCTAATCAATTTTATTGGTATTTTTGGTAAGAGGGTACATTGATATTTTAAGGGTATGATGAAGATGATGATGTTTTATTTTAAAATTATAATAATAAAATTTACCAACTCAAAATCATGTATTCCTATAAAGAAATTATTTAAAAAATTTGAAATATTTATTCTCTCAGAAAAAAAATAAAGGAACAAAATTTTATTTGAATACTAGTTTTATAAACACTCGTACTGGGAAATTAGTACCTATAATGAAATTTTTCATATATTTCTCATTGGACAATTTTTTTCCTATTTTATGCTTTAGTCATTAACGTAGACCTATTTATGTAAATTATAAGGTTATCCAGTTGTCAAATACTTAAGAAATTCATTATGTATATTTCCATAATTTTCATATTCATGTCTTCTTATATATTTATCTCTATGAGACCATTCATTTCATTGATCCATAAAACCTCATATTTTATTGGGTTTTCATAACACTTACAATGACTTCCAACTGATTATTTTTTCTTATAGATTCTATGATAAATCATATTTGAATTGATATAGTTGTTATGTTACATTAATCGAATTAATGACAAATGTTTTTATGTGCCTTATATTGAATCATATTTTTTTATTTTCTCCATATCAAATTTGGGAATGAAAAAATTACTTCTCAACCACATATTTGGACACGATGATCTATTAAAAATAAAAACTATATGAGGGACTCTAAGAAAATTTAACTCCATCACAAAGTCTCTAAAAATACATCAATTTTACTTTCCTATCTTTTTTCTCCCTCACAAGAAAAAATATTTTGTTATATGTCCTTAACCCTTAATTCTTATATTCTAGAGGCTACTATCTAGTAGTGGGGGTCTAAGGAATATATTGGGGATACTAAACACTTTTTAATGGAGAAATACCCATAATAGAAATAAGATAAGTCAATCCAATCATAAAACACAATAATATGATAGATGAATGCCAATTAACTTGAATAATAATAATAAACCACATCATTCCATACCCAATGGTTAACTAAATGTTGTGATAAAAATGATACAATAAACTAACAAAAGACAATCTCCAAAGAAGGAAACCCATTCCTAATCCCTACGGATGGTCTAATATCTAAGATCCATCCCCATTAAGAAAATAAATCAATCTACAATAAGTCCCCTTTCCATTATCAAAAAAAACACATATTAGGTCTAATAACACACTAAAAGGATCTCGAATAGGGTGTGAGTAAAATTCAGTAAGAAGACACCGATGGTGTATAAATAATAAAATATGAATAAATAGATCATGAAATAGTGAAATGGACATGGTAACTAA
Source organism: Viscum album (assembly GCA_963277665.1). Taxonomy (NCBI): domain Eukaryota; kingdom Viridiplantae; phylum Streptophyta; class Magnoliopsida; order Santalales; family Viscaceae; genus Viscum; species Viscum album. The sequence goes on along the minus strand of OY728127.1, from coordinate 1,799,480,115 downwards.
TTCATAAATTAATATAGGACAATAAATAATATTTTTGATCATCATGCTCTCGGTTGACACCCATGGTAAGTTAAACCATCTTCGACATGATGTTGGATGTATATTCCCTTTAATAGAGACTCATACGAATGATTAATCTCTTATACCACTAGTGGATTCTACTAACAATGATAAGTCACCAATGCCATATTTCTATCAGTTAGAAATCTTTTATCCGTACATATTTCTACTGATTACCATGTTTCAGTGAGAACTATACTATATTTGAATTCTTGGGCAAGATCTTCTTACATGTTCCCATGGAGCAAAACTATAAAATTGGAATAAGTAACTATATAATTCTAAAAAGTATCTGAATTCCAATATTCTATCCACTTATATGGTCCCATGGTTCATTCCTAGTGCTAATGGAAATTTTACTATTCATATTTAAATCTTTTTAAATTAAAATACAAGATCTACTTACATGTTCCCATATAACATAACCCATTCCAAGGGATATGTATCCATTTCAATGTCAATGAAAAAAAGAACAAATGCATTCCAATTCATCATACATTCCATACATGATAAGTTATTCCATATTTTATAATTCATCCAAATTAAAAATTATCAATATCTATTCCTCTCTTCCATGTTACCAATTATCATAATGATAATAATAATTCCTTTTTACAATCCATATAAGACTAATTACCATTCCACACATCATTGTATTCATCATTATTCATGGAAATATTTCAATTCAATTTTCATGCCTTCTAACCAATTTCTATATATAAGACTAATTATCAACCTAATTACATCAAATCACGTGATAGGGTAATTTTATTGATAATAAAATTATAGACTAATCCATCCCAACAAAAAATAAAAATTTATCAATGGCCCCTATGTTCAAACATTCAATGTTCTAAGATGGGTTTAAAGGTAGGTGCACCTCTCAGGTGACCGAACATCCCAATATCAATGAAAAAATCCAACCAGATGAATAATAGGTCTATACATGACTAATTAAAAAACTAAAATAATAAAATTCTTATGCATGATGTTCTAATTTGATTTCATATGTTACATATAGCATAGAAAAAATAGATCTTAAGGAGTTGTTTTGGCCATCCATCTAATGAAAAGAGAAGAAGTGTGTATTGATCAACTGACCAAATTAGTATGAAAAACGAGGATCCCATATTTCTAGATAAATATTAACAACATATGGGTTGGAATAAGGGGATTTGATAAGAAGTCAATATTATATTTTCAACTCAATGGAGAACTCATTGTTTCATTTTGTTTTGAAAAATGTATAGTTTGAAGAACCCGAGAAATTTGTTGAAGAACCGTCAATAGATTAAAATAACACTTCACATTCGCAAATCCATATTTAATGTTAAATAAGATATAATTAGTTTTTTAAAATATGTATTGGGGGTAATATAACTTTACCCATTTTTACTCAGGCCTAGACAAACACCATCTATAGGCCAATGGGATCCATCGGCTAGTCGGTTCTTCCCACCAATGCACTTTCACAACTAAGAACCCCAGAAAATTTTTGGTTGGTCTTTAGTAGACTACCCACACCACCCAAAGACTCTTTCCTTCCAATTTGTCTCACCAAACAACAAGTGAACCTCATGTAGTCTTAATGAGAATTTGGGAAGCCTGATAGCAAGTTGTTGGAGTGCACCAACTAGATTATGGTGCTTTAGCATCTACATTACTATACTCCAACTATATGCACTTGATATATAATCCAATTGAGTACAAAAATAACACATAAATAACACTTTGGACAATAATAAAGTCTATATCACTCATGTTAAAACTTTTTATTGAAATTTTATGTGGTTAAACCAAATATATAAACATAAACATTCATAGAAAAATTTGATATCTTACAATAAATCTACTATAAAACAACTCATCCAACAACAATTCTCCCAAGAATCAATAAATGGTATCATAATAAAATTCCACTGTTCCAATAAATCATAATCCCTCTCTTAGGTCACCTTTTAAACATTCCATGATGCCACTGCACTCACACAGAATGAATGGTATTACCTCATAGATTATTATCATTAAAATATATGACACTAATTGAATTTTCCAACATGTAAGTATCGACATAAATCTAAATACAGTCAACATTAATCTAGTGATATTGACTAATTTGCTGTTGTCGAAGCTAAACCATATGAAACACAATGTCAATATCACTATAGAACTATGGGAGAGATAATAAATATGTCATGAGACTAACTCTCTACACATACTAAAAGAGTCCAAATAATGTATGAAATATCTTTTAATATTTCAATATACAACATTTCCCTCACCAATGTGAAATTTGAAGAAAAACATAATGACCACCATCAAACTCCAAACGTCATATCTACGTGTTCATATTGGGTTTCTTCAGACTGTTAATTTTTACCAATAACATTCAGATTAATTGAACCTACCCATACATCTCCTACATGAAACTAGGTTCAATGAGCACTAAATCACCCACCACCAACCAATACAAAGGTAAATGACATGATCATCCATGAAAGGCCTCTAAAGGATCTATTTGAATAGAAATTTAGATGTTTTTATTTTGAGATAACTGTATGATTTCCAGATGCTACTCCTAGTAAAAATTGAAATTCAAAACACATGATCAAAACATGACCTTTAATGTTTGAATCATCTACTCAAATTTACCATCATTCTTAAGATGGTTGGATATACCCATATGATTACGTAACCACAAATCCTTCTGAAATCCCTGATAGAAATGTGATGTGAAACGAGGATATCGATCAAGAACAATAATCCTTAGAACCCAATTCAATCAAACTATCTCCCAATGAATTATATTACCCCAATTATTGATTATGAAGGTATACTTTATTAATATGATATTTTATACCTTATTAGTTGAACCGTGATCAAACATACACCATCATTTTTTTGGATGTTTCCTATGTAATCCTAACATGATATGAATAGTTATAATATCCCACATCTATTACATATTTTGAAAATGAATTATAAACCTAGAATGACCCTAATTATAGACCATAACCTACTTAATGTTATAGAATTGGCCTATAAATCCATATATCCTTTTCTCCCTCCATTCCCAGAATTATTTCTTTTAGATATATTGAAACAGCATTATCAATATCGAATGAAAAATCCAATTGTAATCATGAAATTCCTTTATAATATCCTCATGTATTCCCATATGTACCTATATAAGGACCTGAAATCGAATAACATCACCATTTATAATAGACCAACTCGATGGTGGATCTCCAATATATATAAATTAAATCATAGAAAATCCCTAAATAGGATTTCATTCCCCTCAAGATCCAATTTCGATTCTAGATAATATTACATTTTTATATCAGAGACACTCTCCCCAATGAATCATGAATATCTATATGCATATCGGCCAAGAGAGACATTACCACCCACTCACCAAAAGATTCATGCATAACCTCTAACATCTTCTTCCTAATTAATGAAATGACAATGATTATTCCTTTCCGAAAGTGTATTCTATCTAGAATTCAAGAGAAAACATATATTGGAGACGCCTTCTCTACCAATGGATTAGGTCCTTCTTCAAATGAGATGTTATTTATGATCTTATAGTTCATGTACACCAAAAAACCCTTTCTTAAAATATAATACAGCTAGAATTTCATGCTTCCTAAAATCATTAGACATAAGAAATTACATAATATTCTTAAAACATTACTTCTATAAAGTATATGCCTAAGGTTTCATAATATATAGTATAATTTTCCCATATTAAGTAAGTTCAGGATTAGGGTTTATGTCAAACTTCTATTTCATTCCATGAATTATTTATCACGAGAATCCAACCAAAAAAAATTCACCTTTATTTTTAAATCCTAGTCATTAGAATAACCTAATATGATAATTCGTATTCGAAATATATCCAACAGAATTATAGTATTACAATGTTTTGATTCTATAAGAAATTCTTTTTTCATTCCCAAGATACCAGAGCTTCCACCTTCTATAGGCCAAAAAACACTCTATCCTCTATGATAACATGAAACCTGATGATTAAATTTTCAATTCATAAGTGAAATTTAAATATATATTTGTATACCCAAATATATCGTAAAATACATATGTTGAATTCATGATTTTGTGTACGATCTTCCTTAGAATAAAATTACATTAAGAAATCATCAATTAATACCACAAAAACTGATCTTTAAAATGATGTATTGTCTGATTCATCAATGCTAAAAATCCACTGGAGATGTTTTTTAACCGAACGGAATTGTCATAGACATATAAAATTGATACCTACACATAATAGTATTCTAATCAATGTTAGATGATCTCACCCTCCAATGTTGGAACCCTTAATTCATTTCAATATTGGGAAAAATGAAATAACCTTTTAGTTTATTGAAGAGATCAATGAATCATGTAAGGTAAAATCATTATTTCACTATTATCTGGTGTGATGTATAATAATCGACACATTTTAAAAATATTCTATCGTCATTATAAAGAAAATAACAGAATAAAACCTCATTTTCATGTACTTGGAAACATGAATAATTTAGCTTTTAGATCTTTAAAATACAATTTAACCTCTTAATTCTTTGCTGGTTCTTTCCTATAAAGTGATATAGAAATGTGTCTAGCACCTAGATGAAAGTACATAGTGTTTTAAGTCTCCATCTTGGGTGTTAAGATAGGGAAATATCTGGAATTGACATCCTAAAAGAAGTCCACTACTAGAGGAAACATAATATACTATAAGACACCATAGTCTACAAAAAAGAAATATATCTATACCATGAGGCAATCTAATTTGTACTAAATTATTATTTCTTGACTCATGTAAAGAGTCTTTTCTCCATGATGGATAAAATTTACCATTCTAGAGATAGAAAACTAACTCTCCTCTGATAATATTTTATATGATTTAGGTATAGAACTAGAAAATATGTTAATAAAACAAAATCTATTCTATTCATTTTCAAGACAATTATCTCCCAAAGGAAGCATTTTCAATCAATTTCTATATAATACATCACAAAATACATAAAAACATATAATTTCTACCATAATTGTGTGTTAATTGACATGAACCTATCAAAGATATCTACATTCAAACTATGATATTGTAAAATTGAGAGGATATAAAGGAATGTAATTCCCCTATATCAAACAAAGGGAATGAATGGATAGATGAAAAAATAATAATACCTCAACAAGTGGGAGTTCTTAGATCAATACTAGTTGGATTATGCTATATAAGGCGTAACTAGATTTCTCCTCTTCTATATGTCGCAATCTAACCCCCTTATGATTATCCCACAAATTATTATACAACTCTGTGTAAGGTTGCCACATCCCTTACCATTGATAGAGTGACCAATGTAACTCTAGATAAATGTCTACTTAGGGATATCTGAGTCCTTACCATAACCAAGTGTGTATAATGATCCTCTTACAACACTCTTCTATTTTGTTCTCTTCCAAAACAACTATATAATTTCTTTCGTATCCAATGCATGAAACTCTACAATAGGAAATGGGCATTGGCAGTGCTTATGGAAATCCCTGCCACACTAAAACCATTTTCCTTAGTTGTGGTACAATGATGATTATTCACAAAACTAACTACACTTCCCACCATTTCATGAGTTGGAACTATCATATAAACACTTCTTTTTGTATCCAGAATATCTCATAGATCATCTCATTAATACTTCATTCCTTCTACTTCAGGACTCCATTAGATTCTCTATAGTAATGAGATCTTAGTTTATCATCTCATATATGTTTTTAGGTGATAAAAAATCTCTTGTGATTTGATATAATATTGAATCTCGTCCTATAATAACTTCAATATATATATCATAGTAGATAAAAAATACAGGGAAAGTAATATATGTTGGTAAAACATCCAACGTTGTACATCACTGACATTCTCCACTATGGTAGTTTCATGAACACCTGATCCATCCCATCCCTCATCATATCTTGATATAAGTGAATCTGGAATCCACCTCCATGTCCATAAAAGATATTTACTCTTATTAATGGATTTCTATATGTATTCCCACAAGTTAATGGTCAATAATCATATTATATAAATATAAATTTCTACCATCCTACCCATGGGTTTCTCTATGTCTGTGAAGATCGTATGAATGGGATTGATCCAGAACATATATTCTTTGGGGCCTCTGACTCCAATGAACATGGGTGGATGATATAGCTTTAAATTTGTTATTAGATCATACATAAATTGTGTGATATGTGTAGTCACCCTTACTAGGGATCACATGACCCATAATAAATTTTCAAAAAGCTATTAATCCATATGATTCTATTGATCTATAGGAACTTTCGTCTCAACTACGTGAATTGTTTTTTGATTACCACTCTGTTGATTCTCATCCTGAAGATAATGCGGAGTAATTTTCATAAAAATAGTCAAAAAACTCATTATATAATCATACAAAAAATTCGTCCAGCCTCATGATTTCAAGAGAATAATAGGGAACCACTAAAACAAGGTTAATTAAAACATTTAATAACATGTGATTTGGAATGTCAAAATAGTTTCATTTATTCAATTTTTTTTATATGTATAAGGATTATATTTCAATGTTTATATAGGAATATATATCATATTCTATAAATATGACCCCAACATGAATAATTCTTGTAATATTATTTTCCCTATGATCCTACTATAATACATGCATACTCAGATCCTCCAATTCTAACCCATGAGTAAAATATTATAAAATAGTTTCATCACACAAAAATATTATCACTTTAGTTGAAATAACATCAAAACCATAAAAATGAATATGATGAATAGTAATCCCATCTAGGGAAATATGCCCCCCCACAAATGGGCTAGTTACTCCCATCCATGAGCTTGATGGTAAGCTACAAAAACTCCTAGTCTCTTTCGCACCATAAAAAAATTAAAATTTAATAGAATGTAACCCTAATATTAAAATTTTTAATGTCTCCATCCCGGTTCTCACATACATGACACATATAGGTCATTACCTGAACTCAAGTAGGCCTCCCCATATACAAGAAGTTATCATTAACAAGCAATTGTCTATGAAATTTAGTTGGAGGATATACCCTTATGAATAGAGTATCAATCAAAATGGAAATAAGACAAATCAATCATTACATAAACATTTAATATATTAAAAATTAATATCAAAGAATACAAATAAAAATAATATGATATGTCATTCTATATTCCATTCCAAACTAAAAATAATGATGAAATTTATTCAAGAAACCAAAAAAAGATAGACTCAAAAAAACTCATTCCTATAAACCATGATTAGTCCCATATCAATGCTCGAGTACCATCCAAAAAACAAAAAAAAAATTATTAATAAGGCCCATTTACCTTGTCTATTTCAAAATCCATGACGTCTTTGAAGGTTCAAATTCTAATCGAAAAGTGTATGAGTAAACGATTGTATGAATTCAGTCATAGTAGGAAAACAATCCTGTTGGAAAAAATAGTGAACTCAAATGTATTATATATATGAGTATTATTAAAAAACATAATTCATAAAATAAATTTAACCTTCTGAATCTTGAGCTCTGGGTATACACTAGAGGTTCTGAAAAATTATCTTCAGCATGATGCTCAATGTCATGACCCCTGAGAATATTATCCCATCTATAATCAATCCCAAATACCACTAGTGGATTCTCCTACTAAGGATGAATCAACAATGACATGTATCTATCCCAAAATAATAAGGTAACCATTTGTATCAACCATGGACATTATATTTTCCTACATGATCGAATCTATTTGAATTTCCATGCTGGAGGCACATAAATATTCTCTGGGTGTAATACCATACCAAGTGAAAAAGTAACCATATCATAGTTTAATCTACGATAATTCACATCAATATGCCTATTACATGTTCCCAAGGAACAATAACTATTTCAAGGGTGAGTTTACAATGTCATACTGAACTCTATGAACATTTCCAAACCAGATTCTCTTATTTGATCCCATGGTACTTATTATAACACCCCAAGATTTTGTGAAATACTTTTTTTGAATTAATTTAATATTTTTGATATTAACCATTTCACGCAACACTAAAAATATTTTATTTTATATTAAATATTTATGTTTGGATTGAGTAATATGAAAAACTATGTTAATTATGCACTACATGAAACATAAATACAATATTTCCATATACATAACGCTGAAAATAGCTTGTGTTCCACACAATAATGACATTCCTCGATGGATTCTGTAACAAGAAAGAACATGTTTTTTCTGAATAAAGATATATTTTTTAATGTAAACAATCCATAAAAATGTTATGTCTAAAAAAGGATAACAATATAATTAAAATATTAGGTTTATCGAAATATATTATTAATTAATTGGTTAAAATTAAATATAAATTTAAATGAAACCCAATTGAATATGAAGGAAGATATTATTATACAAACAATAATATTTAACACTAATAAATTAAATTATTTAAAATAAGTGAGTGATATTAATATGATATATATATATATTATATTCAATAAAATACATTTGATATTCATCTAATATATTTTTTAGGTTTATGATAAAAACAAACCTAATTTTATGCTTAAAAATAGAATATTTCTTGTTAAGTAATTTTTATAGCCTTTTATTGGAGAATGAATTCTAAATATATTTTTTGGAACTTCTATTGATTATATATGTTAAAATAATTGTTTAATTTGACCTATAACTATAAAAATTATGTTATGTTAATTTTTTGTAATTTTTCTATACAGTTTCATTTTTAATAAATATTTAAAAATAATGAATTTTAGTTCAAATTATTTTTTATATAATTTATTTATAAGGTAAAATTATATATTAAATTGGGTTTAAAGTTTAATTAGATCATGTTTTTTTATTTAATCCAATCTAGGTCATTTTAGTCAATTTAACATTGATATTTACTATAAAAACATTGGAAATGTTGGGATGTTTTTACTTTAATAGGCCAGAGTGCCGTCACATCAGTGAGAATCAATTTAAATTATTTTCTTAAACTTATGTGATTTGAATTTGGAATATTTTACAAAATATTTAGAATCAGAATAATTTATAATCACTAATATGTTCAACTTATTTTTTGACAAAAAATATTAGTCAAGTCAATTATAATTAATTACAACAATTAAGGTAAAATTATGATTAAAAAGCATAAAACCTTAAACTTATTGAACCAAATGACCTTTTCACTCATCGAAAATGCATTGACTAGAAATATTTCATTAATAAAACATATTTTTTAATTTTTTATGACTTTTATTTAGGTAAAAACATGGGTACACATATCTTGTTTTCAAAAATACCAATTGTGTCTGTTCCCTTCGCTAAAAAGGTGACTACCTCTCCCTCTTCTACAAACCTCTCGAACTACATTTGATCAGCCATGATATTACAAAGAGATTTTTTAAAACACATACCATTTTCCTTAAATCCTCCATTGGTATAGAAAACATCCAAGGTATCATATTGCATCAAACAAATAGATGTTACGAGAATAAGATGTGACACCCTCCATCAATCACCTTTATTTTATTTATGTTCTCTACTCCAAAAACTCTTCTTATTACATGATTGTATAAAAAATAATATCCTCAATATTCTAGTATTTTTATTCAATTTTTTTGACCATAACCTATAAACACTTTCATCTATTGGGTAAAAAATTTATCATTGTCGTTTACGGAAAACTACCAACTCACGAAATAATGATTGTTCATTTTTCCTTTTCTTCCTCTCATGGTATAGGTAATGATGGAAAATCTATATATATATATCATATATATGATAATAATATTGTATTTAATAATTTTTAATTTATATTTATAATGTAAAATTAATTTTTTGTATCCTGTGTTAATATGATATTTTAATTTGATGAATTGTGGACTTCCACCCACTCAAAGCGATGTGATTCAATCACACACAACATGGAATGTATTACATATGTGTTTAGTTAACCTATATCATATATATGAAATTATAATTCTAACCATATTATATTATATATATATATATATATTTCATTTACATTATTCATATCAATACATCAATAAAACAGAAGCAACAATCATGTGTATGTATGGCATACTGTCTCCATGAACTATATATTTAATTTCATACAAATATATTATATAGAATATTATAATGAAAATATAATTAATCTTATGGTTATTTATATAATGGTTTAAATTATGTATATCATGATATAATTATAATTACCAAAGATATTACAAATTAAGACACAGGGGAAAGAAGAGAATATTACCCAAAGTGAAACCTGAACATGAAATTGTTAACAATCGGGTAACAAAAAGTCTAAATAAAATCATATAATGTATTATATATAATAATATGGGTCTATATAAATTTTATAATAAACATTTATTTTGTATACATTAGGTTTGAATGAGTAAGATGATATTTAAGACCTAATGTAAGAGAATTTCATCTATCTTTTTATCTCTGAGATACCATATTTATTTACCAAACATTCCTTTTTCTTGGTGTGTATACAATCAATGTACGTATTATATAATTATTATACATAAATTTATGTGTATTTACATATTAATTTTATAATATTTCCCTCAGGGGTTTTATTTTTCAGAAGATTCCAAATTGATAAAGTATTTTTTTCACATTTTTCATTCTTTGAGATACATGCCATGTTATAAATCTATATTTTTCTATGGGGTGTATATACTTCCTTTGACATGTAATATAGTGAATATCATTTTTTTCATGATATTTTATGATTAATTTAATGTTTTTATTTCCATTTTCTTATGATTCAAATTTTACAAATTGGTAACAGTTTTTGGATACCATCTCCCCATTTATCGAGATTGTTTATGATTGTGCTCCCACAGATGAAATATTATGAACCATATCTCAAAAAGTCTTAGCGGATTTCTAAACTCTATTTATTAATGTTATATAAAATTAATTTTTCCATTTCTACACTCTTTCGCACATAAAATTATCAATATGGTGTTTTATGAAAGTCCCACTTTACCTATATCTTTGGTCAGAAATCTATATTCCATCAAAACTAGTTTTTCAAAAAAATAATTTCCAAGAATATTCTACTATTATCCTATAATATTTATAAGTAATTTTTACCATTTTTTCATTTAAAAACTATATTAAATGAATCTTCCCTTCCCTTTCTAAAGAATTTATTTTTCTTACACTATTACCTTGTAGAAGGAATATTATTTTACCACATATAGAATGTACAGATTTATCTATCATCATTTTATTTACATTTCCTTCGATTTTTTTAAAAAATAAATTTTAATAAAATGTTTTTTAAAAATAATTTTCATAGAAATTTGATTTCAACATGTTTTCAAGATTCTTTTGTATGTTATTAATAATTTTTTTTTTCAAAACGTTTATAAGATCCTTTTATAAGTTTTCTAGGAAAATGGTTTTGAAAAATATTTCAAGCTCTATGTATAGGTTTACAATGAAAATGATTCCAATATTTTTTCGATCTATTTTTAATAATCATTCATGATTATTTTCATGATAATGGTTTTCAAAAGGTTTATTCATTAACACTACTATTTCAAAGAAGATCAGATATTTTCTTAAAAATATGTTTTTGAAGGATATAAAAATTTATTTTCCATCTTAGATAATATAAATTTAGGTTACTAAATCCATATTTGGAAATGATCCAATGTTTTCATTCAAATTAATTATTTGAATATTTTATGTTTTAGGGAAGATTTTTTATGAAACATGTTTCTCTTTCATGGTTTATATGAGTTAGTAAAACCTATTCCACTTCCATGTGTTTTATGCTTGAGAAACTCGCTTGTTTTCCTGAGTTAGGTTTCGATGAACTAATTAATAAATCTATATTTTTTTCATAGGTTAATATATGATTACATGTTAAGGACACCCATTACATTTCATGGGATTAATATTGGACGTTTATAAAACCCATCCCTTTTTATTTTTCATGGTTTTTTGAAAGATTTAGTATCATGTTGAAAATTTATGAATGATTTTATTATAAGATTGGTGGGATTTATATTTCACACTTTTTAAGTAATTAATGATTTATATCTCTTGAGAGATTGATCCAAATCTAGTCAACAGGCTTGATCCACTTTCAGAATGTATGAGAAACCTTATCACATTCAAGGAAAGGACTACAACCAGTGATGGTTGTGTCCCCCTCCCAGTATGTGTAGTCACCATGAACATGGAAAATGGGGTAACCTTATCCACTGTTATAAGATGTGAAATCCTTATCCCTTATAAGGAAAGGCTAGGACATAGGATTCTGGTGTGTCCCTCCCAGTAAGTGGAGTTACAATGAAGTACTATGATAATTTCTAGAAATGTGTGTTGACTTATATGGGATGATATAACATGTTTATATATGACAAATTTCCATGCATTATTTCTATGATATTATTTAATGGATTATTTTATTCGTTTAATTATGATTTATGCCTTATGAGCTACTATGATTTGTTACATGAGTCATTTTTCTGATATTTGATATGTGTGGTAGGATATTTTAATGTTTTAATAACATTACCATACCCCTCTGCTCATGTTTATTCCTAAATGTCTCCCTTGTTTACCCTTATAGAAAATCTAATCTCTCCCATTTTAATGATTCCTTACCGAGGTTATAAAGATATACATTAGTTTGATGTTTATAAAAATGGTTCTAGTCAAGAATAATCTAGTTATAGATAATGTTTCTCATTTATGTACCAATTTTTTTATTTATATGTTTTCAAAGAATCTATTCTAGTACAGTATTTATGTCTATTTTGGTATAATGTCTTATGTCTTCCATAAAAGTTATTTAATGACTATGTTGGGTAAGATAGGTTTTATATACCTTCCTAAATCTTTGGTTGAATTATCCATTTCCCAACAATATAAAATAAGATCCAAAAAATTTCAATTCATCAATACAAGTGAAACATGTTATACTATGTGATATTGGTTAAATAATCAGAGTAACCATTTATAATCATTTATTCCACAATGCAATATTATCAATTATCAGAGTAAGGTTAACAATTACATTTCAAATTATATATAATCCAAATTACTTTGTCATGTGTCATTATATCAATATTTTAGCATGCCATTTGAGAAATATAAATTTCATTCCAATTTAGAACTATTATTATACATGATTCATTATCATGTAAATTAAATAAATACATTGGATAATAAAATTTAATTTCTAATATAAAAAAACATTTATCCATTCCAAGATGAAATTCCAATTTATCAAAGGGATCAAGGTTCTTACATTCCATGATCTATCATATGCTCAAGGGTTGGTGTAACACCCAGAAATTTTATGAAAAATATTATTTTAATTTCATTAATGTCTTGTGTTGTATTCTACACCAAGATTACCTTGCGCTATACGTAACATCGTATTAGCTTACAGTATACGCAACACTATTCTTGGATCGTGTTACACACAATTTTGATAATAGTTATTCTACGCAACATTGAATATATATATATATATATATTCAATGTATAAATGAAATATGGTTGGATTCTGTTATACAAAACAATGAAAGAATGTTTAATAACATGCAACCCTGACTTGGCTTGCATTACACGCAATCGCGACCTTCCTCGATAGCATGTGTTGTACGCAATACCTGGTTTTAATAAACAACGATATATTATATAATATTGTCATGAACTAGCCGTTATGAATAATATTAACTAAATTTTGAATTTTATAACATTATTATTCATCTTACACATTTTCTAGAACATGGTATAAGAATAAAATAAATTTTTCGGGTAAAATAAGTATTTTTCAAAAAATGTAGTTTTGTCACCTTTTGATGGAGCACCCACATTAAATCTTGTTGTTGACATTTTTATAAGTTCAATTTGACAAAATAAAATTCTTCTTTTTAATCAGGATATAAAAATTTACATTAGATAAAGTTTTGATATTTTTTTGATAACTTTCATATTTTAATGAATAGTAAAAACAAGCTATATTTTAATTAAAATCAACTTTTTTCATCATAATATATTATGTGGTTAAATTATAATATTGAATGGTTTTAAAGTATAAATAGAATATATTTTTACCAATTAATATAATGTATGTCATTAGCATTGATTTTACCTTGAATTCGTAGGTTAAATCAATTCAATCTTTTGCAATGTTTTAAAGAAAAACCTGTTTTCTTTCGACAACGAGATAAATTTTAATTTAATATCTGCATATTTTGTGTATTGAATTTCGAAAAATGGATTCCATATTTTGAATCAGTGGGTCCAAATTATGTTAATAAGCTACTTTTTATATTTGGGCATTGTGAATAGTAACTACGGTAAATTTTATTTTATATAGTTAAAGGTAAATCGGGTAATTAAGGGTAAATATAAGATTATAAAATTACCCTAACACTTGGATAAATCCTATTTGATAGTTAATAGTATACCCATATAACTTTAGGGTCGTATTAGATTCATTTTATGGACTTTTGTCCATTAAAGTAATTTAATTATTATTATAACCAAAGAATGTGACAACATGTCACTTTCTTAAATCTTATAAGTATAATAATTTTAATTTAGTGATAAACATCATGAAATTAAAAAATAAATAATATCCAGAAAGATAATACAATTATCTACATCATAGGAATTTATTTAGAATTTTTTGGGATTAAATAATTATCATTTATTATGACACAAAGATGATGCCTGAATTGTCTTATTAATGAAATAATGTCTTAATTGATGTTATAAATAACCAAATAAATGTAATTTGAAACTTTTTATTACTTAAATTAATTTTATAGGTTAATATGACATTTTATTGTTGATATAAGTAACTTGGTTCGAACTTATCATTCTGTTATTAATTTCATAAAAATCATGTACCAAATAGTGTCAAAATTGACATAAATTAGTTTTTAAAACACATATTATATTATTAATTGTTATTTAATTCCTAAAAATCTAAGGTTCGGCAAAATGACTTAGATAAGGATAGATATATTAATAATAAACATCTTGGGGTTCGTTTGTCTTGTTATGGTATGTTTATTAACCACATAGTGTAAGAAAACAAAAAGACATGGTAAAAGTTAAATTATTTAACTTAGAGTTAAATCTAATTGATAAGGTTTAAATAATAACCTAAACTTGTCTAAATACTATTGGATGAGATTATTTCGACCCATAACCACTTTATCTTCGAAATAAGACCCTTTTTAACCATTATAAACCGAATTTGACCTTAATATAAAATAATATTTTGAGTTTTTCCTAAGGTGCCCCTCTCCTCTCTTATAAAAGGGCACCTCCTCCCTCTCCTCCTCACACCAATTTGAGCATTCATTCTCGGAAAAACCCTGCCAAAATATATTATCCACTTCCCTAGTATGATCCTAGAGGTCCTGGTACTCTTCAAATACCATTCAAAGTTCTTTAAGTGGAGGTTAAGTGATGGCGCGTCAAAAAGAGGTAATATCCATTACTGATCTTTTTCAATTTCTTTCTTCTTCAAATTATTCTTCTTTAGTTGTTTCATGATAAAGTAATAACATCATTATTTCTTATATACTGATATGTTATTATAAATATTAAAAAACTCTAATTAACCTTCTATCCATCCTACGGAAAAAGGAAATCGCCGCACTTGCGTACGTACGGACTACCGTCTCCACGCTGTGGTGTAAACTATTTTCCGCCACCACATTAATTGGATGGGTATAATGGTGTAATGATTAACTATATATGATTATTATAGAGTGATATTTATACTGAAAGAGTATAAATACCCTTCAACACAATTCCACGACCATGGGAACGATATCATCGCTCGTGCGTACGTACGGACTACCGTCTCCACGACGTGATGAGATTCATTATCCATGTTAACCAATCCAGAATGATTATATAGTATATATAATGAATATTAATGAAATATATGACATGGTAAATCTACTGGATTTATGTATATATATATTTCATCTACTTACTTCCATTGAAAACAATAAGGAAAGGAAAACAACGTTCATTCGTACGTACGGACTACCGTCTCCATGAACGGTGTGTTTCATTTCATTTATCTATCTATTATATATATACATACTGAATATATATGATATATAAATCATATTTTATATTCTGGATGTATGTAAATCAAGATATAAGTAATAATAATGTCAAGAACAAGAAGTCCAAACACCTACGATAAATGAAACGATTTTACCCAAAACGCTTCTTTAACATGGAATTTACAAAAGAATGGTTAATATAAAGTCATAAATGAACCATATATGATATCATAACAATGAATATGATTCTGTAATAAGTTAATGATATTATTTAAATCATTATACAGGAGGTTCGGATACGTACAAAGCATATCGAACATAAGGTAAGGGAAATGTCACAATCTCATTTTTATCCGATATTGTTTATACTTTGATATTTACTAGGGTGTATTTTATCATCCACGTCCATGTTTCCTAAATATGTAATATTATTTCCATCCACCTACAATTGTTTAAATCCAATTTTACCCTTCGGTGAGTTTTTAGTAAAAGATATAAAAGGAATCTTTTGTCATTTTTCATACGAGGTACTTTTTGACTTTTCGGACAAAAGTACGAGAAGAGTGTTTTTTTAACTTATACGACATTAATGGATTTTTAAAACATTATTTCCAAGAAGATTCCTTTACAAGTTTTCATGTTTATTTTTAATCAACTTATTTTAGTTTAAAATTGTATGACATGTTATGAAAGGAAAATGTTTTTGAAGTAGAAAGAATATTTTCCTCAAGAATGGAGTTCAAGTGTTTTATCAAAATTATTTTCCATATAAGATACTAAAGGGTTATATTTCTATCCCTATTATTACATGGATTTTATTATGTTGTGATGGAAATATTTTTATGAATTCCTTTATCTTATATGAATTGTTTTATGATGTCACGATGCTTAAGATTCCTATTTTTATTACATGTGTTATGCTATGATGTATGGTTGATGATTTTGTGTCACACATAAGAATGGTATCATTAAGAGATGGGTGGGACCTATATCTTCCTCCAATGAATTGGGTAAAGATTTTATATCTCATGAGATAGACATGGCTGGAATGGTTGGTTATACCGGTTCAGTGAAACAGGACTGAAACGAGGGTGACTCGGTTCAGAAATGGACTTTGTCAACTAAGATAGTCTTGGTAACGAGTCTTGACTAATAAGATATGATTCTATATGATTATGTGTGTATTCCACAAAGTTTAATGTTTTATTTTATGATTATTGGGATTTCATTTCACTACTATGATTTATCCCATGTTATGAAATTATGCTCTCTTTTGCAGGTTATGATTTCCAAAATGTTATGTTCTTATAAATATGATGTGATTGATATTTCTTTTGTTTACCCTTACTGGGCATTTGAGCTCACCCTTTTATGTTTTCTTTTCCCCAGGATATAAAGAAATGTTTTAGGTATAAAAAAAGGAAGTTCTTTATGGGAGATGTTGAATATCTTTCACCATGATTAGAAGCTTATATTCCGTATTTCCAAAGAAACTAAACTATTACGATCCTTGTGTGTGTGTTTTTGTTATGTACTATGTATTTCCGCAAATGTAATGTAATGTCCATGTACGTCAAGCTTCGGTTCTCTACAGTTGGTATCAAAGGAAAGGTTTAGTCAACCTTTGGAAACTAGGATGCGAAAACATTAGTGAGATCCCTAGAGATATTTCTAAGGTATGTCTAGGGATGTCCCTAAGGATAAGTATACATATAGGATATAGTCCTAGAACTACGGTAACGATCTTATAATTTATACTAATATGTTAGATATTGAAGGTACTCCCCATTTATTATTTTGTTTTCCCTAGGATTATTTTTTCCTCTCACACAATTATTTTTGGGTTTTAGACGATGGATGGAACCCGAAGGAACCGTGTTGATCAATGCAATGGACAATGCAATGATTGTCCTCCTGAAAAAAAAATGTTATGGGATATGGAGTACAAAATATTATTTCTATACTTACACAAGATATGAATCATTCTGGACTTCCAAATGAGCAGAGAAGGGAACAATATTCTATTGAGTCCTTCATGAGGCAACGTACACCTTCTTTCAGTGGGTCTTCTGATCCCCTTGTTGCTAAACAATGGATCAGTACTACTGAAAAGATAATTTCAGTTCTTCAATGTTCTGAACATGATAAAGTCATCTTAGCAGTATATCGTTTGGAAGTTTAATCTGATCAATGGTGGAATCTTATCAATAATACGAGTCCAAGAGATGAAATTGAGTCCATGAAATGGGACGAGTTCAAGATTTATTTTTCAATAAGTACTTCCCTAGTATTCTTCGAACAAAGATGGAGAAGGACTTTCTTGAACTAAAGAAAAAGGATAATGAATCTGTTGGTATATACGAAGCAAAATTTACAAGGCTTGCAAGGTATGCATCTGGATTTATCATCCTACCTGAATGTAAAGTTGATCGATTTTTCAGTGGCTTAAAACCAAATCTTCGAAGGGCATTAGCCATAAGAGACATCAGTAGCTATGACGAAATTATGCGTTGTGCTATCAAGGTAGAAATGGAATTTGGTGTTACTTATCCATCTCATAGTTTTGACAAGAAACAAAAGATGGTGTTCAAGGAGAAATCTCAGAATAATGGTGAAAAGAAGATGAATGTTTCCTTATGCTCAAAGTGTGGAAAGAAGCATGGTGGAGATTGTCTTAAAGGGACATGTAAATGTTTCAAATGTGGAAAGGAAGGTCACCGGGCATTTTAATTCCGCAATGATGGGAAGAAGATGTATTATGATGCAAACAAAGGAAGGGATACACAGAATGAACGTACTACACTTCAATGCATCAAGTGCATGGAAATAGGGCATTATGCTAATAAATGCCCTAATCCAAGGGTTAGTGATGATCGACATGAGCAACCACATAAGGCAAAGGACAAAGGGAAGTCAAATGTGATCACCATTGGCAATGATGAATATGATAATGATGTGGTGGAATGATAAAGTGTATATGTAATGGGATTACAAAATAATGTTGTATATAGTATCGTGGAATATTGGAATATTTATGTATTGGTCTACTGTGGTTTTCAATAATTTTATGGTACCCATAACCATGGAAAGTGATTGAGATATTTTTGGAAAAAAGATGATATGCGCATAATGAAGTGAAAATAAGAAAATGAAATATTTGACAGTATTCATGAGCTCATGATTGATATAACGACTAAGTGATATCATGGTTTGAGTATATAGAATTTTGATGATTTTGGTATGTGGAAAGTGTTAACTTTTAACTGCATTCATGTTTTCACTACGGTTCAATGGGTATTCAAGAGAGTACATGACTAAGGACTTCTAATGTTTGGAAGGTGACCAACAAGATATACCTTATGATATATGGGGATCAACGATGGTATTAAATCACTGGTAATCGTTTTCACTATATTATGAGAATGGACTGCAGTATTATGGACAAGCCTAAAGATTGGAATGGATTATGTTGGACATAAGTTAGTATTGTTTAAGGATAGATGTTTTTTCTATATTATTGATGGGATGTTATAGTAATATAGTTTTAGAAAAAGGACAACCTGTAGGACGGGCGATAGCCCATCGCATCGGACAAGGTTGTAGGAATCGAACCCACAACCGAAGTGTGACTGGCCTTTATCGCCTACCACTGGCCTACGGGAAGTCCCTGGTTAGTATAAACTAGTTTTATTTTATTAAGAGGTATGATATATGAAGTATATGTTCATTTTTGGAACTATATACGATTAACATAACCATATGATTGACTTATAACTTTTGATAACCTTTTGTTTGAAAGAGATGGAATGACCCATCATTCTATAACATGATCTTCTAACACAACACGAATAAAAAATTCAACTTCATTTCTTTAAGGGATGATGTGGAAATTGTTCAATTCACGAACAATAGTGAGAATGTACCAAAATCATGCAAGTATTTCATTTAATTCATCAACTTTAGGGAAATTATCTTGAAAACCAAAAATGTTGTCCTAGTTCCCTTATATCCGATTAATCAGATAGTACCTTAGATCATCACAAATTTATGGCTTTGTGATTGTTGGATTTTTCCTAGCCATGTTCTCTACCACTCTCCATCAGAACTTGATGGTTAGATTTTTCTTCCATATCCATATTTTCACCTATGTTATCCTACGTGGAAACCCAACGATGAGTTAATTTTTGTAAACGTTACATTTCATACATTAGTTTTTAAAGCCATGTTTTGGTATTCCTTTTTATGATGTGGGTTTCTATTAAAAAAACTTTCGAGTAGTAAACCATTTATAACCCCGATGAATTTCGAGGGCGAAATTAATTTTAAGGGGTGTAGAATATAACACCCCAAGATTTCATGAAAAATATTCTTTTAATTTCATTAATGTCTTGTGTTGTATTCTACACCAATATTACGTTGCGTTATACACAACACCGTATTAGCTTGCAGTATACGCAACACTATTCTTGGATTGTGTTACACACAATTTTGATAATAGTTATTCTATGAAACATTGACTATATATATATATATATTCAATGTATGAATTAAATATGGTTGGATTCTGCTATACGAAACAACGAAGGATTCTTTCACAACACGCAACCCTGACTTGGCTTGCATTACATGCAATCGCGACCTTCCTCGATAGCGTGTGTTGTACGCAATACCGGGTTTTAATAAACAAAGATATATTATTATAATATTGTCATTAACTAGCTGTTATGAATAGTATTAACTAAATTTTGAATTTTATAACATTATTATTCATCGTACACATTTTCTAGAACATGGTATAAGAACAAAATAAATTTTTTGGGTAAAATAAGTAATTTTAAAAAAATGCAGTTTTACCGCCTTTTGATGGCGCACCCACATTAAATCTAGTTTTTGACATATTTATAAGTTAAATTTGACAAAATAAAATTCTTCTTTTGAATCAGGATATAATTATTTACATTAGATAAAGTTTTGATATTTTTCCGATAACTTTCATATTTTAATGAATAGTAAAAACACACTATATTTTAATTAAAAACAAATTTTTTCATCGTAATATATTATGTGGTTAAATTGTAAAATTTAATGGTTTTAAAGTATAATTATAATATATTTTCACAAATTAATATAATTTATGTCATTAGCATTGATTTTACCTTGATTTCGTAGGTTAAATCAATTCAATCTTTTGCAATGTTTTAATGAAAACCCCATTTTCTTTCGACAACGAGATTAATTTTAATTTAATTTCTGCATAATTTGTGTATTTAATTTGGAAAAATGGACTACATATTTGGAATCAGTGGGTCCAAATTATGTTCATAAGCTACTTTTTATTTTTGGGCATTGTGAATAGTATCTACGGTAAATTTTATTTACTATAGTTAAAGGTAAATCTGGTAATTAAGGGTAAATATAAGATTATAATATTACCCTAAAACTTGGAAAAATCCTATTGGATGGATAAAGGTAGAACCATATAACCTTAGGGTCGTATTATATTCATTTTATGGACTTTTGCCCATGAAAATAATTTAATTATTATTAAAACCAAAGAATGTGACAACATGTCACTTTCTTGAATCTTATAAGTATAATAATTATAATTTAGTGATCAACTTCTTGAAACTTAGAACATGAATAGTTTACAGAAATATAATACAATTATCTACATCATAGGAATTTATTGATAATTTTTAGGGATTAAATAATTATCATTTATTATGACACAAAGATGATGCAGTAATTATCTTATTAATGAAATATTGACTTAATTGATGTTATAAATACCCAAATAAATGTAATTTGAGACTTTTTATGACTTAAATTAATTTTATTGGTTACTATGACATGTTACTATTGATATAAGTAACTTGGTTCGAACTTATCATTCTGTTATAAATTTCATAAAAATCATGTACCAAATAGTGTCAAAATTTACATAAATTAGTTTTTAAAACAAATATTATATTATTAATTGTTATTTAATTCTTAAAAATATAAGGATCAGCCAAATGACTTAGATAAGGATATATATATTAATAATAAACAACTAGTGGTTCATTTGTCTTGTTATGGTAAATTTATTAACCACATTGTGTATGAAAACAAAAAGACACGGTAAAAGTTAAATTATTTAACTCAGAGTTAAATCTAATTGATAAGGTTAATATAATAACCTAAACTTGTATAAATCCTATTGGATTAGAGGGTTTATACCCATACCCACTTTATATTCTAGATAAGACCCTTTGGAACCATTATAAACCGAATTTGACCTTAATATAAAATAATATTTTGAGTTTTTCCTTAGGTGCCCCTCTCCTCCCTTATAAAAGGGCACCTCCTCCCTCTCCTCCTCACACCAATTTTAGCTTTCAATCTTGTCCAACCCCTGCCAAAATCTCTTCTCCACTTCCCTAGTATCATCCTAGAGGTCCTAGGATTCTTCAAAGGCCATCCTTAGGTCTTTAAGTGGAGGTTAAGTGAAGGGGCATCAAAAAGAGGTAATATCCATTACCGATCTTTTTCAATTTCTTTCTTCTTCAACTTCTTCTTATTTAGTTGTTTCATGATAAATTAATAACATAAGTATTTATTATATACTGATATGTTAATATAAATATTAAACAACTCTAATTAACCTTCTATCCATCCTACGGAAAAAGGAAATCACCGCGCGTGCGTACGTACGGAATACCATCTCCACGCCGTGGTGTAATCTATTTTCCCCCACCACCTTAATTGGATGGGTATAATGGTGTAATGACTAAATATATATGATTATTATAATGTTATATTGTGACTGAAATAGAATACATACACTTCAACACAATTCCACGACCATTGGAACGATATCATCGCTCGTGCGTACGTACGGACTACCGTCTCCACGACGCGATGAGATTCATTATCCATGTTAACCATTCCAAAATGATTATAAAGTATATATAATGAATAATAATGAAATATATGACATGGTAAATCTACTGGGTTTATGTATATATATATATATGTCATCTACTTACTTCCATTCAAGACAATAAGGAAAGGAAAACATCGTTCATGCGTACGTACGGACTACCGTCTCCATGAATGGTGTGTTTCACTTCATTTATCTATCTAGTATATATATATACTGAGTATATATGATATATAAATCATATTTTATATTCTGGACGTAAGTAAATCATTATATAAGTAATAATAATTTCAATAACAACAAGTCCAAGCACCTACGATAAATGAAACGATTTTACGCAAAACACATCTTTAACATGGAATTTACAAAAGAATGGGTAATATTAAGTCATAAGTGAAACATATATGATATCATAACAATGGATATGATTCTTTAATAAGTTAATGAAATTATTTAAATCATTATACAGGAGGTTTGGATACGTACAAAGTATATCAGACATAAGGTAAGGGAAATGTCTGAATCTCATTTTTATCTGAGATTGTTTATACTTTGGTATTTACTGGGGTGTATTTTATCATCCACATCCATGTTTCCTAAATATGTAATATTATTTACATCCACCTACAATTGTTTAAATCCAATTTTACCCTTTGGTGAGTTTTTAGTAAATGATATAAAAGGAGTCTTTTGTCGTTTTTCGTATGAGGTACTTTTTGACTTTTCTGACAAAAGTACGAGAAGATTGTTTTTTTAACTTATACGACATGATTGGATTTTTAAAACATTATTTCCAAGAATCTTCCTTTACAAGTTTTCAATTTTATTTTTAATCAACTTCTTTTAGTTTAAAATTGTATGACATGTTAAGAAAGGAAAATGTTTTTGAGGTAGAAAGGATATTTTCCTCAAGAATAGAGTTCAAGTGTTTTATCAAAATTATTTTCCATATAAGAAAATAAAGGGTTCTATTTCTATCCCTATTATTACATGGATTTTATTATGCTGTGATGGAAATATTCTTATTAATTCTTTTATCTTGTATGAATTGTTTTATGATGTCACGATGTTTAAGATTCCCATTTTTATTACATGGGTTATGCTATGATGTTTCGTTGATGATTTTGTGGCACACATAAGAATGGAATCATTAAGAGATGGGTGTGACCTATATCTCCCTCCAATTCATTGGGTAATGATTTTATATCTCATGAGATAGACATGGCTGGAATGGTAGGTTATACCGGTTCAGTGAAACAGGACTGAAATGAGGGAGACTCGGTTCAGAAATGGACTTTTTCCACTAAGATAGTCTTGGAAATGAGTCTTGACTAATAAGATATGATTCTATATGATTATGTGTGTATGCCACAAAGTTTCATGTTTTAAGTTATGATTATTGGGATTTCATTTCACTACTATGATTTATCCCATGTTATTAAATTATGCTCTCTTTTGCAGGTTAAGATTTCCAAAATGTTATGTTCTTATGAATATGATGTGATTGATATTTTTTTTGTTTACCCTTACTAAGCATTTGAGGTCACCCTTTTATGTTTTCTTTTCCCCAGGATATAAATAAAGGTTTTAGGTATAAAAAAAGGAAGATCATTATTGGAGATGTTGAAGATCATTCACCACAATTCGAAAATTATATTCCGAGTTTCCAAAGACACTAAACTATTATGATCCTTGTGTGTGTTTTTTTTAAGTACTAAGTGTTCCGCAAAAGTAATGTAATGTCCAAGTACGTCAAGCTTCGGGTCTCTACAGTTGGCACACACCATGGGCGTCTGTATGTCAATGTATCAACACCAAAAGAACCAACAGGATCCATGTGATATCAAGTAATTATGAATTAAAAAATTCTAATTAATAATATATGTGTGCATGTTGTTACAACATGATGACATAGGTTACACATAATATAGAAACAAAATAGATCTTATGGAGTTGTTTTACACCAAAAACCATAATAATGGAGTTGAATATAGAGATTATTGAGATTCAAGATCAACATAAAATACTACTATCTTTTATTGATAGTGAAATATCCATATCATTATGGATAGGAGAAGGGGATCCATGAAGGAGACAAGAGTAATTCCCCAATTCTTATAATAACTAACTATTTCAAGTTGTTCATATTGAATCATGGATTTAAGGACCAATAAAATGTGTTATAGAAGATTCAAGAGCCTTGGATAATCCTTAACATTTGGAAGTACTTAAATAAGTTCTAATTAAAGAAATAATTTGTTTGTAATGGGTTTCTAGGTGGGATTAAAATTTTCACCTACTCAATCTAACCCAACCAGATGCGACCTGTGAGCCAGTAGTTTCCACCATTATGAATTTTTGTATTTGAACCCTAGAAACTATATGTTTGGTATCATCTAAGAGAAAAACTCTATCCATATCCTCTGGATGGTTAGTGGTAATCACAAGGGAGCTAGGCATCCTCATGTTGGCTCAATGAGATTCTAAGAAGCCCAACAACTGGTTGGTGGACTACACCAGCTAGCCAAGGGTGTTGTTGATTCTCTATTTCAACTAGAACCTCAATCCTCCTATTAGACCTACTTCTTGATCCCCCAAACACCTTAGAAACTATTTGAATGACCCTGAAACAAGACTATGTTACCATGGTTAAAATAGTTTAACAAAATTTAAAGAGGACCTATTTATAAATAAATAGGAACAAGGATTTTAAATTATGGGATGTTATAATAAATGTGTCCAGTTTATCTAAATAAAGTCATAATACTTGAGTTTATAATATATATATATATATAAATAAAAAATGATAGGTATATTTTCTTTTTATGTTTTTATGTATGGGGATGCTTTTTAATATATACTTGATGGATGATATGTGATCAAAAAGTTACTACCACTCAATGGACTGATTTATTTAGGTTGTTTAAATTCCACTAATAACAACTTACAGTCAATGGTCATAACAATGATCATATGACATGTAATATTAATTTGTATTCTATTTTATATACTACCCAAAATTCATATATAATTAATGTTTGGTCTATTGATTGTCAAATACCATATTATATTACGTTTCAAGTGATTAAAACCGACAATTTCCTAATATATATTATTTATATTTTGACCACATAATTATTTATATATAGATTAAAAATAAAGAAAGAAATAGTTCATATAATAAAACTAATTATATTTTTATAAAGGATATTAATTTTTTTTATTCTAACAAAAATTTAAAACAACGATTGTTATAAGAGAAGATATTAGGGATCTTATTTTTCTAAAAATACTTCAAAGACATGGATCAATTATTTTTTCTCAAGAGTGTGACTTAGTGGCCAATAAGTAAGGATTAACAAACATTAACAATGGTAGTATATTATAATAAGGTATAATAACTTTTTTTGGTTGGAATATATTTAAATTAGTAGAAAAAATTGTAATGAAAAATGTTGATAATGGGTTATGTTGTTTAAGAATAGATTATGTTTTAGATTATATTGGATCTTATATTTAATAGAATATACTATGTAGAAATATTAATAATATAATATATATTTTAATTGAATTAAATAAATTTTTAAATGAATTATATATAGAATATATGAGATACTTAGTTATAGATGATAAAGTGGATAATATGTTGTTATATAAGGGGGTTTATTTACATTTTTTGTTGACTATTGTTTTCTGTTCATGTGTGAAATCCTATAATTCAATTTTTATTCCATGATTTGTAAAAAAAAGAGGAATTTTTTAAAATGATTAGATGTATTTCTTGTAATCTCCCAAAATAAGAATAATTCTTTGTTTGAAAACCAATATAAATCTTTATTGAATAATTTTACTTTGAATAGTAGATTTTTATTATTGGAATATTTTAATTAGAAAAACAAATTATTATTAAAAGATTATAAATCAAAATAAAATCATAGAAGGTTGATCTTGGTAATTATTCTATGATTAAAATATAAGAAAAATTATTTCTTGTAATTAAATAAAATGTGTTTGATTTTTTGTCACATTTATTTTGGTTTATAATGATCAGAATTTTATTTTTATTATATTTTAAATATCATTAATTCTTTCTAATGGTACTATGATTATTTCTAACATGAGCAAGGCTTCTATTTACACATTCAATTTAAAAAATTATACATTTAATTTATTTTATAAAAGAAAAGGATCATATAAAAATATAGGGTTATAATGATATAATATTTATATAAAAAATTTCATACCAAATAATAATGAAATCCCACAATGTATGTACTAACGTTTAGTAAATTTTTTTTAAATATCCATCCCGTGACATTATTTTTCAAAATCATAACTTCTAATGGAGAAGTGTCGGAATCATGTATAGATCCTCATCTTACTATTTAATATAACAATGAGGATTGGGATATTTGAAAACTAAATATTGATCTAAATTACCCCTATAAATCCAACATTTTTTACCTTCCCGATTTTTCAAACTCATTTAAAAATGTTACCAAATTGCATATTTATTAAAAAAAGATATAGTGGTCTTCAATTAATCATTATTATAACACAAAATAATATATGAATTTCCATAATAGTATGGAATTAAATTTATATTTATAGAATTTTTCTCTACCTATTTTATTTTACCCACAAAATCTTTAACTAATGGGAGGCTTATAATTAGAGATATAAAAAACCCAATTACTTTGCTAGTGTTGATTGTTTTGAGTCATTATAATAGTTTCATATATTTGGTATCTATATTATTGAAATATGATTTATAATCAACAAAAAAATTATATACTATGATTTCTCTGTTATATGAATCAAATTCAATCCCAATTTGATAAATATATTTATTTTAATATTAGTTTTAATATACTAATTTATATATATTTTGGTAAAGATTGAACTATTTTCTTATAAATTTTTATAAGGATTTCCATTCACCACATACTACCATGAAAACATGGAAAATAAAAAACATAACCAATTTTAAAATTAAATAATATTAAACGAATTAAATATAATATTAGTGAAAGAAACGTGTAAATTGGGTAATTAAAACATAAAAACATTAATGTACAAAATTATAATAGAGGAAAATAAATATAAATCAAAATGGGATAAATATGAAACAGAAACCATGTTTTTTATATATATTATATCTTGGATTAAGTGATAAGTAAAAAAGTAAAAATGAACAAGGCTATGGTTACTGACATTGGAGAACAAAATATTTAGAGAATTTGTAGTTTATGCTTACTTCTGAATGATCTAAAATTTATTTAAAAGTGGTAAATTTATTGGAAGAACGTACAATGATATTATAGTTTTTAAAATTGAATTGAAATTGCTATGTAATTTTTTTGACCATTAGTTTTAGTATATGTGGTATGTAACAAAAATTTTAGATAAGATTTTATTTAATGAGATACACATGATGAGTAGATAATTATAATTTCACCAGTTGAATTGTTTTGATTTTATAAATCATTAACTAAAATACTGTTGGGTTTTAAATTATTCTTATTGGGATTTGAACTCTTAAAATATGTTAAATAATTATTTATAAAACATGACTAATAAGTGAAATTATTTATCAAAAAAATATCATTACAGAAATCACTTTGGGTTGAGGGATCCTATGAGGAAATGATGTAATAAAATGGTTTGTGATGGATTTTGAGATCCAAGTATTGGATTTTCATTATTGTTTTGGATGAAATATCAAGGTAGAATATGTTATTATTAATTCATACCATAAGAACACTAATAATGGGATTTAATTATTTCTAATTTAATAGATGAATGTTTGGAGTTTATCATTGAGTGTAAAAACATATAACAAATGGAGTTATTTCCCACTAATGAATTCCCATAAATAAGAATAAAGAATAATTAGACTAATAATCGAAAAAAATTGAAATAATTAACTAACACAATCAAATTGGGTTCCAATTAATTTCAATAACGATAATAATGCAAAAGTGAAAAACAAGGTGGTAAACATTTCCCAATTAGATGTATCAATGTATGGTAATAATTAAATTAAAATAAAAAATAATATCATAACAAAAATTAGTATCTGTTGAAATCATAAACATTATCTATGCCACTAAATCCATGTTACATAAGTTACATAACCTTACCTATATAATAATTGGTTGAATCTATGTATACATGAAAATTTTATATATAGAGTGTGATAACATGATTATTATAAAACCACTAAATACTCAACACATACTTGAGATCATAAAATCATCATATATGTTTCTTAAAATATTTTAAAATGAATGTACTATTTTATAAAAATATAAACAATCAATTTCTCAGTTCATACTAACATACAACAAAACATGGTAACTTGTTTTATAAAATTCTGATTGATACCAAATAATTATTTTAGATAACATAATTAACCAACATGTGGATTAATATATGGAATAGAAAAACACATGGTAATCTATAATAACATTCAAACTCATGGATTACCCAAAAAAATTACTTATTTCCCATAAAAGTAAAAATATTGAAATCACCAAACAAATTGTTCATTTCTCATCATATTAAATCATAAGTCCTAACCATATACATGGATTATTTTTCATAAAATTCAAACACATTTCCTTCCATTGATAATAAAAAAATTGTACATTGGAAACATTACTCATTTTACCAAAGAATCATAAAAATAAAATTTAAATTCTAGTATTCCCCAGAATTGTTCCAAAATTTTATAGTGTTTCATGATAGTCAAATATGATTTAAAAATAATTTACCACATTTTGAAAAAAATAATTAATATCATTAAAAAAATCTTTATTAAATAATTCCAATAAAAATAGTCACCGACATATCTCCAGAATAATGTAACATATCTTTTTTCTCTCTTTAATATAATGGAATCCTTTAAATAAACATTTTAAATAATTATAATAATATATATAATATATATGTAAATTTTTTAAAATACCAATATTTATAGAGAAATATTATACATGAATTCTAGTACATTTTACAGATTTTTTAATTTACTTTTGTGTGGATATTGTCTTGGATTCCTCTAGTTTAGATTTTAATGTTTTGGTCGGGGGGTTGGGGTGTGCGTGATTAGCGTACAGTTTTCCTAAATTATGTCCCACCCCAAGAAAAAATTCACCACATGGATAGTGGGTTTTACATTTTTTCAAATGTTTTAACAAACTACGAACCTCTCTGTAAAACCATGCACCCCCTATATAGTAGGGGTGAATGGTTAAGGAGTACCCTTTGATGAAGCATGTGTCCCATTCGGGAAACCATTACTAAAAACTCTTAAACCAACAAAAAATAAATTAGAAAACACCTCGGTTTCTATATATAAACACCACACATTTCTAAATTCATTTTTCATGGAATTTCGAGTCTCCTAAAAAGATTCCAAGGATATAAAAACTCCTACTTTTATGTATTAATGATCAGATTGATGAATCAACTTCTCTTTGTTATCTAATCACTTCCTTGTGTAGGTTCTTATCCCTTAGTATTTTTTTCCATGGATATGTATTAATTCTTCCATTGATTATGGTATAGATCACTGTTTTATTAGAGCATGTATCATTAGAACATGATACTCGGTTTATATCCATGATATTTTTTTTCATTATGAATTTAGTTATTCTACCTAGAATTAAGGGATATGGTTGGAAAATCATTCACCAGGGTTCCTATGGTAGGTGGTATACATGCTATTTCTAATAGAAATGCCTTTCTCGTTTATGTAATTGTTCCATTACATTTCATAGATGTGTTATTATTTACTATTTTAGGAAACCGAATTGAACCCTATATAAATTGTGATAGCCGTCACATATCTTGAAGGACCATATGAGGTAATGAGATCGATCGTGATGGAAACCCATTGAAGATTCCAATATCTTTTTAAAGACGAATTGTGAAAATTAAAATAGAATATAGTGGGTTTGTATATTTGAACTAATTCTTTGTTTCATGTTTAGATAATGATATTTAAAGGGCTTTCATATTATCATTAAAGGGTTAATTATTTGTGTAATAATCGATGATAAATGTATTATTGGAGTTTACTAATGTTTTTTCTTGTATTAATGATATCAAACCATTATTTTATTTGATAAATTAAATGGTACACGATGTTGATTATGGTTTATATATGGGTTATTAAGGTGGTTCTATGATATATATGTGTGTGTGTGTGTGTGTGTGTGTGTAAATTTGAACAATATGTAGTGGGTATGGACTGATGTGCCTCATCCATGGGGGTCAGAGTTGATTCTCCTAACCCTGATGCATGCATGTTAATAGGTGATTGATGTATTTTAGATGTACACATGATTTTGGTGCAAGAAAGACACTCTATGTACCCACAATATTAGCATTGTATTGATGCTCCTTGATCCCAAGATAATAAAAATTAAATAATGCTCCAAATACCTCTGATAAAGGTATACGAACTCCGAATATATGGTAACAAAATTATATTGAATTAATGTGAATAATAAAGTTTTTTAAAGAAAAAAATTAAATTTCCATTTGTGCATGGTTTAGAATCCATCATAAGCTAAAGAAAGTATGATTGTTTTGGGAGTCATTGTAATACCAAGGGACAATGAGGTTATTTAACGAATAATAAATGTGTTAGCTATTTCTTCATAACATTTTTCTATTATCCATATACAATTGTATTCACTATTATATACTAGTTATTGATTTAGACAATCTTTGTGATTGACGAATTATTTTTACCCACCCCCTACTAGGGAATTTCATTGGTACTCGAATATGATTCTTTTTTATAGGACAATACAATGGAAAGATTCCTATAATATAGGGATGAGATAGGATTTGGGTTGGAGTATGGATGAGGGAACTGAAAATGGTTTCATGAACTACTTAGTAGTTTTAGTTTGTTTTTATTATGGTATTTCATTTTAAACATTAAAAATATATGTTATGACATATTTACTACATTGTTTTAATGTCATTTCCCTTATTTTGTATTCTTTATGTAATACTTGGTCTTTGTCATTTTAATATTTTATTAATTTGGATAATTTTTTGTTATTTTTATTGTTGAATTTATTTTATAATGATTGCATACTCTACCATTATGACATGTTAGACCCTATTTACTATTCTAGAAGCACTTTTGCACGGGGCCTGAGGTCATGTAACAAATCAGATTGGTGAATCAGTATATGGAACTCATGTTGGGATACTACAAAGTTATATGAGAAGATGATTCTATTTAATTTGAGTTGTTTTGTTATTTAGGAAAGTTATTAATGAGACTTGGATGTATCCGGCCACAGTTTGACATTGTGCAAAGGAGTATCCATCCCATGAATAAGGGGAAACCCATGTTATTAGGGTCTGATTATTTTTCATGAGGTTGATTGTTATTGTTGAATATTTTTTCACCGTAGGTGCTACACTTGTTGTTTGATGTTATTTATTTCATATATTTTCCATATGTCCTGGTATAGAATGAGATTTGAGTATTCCGAGATCATTCGAAGAACTCATAAATTTATGTGTCATGATTCATTTTTAGAAATTTATGGAAAATCATGTAATTAGTGAGTTCTAAAGAATAATGTGATTTTCTTCATTCAAGTTGTCTAGACCAAAAACCTAGTATCCAGGATCTAGTGCCTTACATTATAACATTTCTATAATAAATAATTAAGTCACATACAGAAGGAATGAGTATTTTAGTAGATCTGGAAAACTAGATTCATATATAATTGTCACATTGAAACGTGAAAGGAAAATTAACTATGAAACTCCAATTGATGCAGTGATAATCTCCCAGATTATTCCTATAAGTCATTCATAATTTACATCTTGGAATCCTTGGGGAAAATAATAATTTAGAAAGGGGTGAGCTCAGATGCTTAGTAATGGTATGTAATATATAATAATCAATTATAAACACAAAAAATACGGCAATGTGAATAACCAAAACCCATTCCATTAAAACATATTATTCAATATAACATGGAAGGAATGAAATATGAATAAATAATTACATATAAATATTCATCTGAGACTGAAATATGACCATGAATATTATAATAGTGGAATAACAACATGGGATATAAATTTTTAATACCATAATGGGGGAATTCATAATGTCAAACCTCATAAATATACCATTAAGTATTCATCCTAGACATCATAAAATAATTGGTTAAGGCCTCTGCCAAAACTATATCGATTTGGTCTCTTGAGACCTACTGATTAATCGAGGTGGAATATTTGTCCCACCCATAAAATACTATGTCCAATTAATTAATTATATGAATGATGTGAAACATAAACAACATATACATATGAAATTTCAAATAAAATTCCCCAAATAGTGAACTTAATCACTAACAATTATAAGTAATATTGTTAATGGTGTCTAGAGAGAATAACCATTTTCAAAATGATCATTAACCTTTTAATAAAATATGGAAGTTGATATCATAGAATATTAATCCCAATTAATAATAAGATACATCTTCATGTGTGGAAATAGATGAATATATTCTAATAAAATCATCAAGGAATTCATGAGAGAAATACCATTTCTTCTTGGAAAAGAATTGTTTTATAGAAAAAATCATTTGTATTTTTCATAAATTTATATTATAAAAATGTAAATCTAAAAAAATAAAAGTTAAGAATTGTGAAATTAGGTATTAGGCATAAATTATTTCCAACTACAATGAAATCATGGGAATTTTTTTTAAGAATCCTTAGCAATGACCAATTTAGTGTTGAATGAGGGAAATTTTAAAAGAGTCTTAAAAGTGGAAAAATAGTTAATTTTTTTAAAAATCCTTAAATAAGTTAATATATTTTTTCTTTAAAAAAATTATTTTAGAAAAATAATGGTGGCTTATGTCATTTTAAGGAGTTTATTTGAAAATGTGTAAAAAAATCAGAATGTTCTATTTAATTGGGCTTGCATTTCATGAGGAATTGAAATATAAATCTTATAAAACATGTATTTATTCATAAAATAAAGATTATATGATATAAATACATTATTTTGGATCATATTAAAAAGATTTATAATAATTATAAAAAATAAATATGAATATTACTGGTTTAATGTGTAATAAATCGTAACAGAATGAAATTGGAGGTTCGAGTAGAATCCCATAGCTTATATGTGAAAGTATTCTTCACTTTTACATAACATCTTG
The DNA here is from genome assembly GCA_963277665.1 of Viscum album. Classification (NCBI taxonomy): domain Eukaryota; kingdom Viridiplantae; phylum Streptophyta; class Magnoliopsida; order Santalales; family Viscaceae; genus Viscum; species Viscum album. The sequence continues at coordinate 1,799,445,771 of OY728127.1, read as the reverse complement.
TGTAATGAAATTATATTCACTAATAATATATTAAAAAACCATATTCAACATGTATACAATTTATTAAAATTTTAAAATTTACATATATGGCCTTTTTTATGAGTTGTAATATTAAAAATTTTCATTCCAGAGTGTTCGTTTCTTTTTTTTCATGATTGGTTCACTTATATATATCTATGGAAGTTCATGTAAAATGGGATTAATTATCCAAAATTAAAATAATATATTATTATATAAAATAAATATTATTAAATGATCATATATATATATATATATATATCCATTTATGAGGATAATTCATTGTATAAAACGTTAATGATGAAAGTTAGTTTGTTTTTGTGTATTTACAATTATATTGAACTAGTTTAGTTGTATTAATTAATATTAAATAAAAGTATTTTTAAAAAAAATACATGACATATAATATGTATACTGAAATATTATTTAACCATAATAATGGTTTTATAGATGAAAATTAAGGAAGTATTAGAAAATGAAAATGCATCATCCACGATGGTGGTAAATCAGCACATCACAGAACATATTTTCAATTTTCAAAAAAATGTGATAGTAAATAGGGATTGATGATTTATTTTCCATTTAAATAATAAAATTAATGTATAAATATCATACTATATTTATCATTCATTTTTAGATATCAGGTTTGAGGGTTGGATATGAAAATAATGGAAATTGGAAAGAAAAAAAAGGAAATGGAAGAGGATTTTACCTCTTTAATTTCATCTTAGTGAAAACCACCTTAATGTGCTCGGGATTGTTCTTTGGGTGATACCAAAAGATCATGTACATGAGGAAGATACTTGGGTAGAGTATTTGGAGTATATTAGACTATATTAAATTATTAATATGTGTGAGGATATGAGGTGGAGATGAGTGGAATATAAAGGGATAGGGAGGGGTGTATTCTGATTATTTTATTCTTTAGTTTTTAATTTAGGCTCAAGAAAAAGAATAGTGATTATTCATTGAATAAATAAAGTAAATAGATAATAATATTTCTAGATTATTGTGCTTAAATTAGTAATGACTAATGTAATATTTTATTTAACTTATAATATGTCACGACCCGTCCCTCAGGGCCCGGGTCGTGACTACCCTAAGCCCACCTACTGAAGGCCAGGGGGATGGAGACTAGGGCTCAAGGTTTCAACTGAAAAGTGGGAGGTATTTTCCGGAGTACCTATATGCACACACAGACCAATCAATGTCTCACATAGTAAAAAGGAAACAAGTATCGCTATAACAAAGTTGTGTACATGTATAACTAAGACAAGTGGGCCAGAATACAAAACCAAAAAAAGAACTAAAAATAGTAAACAAACCAAAAGAAAACTTTGATGTCCATTCGTGGAAAACCCCAAATGATCGTGAGAGTTGTGTAGCTACTATAAGCCGAAGTAGAATGTCTTTTCCACCTGATCATACTGGGCCCTGCCTTGTCCTAAGACATCAAGTCAACCGTCATTGCGTCTGTCAGTCTCGTCTCCTTGAGCACCTCCAGGTCCGAGTCCACCAAATCCAATATAGAAATGATGATCGCTTTGATGAAACAACACACATGTTGGTGGTGCCATTGTAGGGTTGAGTAATGTGATAATCAGGAAATAACACACAATAACCCACAAAGAAAAGCACGAAAAACAAGACAACTCACACTTGATATACATTTTGGGCAGTGATAGAAGAATCATCAATCACATCGTCGAACACCTCGGCTACAGGAGAACTTACCGTTTATCGAGTATAGTAGGCCTTCCAAGTCACACATAATTTCTTCCAACTAACCATCAAAATCATAGGTACACCACCTAATCACATGTCATGTGTCTCCAAAGTCACACAGAATCACTTCCCACTAATGTTGGCCTACTAAGGTACACATCCTCATTGCGTATCGTGCGCCTAAAAAGTCACACATAAAATTTCCACATTTTAGGCCTATATAGTCATTTATAAGTGATTTCCATCGTGCCAAAGTCGAGTCACATAGTGTCAATAGTCAGAAATCTTCAGGTCTGATCCAACCGCAAGGTTCCTTACATAGTGTAGATTGGAGAACTGCCCCTCAAGCCATTTTTTCCTCCCAACATCCATGAAAGCCTCATCAGGTCATTAATAAATATTCACCTCGTATATATGGTCCCAACACCACAAAAATCTCATCAATTGGACATGTGGTTTGAAATATTCATGAATTTTAGAAAAATAGTGGCCGGTTGTATCTGGACCCAGTCCAACATGGTCGGACCGACCTAACCATCCCAACCTGGGGGTCCCACATAGCCCGGTTTAATTTTCACTACTCAACCTAACATAGTTCAGTTCTGGTCAGTCTAGTCCAGCCTTTCCAATGTGTTATTCCAAATGGGTCATGCCGGACCCGACCCGGTTTGGATGAGGGTCCAGATCGCCGGGTCACCCGATGACCCAGTCTTGTCCAGCCCAACCCAAAGGGTGTGCTTCCTGCCTGCCAACGCCAGTCTGGCCCATGCTCCTTTATACACACAGCCTGATCCTGTGTAGTTCAGTGAACATCCTCCTCACCTCAATGGTCCCAAAATCTTCTTACCTCCACTTTTATGGTGCAACCAAAAATAACACACACGATGGAGGTTTTAGAGCCTTGTTCATGTCGGCCCACACCCTCCATATTAGAGGTTTATAATCATGTATAGGATCAAGGTTTATGGCTCTATCAAACTAGTGATAAACTAATCCGTAATAATAACTCCCAAATGAAAATTCACCCTTCTGTATAATCACATAATTCTCAGATCAACCTATTTGTGGGTTGATCCGCATTAATCATTTATATATTAAGAATGATAAAAAACATTAAAATCTAATAACCTCTACCTCATTGACATTCGTTGACGCAATGTTTCGTCTTCAAGGCTCCAAGAGTTCATTGGAATTCATCATTTTTCAAAGTACGTTTATGTCGATGACGTCCTCATGGAGTTCGTCACTCATTGTTGTGGAGGAAATCACTCAGAAGTTCTTTATAGAATCTTCATAGTCTAATAATCATTCCACTAACACATCAACTATTAAAAAGAAAACATGTCACAATGTTCATGTTATGATGAGATGTCGTGCCATTATGATCATTCATTTATGGGACAACATTTCTATTATGCATCATTAATGCATTGTTATGCTACATGTTAACAAGAAATAAATGAGTTCCATTAGTTCGCCTTGTTTCTGCCTCATTGCATCTCTGCAATGTCTCCGAGTCGCTGCTCATCGGTGAGAAAAGATATAAAATAACTTTGTATGTTATTTTATTAGTTTTCTAAAAAATTAAAATAATTATAATTTTCATTATCCCTTTCTGGATGTTGTTAACTCCTTTATAGGTGAATCCTAATGTTCTATGTTCAATGGTGCCCTATGATTTGCAATCTGAGCAATAGTTTAAATGTTAGAAAAACCTACTCGGATGTTTATTTAAATGAATCATTAAAAGAAGTTCAAAAATTAACTGCCACCCTCGACCCATGCCAATCAAGGTTAGGCTCTTCCTAAATGGAATATTCCCAAAAGAGCTAAAAAGTACTTATAGTATTCTAATCCATGTTCCTATTTAGGAGTTATAAGGATTTCACAATAAGAAAATTGTTACTCAATTATTTTATTTACAGCAAAAAAACTAACTTCCACTATTGGCCCATGATAGCTAATGTTATTATCTTCCTAAGGATATAATACACCTAAGGGATCATCAGTTGTATCATATTTTTAAACCTATTCACCTTTTATTAGTTATAATCATTGGAAAAATAAAATAATTATTTTAATTATTTTTTTATGGTTATGCCATTTTCATTTATCTTTATAAAGGATTGTGCCAGAAAATCATGAGTCGTTCCTAGGGTAAACCTATCATCCTACACTAAACAGTTCCGTAATAATTTTTATATGGGAACTTGTTTCAAAGTTATTTCACTTTTTATAGGAAGACCACTTACATGTGCTATTTAAATCATAACAATTTTTGATGTATCGTTACGGGAACTTCGGGCCTTAGATTCGCACTCTGTCTTAGCACCTAGTCTCAAAATAATTCCACATAATAAAAAATATATAAATAAATAACGGGAAATTTCTTTCTCCACACATTATGTCTTTATGTACCCGAAATCCAAAATAAAGGTTAATCAAACAGGTGGGGGTACTAAGAATGAATATGAGCCTCACTCTCCCAAGTGCTCGCCTAATGATTTTTGTGCTTCCTCCAAACAATCACTAGAGGAGTCCACTATCCATGAAGGAACTAATTATGTGAATCCTATATCTATACTATGAACTTGGAAAACATCACCTAATCATGAATTTCATGCTCTTCTCAGTCGATGATGTGTGATGGATCATGCACGTACCTCCTTAGTTTCAAGACGTGGAAAACATCCTAAACCTGTTGAATCTGTGTGAGAATAGCTAGCTGGTACAACACCTATCCAACTATTCTAATTATTTGAAAATATATGATGAACCTCATATATAGCTTTCCACCCCAGCCAACTCTCTATTATCCCAATTTTAGTGAGACCTGATGGAAACCATGCTATCCCTCATCGAACACCAAGGGTCATTGTATCCTGTTGGCGTAATAATTTTTTCTACTATGTGTAGTCCTCATATGCTCTTAGATAATCTATACCTTCATGGTGTTAGTCCATAACAACTTCATAACCATGAGTAACGACTCCCTTAGCTCTAACCAGTATATGGGTGATCTACAAAGCCACCGGTACAAGGGCTCAAATGGTTCCATGCCAATTATGGAGTGATAGATATTTCTTTATAAAAACTAAACCAGTGGTAGGTGGTCCTCCCAATTGTTACTAAAATCTAGGAAACAAGCATGAATAATTTCCTCCATGGTCTGTATAGTTTTCTCTGCCTTACCATCGGTCTGGAGGTAAAGAGATGCGCTCAAGCACAGCTAAGTACCGAACGCCTCATGCAACTCCTTCCATGATCGGGATATAAGGTGTGCATTACATTACATGATGATCATCGACGAAACCCTATGACTATACACTATGTTTTAGATGTAGAGGTGTCCCAAGCCCTCTTCTGATCCCTGCTTCTAGTAGGGTATAATGTGAGCCAACTTAGTAAGTCGATCCCTAATCACCAAGATAGAATCATGGCCCTTGGACGTGCATGTTAATCACATCACAACATCCATTAGGATACCATCCCACTTACACTCTAGTACCTCAATTTGATGTGTCGAGCATGCTAGAACCTAATTCATATCTTTTACTTCCTGATAAGTGAGGCATTGTGAATCAAAATCTTCTACCGCGTTCTTTATCTCTAGTAACCAGTATAAATTTTGATGGTTCTGGTACAAATTCTCCACACAGAGATGTACCTCCAAAGGGGATGTAATGAATTCCCTCAACACCTCCTACCATTACATCACTAGTACTATGGTGTGTCGTCTAAAAAGGATGACGTACTCCCCACATATTGAAAATCCAAAAAGAGAATGTCTTTATGATATTTGAGCACGACAGGCCTCATAGTAAACATCAACAAGCTATACCTCCCTAACTCACTGAACGAGTGAGAGAGTGAATTTCAAATACTAAAGGAATGTTGCTCCATCATCATCCAGAAAGGATATCATCATTGTGGCTATATGCTATGTCACCTCACACAGCAGCTGCAAACCAGACCTCCTGCTGAGCATGTCAGCCACCACATTCCCCTTCCTAGGTGTATAGACTATCTCAAAATCATGGTCAGGGAGGAAATCCATCCATCACCAATGTCTCAACTTCTAAAAATATTACATGCACCATTCCATCCATGCAAAAGGAAACCCCTTTAACTCAATGATGTTCCCATAGACCCGTTGGTAGTGGGTAATTGTTCTCCATGACCACTTTTTTAAAGTATCAGTAATACACACAAAACTTCAAACACTAGGTCATACTAATCACTTCCTATGAGAGTCCCCCAACTATACTCTCAGCTCTTTTAGCTCCGTAGGAGCCATCTAATATGCAGGTGTAGATATCAGTTCCATCCCTATCTACAAGTCAATGTAGAACTCCCTCACCCTCTTTGGAGTTAATCCTGGAAACATATTTAGAATGAATGTTTGTGCACTACGCCACTACTATTGGAAAATAAAAATTCAAAACACCTGCTGCCACAAGGGTAAGGTTGGAAAACTCAAGAGTGATCGGTTGCACCATCCTATGCATGAAGTTATCTTGTTTTGTTTGGGTTTCCTTTTTTGCTGACCATGGAAATCCTCTTTTCAGTGCTACAGATATACCACATCCTTATTCCAAAAACTGTAAATCTGAGAATTAACTTTAGATGAACATTCCATACCCAGACTAATGTTGTAAGGCCTCGATATTTCCACCAAGATATTCCAATTGAAACTCTCGACTCAAGAGATATATCACACCATTATCATATGTGTGATTATCGAGTCTCCATCCATAGGTATCTCCAGATATTAGGATCTAGTCAATGGTATAACCAGAAACACTAGTTATTGATCATGTGTTGTGATAATATGGAATGATTAGTACCTATATCGATTAATATGACATCAATTAGTAGACAATGATCATACCTCGAATAATTCCCAGATCCCTTGGGTCTACTTCTTGACCACTTGTCGCAACTCCCATCCAATGTACTCTAGCTCCCTAAGCCTGGTGGGGACTAAATTGGGATAGTGGTTGTAAAATGTTGAAATACATACCACCTCATGCTGTTCTAAAAGATCCTTTTCCACACTTGTTTCCCTACAAATTCATATGTACCTATCATTTCTTCTTCCTGAAAAAAGTTCACACATCCAAGTATCTGAGACTAACGTTGGTTTTCTGTTTTCCCACAGTTGAAATTCACTTGTTTTATCTGCTCTTCCAAAGAACATTCAACCAAAAAGGTACTCTATTTCCCCCTAACATAAGTAGGAATTCATAGAGTAATAGTGCTACCTTGAATATCCCTAAACAGATCTCTCTCAGAGGTCCAAGCCCTAAATCATTGGTCTTATCATATTCATCGATTACCTGGAATGGTCGGTACACCCCGATTAATACTAAGATACCGACATGTCATCCTGCAAAATCTATAGAAGATATTGGGAACACACACCCCTTAGATTTTTATGGAAATAGACCCCTTCTCAGAGAAATATCCCCAAGACATGTCCACGGAAAAGTCACCTCATCGTAATATCAGGGAAATCTAAACCATACCATTATACTGCTAAGCCACGTAGATGGCTCGTTATCAGGACCTACATCTAATCTAATGGTTCCCTGGGTAGATGGAAACTTGTTCACTACCTCAAACTAGTCCTTATCTTCCTTGGATTTGGGCTTGCCTCAGGACCCGATGTGTATTTGTCACTGAAACTCATGTAATGCATTGATCTTACATGTCTCCTATACCAGTTGAATCAGTAGTAACTATTGACCAATGGGTAGTGGGATTTCTAGGACACCTCCTGATGGTATCATCTCAAGAAAAAGTCATCGTACCGAAGCCTCATCAATCTTTGGACCATCCTAAATGTCACGCACTAGAATCCTGGATAGTTGTCCGCATGGGGGAATTTTGAATGAGAATAAAGACGAACCATAATCAATATGTTATACGTGGTGAGATGAATCAAATGATATCAGGAGAAAAAAATATTTCCAAAAACACATGCAATAAGTGTTCTTGTGTATCGAGTTGGAAAAAAGAATTTAGGGTCCTGGTGTATGGATTTTTTCAGCCGCCACACCAACACTGGACTCCCAAGACTGAATTTTAAACTAAAGAAACTTAACACTATTTCCCCCATTGAAAATTTAACTCTCAGTTATTTTGGAAGAATATACTACTCCTAGATACCACTTTGTTATGACCCATCCCTTGGGGCCCATGTTGGGACAACCCCAAGACCTCCTCCTGAAGGACAGTGTCTAAACACTAGTGTCGAAGCTGTCAACCTGCATGTTGGAGGCATTTTCCTGAGTACCTATGTGAACACACAAACCACAATGATATAAAAAGGAAACTCGGATGGCCATCCATGCAAAACCCCACCTAATCGTGAGAGCAGTGTAGCTACTTGAAGCCAATGTAGAATGTTTTTCCACTGGATCCTAAAAGGCCATTACTGGTCCTTGGCCACCATGTCGACCGTTATAGCATTTTTCGATCCCATCTCCATGAGCACATTTGGGTCTCGATCCACCGAAGACCCTATCGAAACACAGATCGCTCGCATGGGACATGTCATGAGTGGGAGGTGCCCGTTCTGGGGTGAGTAATGCGATACTCAGAAGGGAACCCCCCAAAAAGGATAGAATACGGAATAATACTCAATGTAAGGCACAAAGAACAATATAGATCATAATAGGTATACATTTAGGGTAGTGATAGAAGAATAATCAGTCACATCATCAAACACCTCATCTTCTAAAGAAATCATCCTCTGTCAAGTATAGTAGGCATTGCATGTCACATAGAAGTTCTTTACACAAACCTTGGACTACATAGGTACACCTCCTCATCATGTACCATAGGTCTACAAAGTCACATAGAAATGCTTCATACTAATATTGGACAACTGAGGTACTCCTCCACATTGCATACCATGTGCTTGAAAGATCACAGAGTAGTACTTCCCAATGTGGTCCTACGAAGTCACACATAAGTTCTTCCCTCTCGCCCATATTTGAGTCACGTAGAGTCAATAGTCTACAGTCTATAGGTCTCATCCAACTATTGGTTTCCGTACATTGCACGATTTGGAGAACTGGTCCTCATTCCATTAATCACATCATAGCTTCCATGAAAGTCACCATAGGGGATTCCAAAACATCATCCTTGTCGAGAGGGTTAAAACACCACAAACGGTGTGGCAATATGATGTGTGGTTTGAAGGATACAGAATTTTTAGTAAATAGGCGGATGGTTGAATATTGGCCCTATCGGACCTAGTCATACCAACTAGACCAACCCAGCCCGAGGGTCCCAGATACCCCGATTTAATTCTACCAACTGAACCTGGCCCGGTTCCGGTCTTGGTTGGTCTGCCCTGGGCTAGCCAGTGGGCTAGGTCCAATGGGCCTCGCTGGAACAGGGCCATTTTGACTGAGGGTCCAGATTGGCGGGTCGCCCGACAACCTGGTCTAGTCCAGCCCACTAGCTGGCGGTGCGACCTGCTGGCCCAAATCCCATCCCATGCGGTGCGTGATAGTGGTGTGATGCCTAGCTGATATATGGATGGATACCATGTGGGGTCTTCATAGGCCCCATGGACATCCAGGTCCCTCCCGCCACAGTTGAGTGACCGCAGCTCGCCAAGCCACTCAGATGGCTCGGATGTGGGTTGTCCCTCCATGTGGCACCAAGCGGGCGCCGCATCTCCCCACTACTGCATCAGCTAGTTGGTCGCAGCCTCTTGCTGCTATGGTGCGCCAACGAGTGCCCAACTCCCTCCGTCTGTGGCTGTTGCCACTAGCCACCAGCTCCATCCCACCAACAGATGTTCGGTGGACCCCAGACAGGCCCTTGTGTTCTATTCTTTTGAGCTTCCTGCACCTAAGCTCTCCAAGGAACATCCTATTCACTTCAATGGTCCTAGAATCATCTTTCCGCCTCTTTGAGGGAATTCCCACAACAAACTCACACGGTGGAGGGGCTCAGGAGTTGTTTGTATCACACCGCACCCTCCACATTATAGCTTTATAATCATGGAGGGGCTCTAGGATTGTGGATAATCAAACTAGAGATAAACTAATCCAAGATAATAACTCCAAAAAAATAGTCACCCTCCCACATAAACTCAAGATTCCCAGATCAACCTGTTCATGGGTTGATCTGTGTTCATTGTTTCTATAATAAGAATGAGGAAACACATTAATATCAAATAACTCCTACCTCGTTGATATTCGTTACAACATTGTTTCGTTCTTGATAGTCCAAAAGGTTGATGGCGTTCGTCATTATTCGATTTATGTAGAAGTCGATGACATCTTGTCGGCGTTCATTGTTCATAGTTGGGGAGGAAAACTATCGATGGTTCATCAGAGAATCCTCATAGTTTAATCCTCATTCAACCATTGCGTCAAAATTAAAAAGAAAACATGTCACAACGTTTCTATTATGTTGTTTCATTTAAAAAATTGCATCGATGTTATGAATCCTTAAAGAATTGTTACACTGCATGTTAATGATCCATTAACAAGTTCCATTAATGCACCTCATTACTAAATCATCGTTGCACCAAAAAATCACCATGCCGCAGCTCGTCAGTAAGAAAAAAAATAGAATAATTTTTTAAGTTATTTTATTATATTTCTCAAAATGTCTGAAAATTAAAATTTTTGTTCGGCCTTGACGGATAAATTTACGTCCTTTATAGGTAAATCTTGATGTTCTGAGTTCAATGGTTCCCTCGTATTTTTGATCTGAGCACCAGTTTAAATGTTAGAAAAACCTTCTCACATGTTTATTTAAATGATACATAAAAAAGTTCAAAATTTAAATGTCACCCAAAACTTGTTCCGGCCATGGTTAGCCTCTGAATAAGGGGAATACGCTTTCATGAGCACAACCGTTCTCCCAGATTTCTATTTGGAGTTACTGTTTTTGAGTTATAATGATATTATAATAATAATTTATTATTTATTTTATTTACAACGAAAAACTAACTCCAACTTTTGGCCTACGCCACCCACTATTAGGATATTACAAAAAAAACATACCCTCATGAGCTCAGTGGAAGTATCATATTTTAATCCAAATCACCATTCTTGAGTTATATGCATTGGAAATATTAATTAATATTATTTTATTATTTTATTTATGTCTATGCTATTTTCGGGCTTTCTCGCTAGGGGCTTGCACCGACTAATATTTGGTCTCTCCTAGGGTTATCCTATCATTATGAATGAAATGGTGCCCTTATATTTCTGATTCGGGCAAGCGTTTATGAGTTATTCTATTTTTTTCAAAAAACCACTCACCCGGCCTTTTTAAAACTTAACATTTTTTGATGGATTATTCCGGGATCTCCGGGCCCCGGATTTGCATGTTGTCTAAAATCCTGATCTAAAAATAAATCCATATAATAATAAAATTATACTAAAAATATAGGACACTACAAAATATATATATAACATAAATTATCATATTTTAAAATTCACCAAAAAAATCAACTATTTTAGAAAAATTTAAAAAATTCACCCTATTCATTTTTTGATGAGTAGATTTTAAATATGAAATTAAATTCATGAAATTATATTTCTATCTATTAAAAAATTATTTTTTATTTAAAATCATATTTAATTCGAGAAATAAAAATTTTAAAATTATATTTGGTTTTAGAGCACTTAGAAATATTAATTAAGGTCTAATAAAATAATCATATAACCATAAGAATTAAAAATAAAAATCTAATAGTTTATTTTATGAAAATATAATTTATTTAAAATAATTAAATTAATAATAAAATTTAAATTAAATATTTATGACTAAATAACATGAAAACACTTAATCTATCATTTTTAAAACATTTAATTACTTTTTATATGATATAAATATACAATTTTTTTATTTATAAGATAACAAAATTTTATTTATTATTTCATGGGTTATGTTTTTATTATATTGGTCATATTAATATTCAAAATTATTATTTCTCGGTTTATATTTTATAGTGTATTACAGATTTTAACTCGGTGTTCTGTAAATCACAAATTTTCAAGGATTCAAAATTTTAAGAGACATTCCATAAGATCTACATGTCTTACATTCTCCTTGTATATAGAAATTTCATCCTAGAAATATCCAAAATGTCACCTCATAAACATATTTTTGTAGTTCTTTATAATAAATTCTTCCGGTTCCCACATCACCTCCTCAATTTTATGATTTTTTTGAATTACCTTTACCAGCTGGGTCAAATGATTCCCCAACATATACTCTATAGTATCAAGATTTTTTATAGGCTCTTCACAATAATATAAGTCAGAATGTAATTCAATTCCATAACAAGTGAGGACATGCATTTGTTCTGGCATGTATGCCATTAATAATGAAATGTGTGACACATTATAAACATTATAAAGGCTCAGTGTCATTCCCAAAAAAATATCCACAACTCCAATTTCCATAAGGATTTAAGAATGAAGAATATACAATTGGATTAGATTATCTTTCTTTCCAAATCCTACAACACCCTTCCATGGATATACTTTTATGAAAACATGATATCCCATGTGATATTCCATATAATTCCTTCGATTATCGGTATATATATTTTTCTAAATTTAAGAAACATTGATATGTGTTTGAGTATAATTTTACATTATTTTTGTGTCCGAACATATTTCTAGTCCAACAAGCATCCTTTCACCATCTTCATCCCAACATGTTCATGTACGACATATATTTCCATATAATTATTTATACGATTTCATTATAATATATGAATAGAAACTATTAGGGTTGGAAAAATCTTGAAAAGGTAAATACTAATCCCATAAACATTTAAAGACAAGTTAATGTAATATCAAAAATTCGTCTAATGTTTTAATTTTCCTTTGAGACTACCCTTCTGTTTTAGGGTGATAATTTGTTCAGAAATAAATCATATTGGCTAAAGATTTCTGATGAATATTGGGGGAATTCAACATAAATCATGGATCACAACTAGAAATTATATAAAGGGGTTCTCCATGATGTTATAAAACTTCATTAATATATATTCATTAAAGGAACATCAGTGGAAATCCAAACATATAGTGAGAAAATGTGAATAATTAGATAGTCAATCAACAATTACCCATATTTCCTCATTTATTGATGGATTTGTTGATAAAATAATGAAACAATACAATGTAATGTCATCCAATTTCCATGTATTAATAAGAGGAGGTTTCACAAATCCTCTATGATGTCGTATTTTGACATTAACCTATTAACAGACTATACTTATTGATACAAAATCAGCAATTACCTGTTCAAACTATCCCAACAGAAATGTTCCTCCCAATATCTATTCATCAATGTGCAACCAGGGTGTATAGAGGATTTCAAGAAATGAGAATTATCTAATAATTCACAATTTATCTCTGTTATAGAGGGAACAAAGTATCATTTCAAAAAATTCAATATTCCATATTTGTATACGAAGTACACCAATTTCCCATCATTCATAACATTAATTTTCTTTTAAAAATTTTCATCATTAGGCTGAGGGATTTTAATCAATTCCATTAATGTTGGTTTCAAAAACATTTTAAAAGTAATTATGTTTCAGCTTCATTGATATTTACCATGTCATTCATTGCTACATCCATGTACACATGGTCCTTGTAAACCCTCATCTTATTCAGAACTCAATGATCCTTCCTCATCAATTCAACTTCTACATAATTCTACATCCTTGGGTGGTAGTGTATTGAATAATCCTAATCCTTGAGTAACTCAACACTTCATATTTTACTCATGTTGTTTTATTTTTAGCAGAATATATATTTCAAACTCCTTTGATCAATATATATCTCACATATTTCACCATATAGATAGTGTCTCTATATATTTAGGGAAAATATTACATTTGATAAATAAATATCATCTGTTGGATATTTCTATTCATGTTTTAGTAAATACCTTGATGAATATGTGATAACTATATCATTCTACATATGGATGCAACCATGTTCTTTCACTGATGAATCACTATAAATCAAAAATCCACCATTTCTCAACGGTAGAGTTTGTAGCAGATCACTCACTAATATCCTCTTAAATTCGTAAAAATATTCTTCACATTATTTTTTCCATATAATCATAACCAAATTACAAATTTTCATAGTAGAAGGGTTAGATAATTGGGTAAAATTATGAACAAAACACTGAAAGTTACATTTTTAATTTAATGAGACAACATACCTCTGTTATGTTCAACGGTCGTGGACTTTCCTAGACCACCTTTGACTTCAGAGGATCATCTAAGATTCCATATTTACAGAAAATATGAACATTAAAAGAAAATATTTCCATTTACAATTTAAAATTTTTAAACATCACATATAACTCTTTTCTTCTAAGAGTCTCGAGAATAACCCGCAAGTGGTTCTCATAGTCATCATAGGTTTTGGAATATTCCATGATATAATCGATAAAAAATATTCAAGATGTTTCATGAAAACATTGTTAATTAGATGTGTAAAAAAAGAGGGTGAATTATTCTATCCAAATTTCATTATTATAATGTCATAATTTTTATACCTAATTCAAAATGTTGTCTTTGGATTATCTTCCTTCCTCACATGCAATTGATGAAATCTTGAATGAATCTCAATCATTGAAAAATATTTAGCTCTGTGAATTTGATCAAATAAATCATTAATTCTAGGTAGAGGATACTTTTCCTTTATTGTAATAGTGTTTATTTCTCTATAATCAATATAGATCCTCATGGATTAATATTTCCTTTTGATAATGATAATAGGGGATCCCCATGGAGAATCATTGTGGAGAATAAATACCTTATCACTCAATTCATCGGTTCATTATTTTTCTCTAACAATTCTATAGTGGATATTTTATAAGGATTCATTGACACAGGTCTTTCACCATGAAATAAATCAATATAGAACTCAACTTCTCACTCTTGAGGATGTCTAGGTAAATCCTTGGGAAATAAATCAATGTATTCTTGAACAATAGATACGCCTTTAATTTAATGATTTCCTCACTAATCCATAGGTTATTTCTTCTATTTCTCCCTATGATATTCATTTACAATAGCTATTGGAAGTGGATCAAGATTTGACTCAGATGATGAGGAACCCCTTTTAAATATGATAAATTTTATACCATCATCATGAATACCAATGTCCTTCACTTTAATATAAATTTTTGCAATATATTTCTAAATATAGTCCATGTCAAGGATTATATCAAAATCAATAATAGGTGTGATAATAAAATCAGCAATTATAGCATGTTTATTTGTCATAATAGGAACTGATCAATACATATTTATTTCAATAAGGATTCTATTAGGATAATTTACTAACAAATCAATTATTAAGGTGTCTTATAAGTTTATAATTTTTAAATAATACTATGCAGATACAAAATAATGAAATGTTCTATAATAAAATAATTATTCACAAATAAAAAATTATAGAAATAGTATAATAAATACACTTGATCTGTAAGTTATATCAAGGTAACATAGGAATTGTGAGAATCATAATATTGAATAAGAAGGATTGATATAACATAGAATTATAAAAGGAAATATATTAATGTGTCAAAAACCTAAAATATGATACAATAAACATAATTCATGGGTAATCACTGAGGAAGAAAAATATAGTG
Organism: Viscum album; assembly: GCA_963277665.1. Lineage (NCBI taxonomy): Eukaryota > Viridiplantae > Streptophyta > Magnoliopsida > Santalales > Viscaceae > Viscum > Viscum album. Next base: position 1,799,430,360 of record OY728127.1, on the reverse strand, counting down.
TTATTAATATGACTTGATATGTACTATAGATGGCATATCATTAGATTAAAACATTACCCAATGAATTTGAGGGATATGTATTTTCGGGCCCACCAGTCACATTCATATTATTTACATGCATAAGACTTCCATATAGATCATTCAACATAGGATAAAATTTCATCCCTGATCATACGAGGATTACCAAGTGTGTGTTACATATATGGGAATCCCAAATAAATTAAGTATAAGTATATATAGGTGAATAACCTTTAGTGTAAATTATTATTGGTATTAACTACACAAATCTTTGGTATAGAAATTCATAGGAGGTTTTCCACTACAAAACAAGTAGTGTATAATGTATTTATTTGGGGATTGAATGATCGTGAATGGGGTCACTCATCAAATTGAAATAATATGGATATAATGAGGAATATTTAAAACATATTCCAAAATTAATTATTGGGAATTAAAATGCATAATACAAATAAGATGCTTGAATAATGAAAATAAGAAGATTATACATTACCTTGAGAGAATGAATCTTAAAGTCTGGGAGGAGATTCTTATGATCATTGGGGAACTTTGTTGTGGTTCCTAACAAATTGGAAGCATGAGGTGGTGTGAAATATATTAACATTTCTTTTAATAATCATTACCCAAACTCGTGAGTGAGGATCTTGCATGTAAAATTTCTAATTAATCTTTCATAATATCTAAATATATAGATAAATTGGTTTATAAATGTTTTTGATGATGAATATTGATGGTCTGAAAAGACCATTTAATATTTCTTTTGTTTCATTGTCAGGATCCAACTATAGAATCCCTCTAGTAGTGATCAACACGTGCTCCAATGATATTCGAGAAACTCCACTCAAACTCTAGGTTATAGTGTGGTGAATATATTATCATTCACTATTTTTTGGGGATATCTTATTCATAAGTCTTGAAAAAATATCTCTTTCATTTATCGTTCATGAGAGGGATAGAGAAATAGGACTAGGGATATTTTTTTTTATTAGAAATTTTCTTTTTCTCAATTTTGGGATGCAAAACACAATAGACATTGCTGTCAATTTACAGAGTTATAATTTAGGATAAAATATTATTTAATTCCCTATTGGCCATTAAATAAAATATTTTACCATTAATAAACCACATTCTATATAATTTTATTATTTTCCAATGCACCATATTATAGAAATTGATATGTAGTTTTTACCATCTTGTTTATAAGTATTTATAAACATTAGATACAGTCATGGTCCATTCAAACTCTTAGATATTTATTAAATACACATATAAATATTTCATGCGCATGTCAGTGAATAAATATGTATTAAATATTAAATTAATTAACAAAAATTATCCATATTCTGATGAATAAATATTTACATAATTTCAACCATCAATATAAATTGATTAAAATTATTCATTATTCTTAAGAATAATATTTATTCCATTATTTAAATTCAAAATATAATTATTTCGATATCAATGGAAACACATAATTTTTGAACCTACTCGATTGTATTTCATTGGAATTTGGCACATTTTCCTAAAGTCTATGATTATTATAAATAAATTAGTCAAGGATCTCCATATACAAAACTTGATTTCATAAGGATGAAAACCAAATATGAATGCTTAGTGTGTATTTCAATCTATTTTCCATATTATCTAATCATACCGGTTTCATGATGGAGTCCTGAAACAATTTACTCAATATGTATTTCATTGAGTATCTGACATATAAATATCATTACAGAATGGACATAGAATTTTATGTGATGGTTCTATTCAAATAACAATTTTTATATATTACCTTACATAAAGTTTAAATTCACAAATCCTTCCACTACATATCCATTAATGATATATCAATCAGTATGAATACAACATGACCTATTTTACGTCCACATATGTTGTGAAGGTTTTCTTAGTTAACCTAAGAACACATGTCATGAAATTAATTAATGATAATATTAAATTCTAAGGAACATTACAAATTATCTCATATAAGAATATTTAATGACATTAAAACATGCGAACACCCTACTGGCAGGTTTCTTCCCATAATAATATGTCCAATAGATTATTGTATGACCTAGAACTCCTTAAAAGGGGATTGGTGAATTATTTTGTCAAATTATTCATTTAGATTGATAGATCTTGCTACAACATTGGTAGGAATTTGTAAATCTATTAGAAGGAATCATGAAATTATTAAACATGTATGTGTTGTGAAACAACACAACTATTTTTCATGGTCCACCACTAATGGATATAACATGAATAGAATGCTGATAGAGTTTTGTTCATAACTAATTTTATTAATCTTCACTAGTTATTGTAGAATACATGAGATCAGACACATTCACAATGCACATATAACACTATCTTTAACAGAATTAACGATAGCACATGACCTCCCTCCAAACAATTCTCTCGATTCCTCTTATCTCACTAGTTTGGTTGAGTCTTAATTTATTTAATGACTTTAATCAGATTATTATACTGGTAATTTAATTCTTTTCCCATTATTATCATGATACTCTATTAGAATGTTATTCTGGATTCGATGCACATGAAATCTCTATTCACATAAATCATATGTTCAACACTATTGTTCATCAATATCGAATCATTCATGAAACATTATTTATGTTTCAAATATATACCCTCGTTCTTAAATCCACAAGACATCAAAAATATCTCAACCTTATCAAGGATCATATACTTGGATAAGTTTATAGCCTACAAGAATATCACATCCTTCATTCATAAATATATCTTTATGAAACACTATATATTCATGAAACTCACTTTTCTAAAAATCCATAGAATCAGTTAAGACTTCACCTTTCTTTTTATGTTTCTTAAGATCACATAAAATTCCTGATTTTCATATCTACTAGCCTTCATGAATTTAAATCTTGTCAGCTATTCCCAAAAACAATTTCTAGTTTTAAATTAGGGACGCCTGCCTAATTATGGAATTTTCCTTTGGAAAAGTACTCATGCTACCAGCATCTGATTTCCAAACCAATTTTTCCTATTTAGGAATTTCATCTATTTTTCTCTATATATTATAATTTTACCCTTTTGTGAATGTTCTTATAGTTTCATAGATTTACTATCATTCCATCGCACATTCATGAATCTTTTAATTGTTTTAGGTACACTGTCTTTCCATCACACATTTGTGATTATCCAAACCTTCTCCGAAGAACTTCCTTCATGGAATCTAGTCTTCGTGAAATATAGTCTTCATGAAACTCATTCCTTTACCATATTATTGATTTTCCTCTCCTATAAGTCCACCTTTCATGAATCTTTCTCATTTCTCTTTATTTTGGGTTATAATTTTTTTGAAAACAAAAGAAATAGATGCCACCTTAAAAAATAAATCCATATGCACCATAAGATCTATTTCTAGGAAAACTACTAGATAAAACCTAATGTGTGTTGATAATAAACCAAAAAAACAATCCATTTTTAGTTATTAAATACATTATCTCTAATAATTACAAAGTTTAAATTTTATGAGATGAAGCCTCGTCCACTTATGTGAACTCACACCTGATAGTGTAGGTAATATGTATCCCATTATAGTATGGTATCCACCCACAGAACAATATTTAGAATATTTTCACAGTAATGTATGGCTCTCATTATAGTATAAAACGGTTATAACCTTACCATTGAGACAAATAATTTAGGAAATAATTACATTAAATCCATTTATATAAAAAAATTAATTAATAATATGTTTAATTAATATCCAAGTCATCAAATATATATTTAATTTAAAAAAAAAAATTAGTTATTCATTGGATAAAAACTCTAAAAACTCCAGCTTGAACTAGATCCAACGAGATTCTAATTTCATTCCGTTATACATCAAATGATAATCATGTTTCAACTAAGTTAAGGATTTAGTCAAGGGACACAAAATAATAGTCCTCCATATAAATAATTCTCATAACGACCTTGGATCAGTAAGAAAAATCCCTCAAGTGATGATAATTTTGAAGAATGTTCTACATCACTTGAGGTGTCCGTGGTTCTATTACGAGTTCCCCCACTACAGTATTGTCACTATATTGTGTGATTGTATATTCACTCCTAGATGCCACATCAATCTCATAGAGTAATTTTTTCATATGTACTTCCTCATTAGATTACTCAAAATCCACAATATACTCATAATACACTATTGAATCTATGTCCAGTTCCTAGATTGAGATCTTCTAGCTAACAAAACCACCATTCAGATTGAAGATGTATCCCTTTTTTAACAACATGTTATCTTGGTAAGTTTAGAAATACGAATATATATATTGTAAAATGACTATTTATATATATCCTATATAGAATTGGAACATACTCTTAGTATGGACCTGATAAAATGAATTTTCTTGGTTTTCATCCAATGGTGGTAACCTATATCATCTTGGTATCTACCTACCACACTCAATTTATGGTAAAAAAATAATAGTAAAAATCATAGCATACTTTACTGATCCAATCACTAACACGTATGGAATTATTTATGTCACTTTTATGTCCCCATGTGTCTAAGGACACATTTTCTTTAATGGATGACTTTCATGAGATGATGGAAAAACCCCATATTTTATTATTCAAATCATTTTTTAAAGGTTGGGGTCGAAGCCTCATTTATTATTAAATCGAAGCAAAAAATCACTTTTGACTAGGTAGAGGGATACCGATTACATAGCCCGATGGCCCAGTGGGAATTTATCCTATTACATGGCCCATAGGCCCAAATTTTATTCAATACTGAATCTCTTAATTATCATGTCAATGTAAATAAATTTAATTAGGCTGAGAAACCATTAAATCTATGAGAATGGATTTTGATCCAAAGAATATATTCCTTCTCTCCTTATTCCATCTTTGAGAATCATTTATCCACCCACATCCTTGCATAACATAAGAATGGAATTTCATTTCCTATAAATAATATCTCAACAACATATAAAATCAAGAAAATTACTACAATACCACAAAACCATTTATAGACACATGGCCCACTTTCCTTCTTCATGAAACCAAATTTCATTACGGACTCCTAAAAAATAATTTTTTGTAACATAGATTCTTTTTTTAATCCAAAAATTTATTTGTTTTCTATTATCATATCTTACTGGAATCCATTAGAGTCAAAAACCCTTCATTTTGTGTCATATAGTATTTTTCTTGAAGTTTCCTATTAAGGTAGGCAATTTTTAATTAATTTTCCAAATCTAATAGTTATTGTAACAAGTAATGGAATTTAAAATTTGTATGGATTTATGCATTGCAACCAGTGGTCTTGTTTTTTTATATTCATTTACTTGGCATTGTTTTAAAACTTCTTTCAACCCATTGCACCATATACATATTTACTTGTACTTTCATGTCCAGTTACTTCTTGAATACCAATTTTAAAAAAATAGGTATTACATATAACAGAGGTTCTACCAAAATTGATATTTTTTTATACATGGAATTCATTTGATAATTCATGGATTCTTACCAGTAAGGTAATTTTATGACACATACTATATCCTTTTAGGTTATGTGATACTTTTTATAAACTAATAATGATTCACCAACATTGCAAACAAGAAAACTGTAATAGTCTTATTATCTATCTTATTTTGTACTCTTATTCAATACTTGTGTATTGGGAACAATTTATTCTACCATAGGGTTTTATATAACCCTTTTGTACTAACTACTATGTACCATAATCCTCAACGTCATTAATGTCTACATTTCTCCCACTATCTCGTTGAGATATTTTATCCCTCTCAATGAATATGGATTTTTTTCCACTAAAACATTTTTTCCTAACAGATAGTTTAGTAAATTTCCCCTTTATTCCATGGGATATCCTATTAATGTTGTATTTATTCCATGGTGTGCATGATTTTTAGCAGAAGATGCCTTATAAAATGCTTTTCTTCCCTAGACATGTTACTTTGATAACAAGTAGTTTCTTCCAATGAAATTTTAGAATGGAATATGATTAATTGATTTATTTTTTACTTTGTTTAGTATATGTGATTTTGTTTTTAATGTGTATCCCTGAAAGGATAATATAAGAATAACCAACCTCTTCATTGATCACACCATACCCAATATGGTGTTGTTCTTATATTCTCTTACTCTATTCCACTTAGTTGTGTAATGAGAAGTGAGTTTATATTGGATCCCAAACTACCAAAATTAATAAATTATGTCTTCATTAAGATATTATCTACCACAGTATGGTAAGAGTTTCTTAATCATCCTACCAAACTGGTTCTAAACTCCATTCTTGTATTTCTCAAATTTATCAAAAGAATCCAACTTATACCACATTAAGTTGAAATATCCTTACATACTAACTTCATCAGTATAAGTTATGAAGTATCATTACACTCCCCTTGATTCAATAGGAAATGGTCTGCACACATCATTATAAACAAACTCAAGAACCTATTTATCTATTTCATATTTCCCACATAATGTTTACTTTATCATTTTTCCTTAAAAAAAGTTGTGACATACACTAAGGGGTTTTCGTTCAGAAGAATCCAAGTATTCATCTTGATGTAATTTAGGAAGGCTCTTTTATTTTACATGAACAAGGCTATGATTCCAAATTTGGGAGTGTTATGAGTCATGTTAAGAAACTTTATTTTAAATTTCCATTACATGATTCATGTAATATAATAAAAAAATAATATTATTTAAATTTTCCTCACCATAAAAAATAATTTATTCATAAAAAAGGTAACTTTTATACCAAAATTTGAAGATAAATCCATCTATATAAAGTATACATATAAAAGCAATGTTTTTTCTTTAAAGGAACATAATATCCACCCATCAAAACCAAGATCATTTGAGTCGGCAATGTGATGTGGTAGTCCCTGATTGCTAAAATAGAAATTAAAGATCTATTGGATTCTTAAAAATCTACCACCCCAAATTAATCATTCTTAATCAACTTGTTTATTTTTGTTGAATTTTTTTTTTGAGAAATATAATTTCTCACTAATAACAAATCTGTAAAAAAAAATTTCTAGATAAAAAATGCACCTAAAACTTCTCATTTATTCTTTGTCTAGGAATATTTTTTCTCTTAGTGGACCTTCTTTCCACATGAAAAAGGATTCATCAAATTCGTTTTCCTTCCCCTTGATCATCCTATTCATGGAATGGTATGAAAAAAATAGGTATAATTTCACTTTATAGGACCTTTCCATTTTTTCACAAAATGAATGGAAGGATTTTTGTGCTTCATGTACTTATCTAGTTGGAAAAAAATATTTAGAAGATTTTGAAGATAATTCTAAATGTTTTTCATTTTAAAATTTAAAAATATATGGAGAAACTCTGAGGGAGTGATGATAGAATGAGATTCGTGCCCATATGTCAGGTAGTATAAAACCCAGAACTTCTAGAAACTAAATATAGACATTGAGCTGGACTACATAACGGCCGACTAGGGAACCCCCTCCAATATTTCCCCTATATACTTCCATGGAAATCTAAAACAATTTCAATATATATCTAAATACGATAAAGGTTCTCAGGTATTCATTATGTATGCATGTTTTCATGGGACTTCAAGAGTTTACCAAAAATATATGAAATAATAAATAATTGAATGTAAACTATTTCAATCATATATTTCTAACAAACTAGTAGTTCTTCATCACTCTCCTTATTAGAAGGATGTTCGGGAAATTGGGGATTATAGAATATAACATTTATGTTCAGGGTATAAGAAAACATAGAGGCATCGTTACACTTCCAAGAAGTTAATGCCAGGTATGAGGATGTATTTATCTAATGTTGATCATAGAGAAAATTTGGGTGACAATAATTCCATTTTATTCAACAATTAAAATAGAAAATAATAAATCTTTTCAAGATTTCTAAATGGTTGATCTATTAATAAATTCATTTACTTTTCAAAATCTCCCTCTATTTTACCAAATTTTAATAGACCTCATCATTGAACTAAAAGTGTATAATTGTTATAGAATTATAGGGGAAAAGATCCATATACCCCTTCATATAACCCCAACAAGGGTTGTTCAAGAAATATGATGTTATTTTGGTAGCTAGTTATTCATAAACAATGGGATTGCTGCTCTTTCATCTGTTGAGATGAATCCTCTATCCTGAAATCCTATAATGGATTTCCTCAACACATTCCTCCAAAATTACATGATTTCTAGAATGGAAAATTACTTTTATGAAAAAAAAAATAATTCAATAAAAAAATATTAATACATCCCTTTATTAAGTAATTTTCCCAACGTGGTTTGGTTGAACAAATAGTTCTAGTGAGTTTCATTCCCAACATATTTATGTAAGGTTAGGTATTACTTAATATTTGGTTTGGAGAATTTAGTTCATTTTGAATAAATTTTAACTTTTTTACCCTTTACATGTCTTTATAATATTAATTTTATTTTTCTATATTAATCAATGATATTTGATAAAACATCTACTCATAATTTATTTATCTAATTTTTTACGCGTAAACTTTATCATGTTTTATCCATTACATGTATTGTTAATATTAATTTTATATCAGTTATTCAATTAACCATGCAAGATAAAATATTTATGAATAATAGATTTAATTAAATTTCATCATTTCACAATGAGTCATTTATTTATATAACCATGGGATTGCATCCCTAAAATATTTGATTTCACAAATAGAATAAATAAATAAATAAATTACCCATTCATGATATTTATCTACTGGTTGATTTAATGAGAGAACGTTATATCAATTTATTACCTAGGTGAAATAACAATTTTTACAATTCATGGCATAAATTTCAATATTCTACATTTACAGATAAATATTACATTAGTTGTAATCATTAATGTTTTGTCTTAAAATTCCTCCACATTACTTGGGAAACTCCATTAATTACATGTCTTTATTAATCACACGACTTTGTGGGAAACAAAGGATTTGTGAAAAGGGAATGACATAAATATCCCTAGACACATAAGACTTACAAAATAATGGATAGAGGGATGAAATAGGAGAAATAATATTTAATTTAATTATATATTATTGGAAACCCATGATACTAATTATATTAAAACAACCAACAAATAAAAGGGTCATTTCCAAGCTCATGAATGGTCATTCATGAAATTAATATGAAAAAGTCACCTCATAGAATTCATTCATTTTCTATTAAGATAAACGTGATTTCAATATTTAATTAACAAAATAATTAGTTTTATTAAATCTAAAAGATCATGTAATAATAATTTGAGGTGCCTATCATTTATGGAAATCATGGAAAATAATTATCAGAACCATAAAAAACATATTAATTGTAATAAATTAATTGAGAATTTAATATTTTTTAAAACCATTATTCAATTTTCAATCACATAGAAGGTGTCAACAAATAAAATATGGTTATAATGATGAAATTATAAATTTAATTTAATTTAATTATTCCATTAATTGAGATACTACACGACATGTAAAACATAGCTACATACCATATACATTAGTTTTTGAGCATCCTAATCAGACACTGAGGTCATAAGATATTAACTCGACCATATTAAATGACATGTATATTGAAGAAAAATTTCATGTATCCTATTGTCATGTTCCATATTGGAATGGTCAACTTGCTGTGTGAAATAAATCCTCCACATTAAATTAATTTCTCAGTGCATCCATGTATTGTGTGCATGGGTGAATGGTCTATGCTCTAGCTACACATCATGTAACCTAATTTTACTAGCCTAACACTTGTCACGTCATAATGGAATGTCCAATCATTATTCATTTGTTCTTAATACATTAAAAAATTAGACAATTAATAATGATGATTTATATGTTGATAACATGTTAATTTGAATTAAATTAAAGAATGAATAATAATAAATGAAAATTTAATAAAAAATTTCATTGATCAACAATCAAATAAATAATTATAAATTTAAATGTGATAACATTTATAGCGATTTTTTGTACTAGGGCAGCATAAACGTGTGGGATTGGTGATATATTATATTTATTATTAAAAATATTTCCCTGAAACCATGAGTGATGAAATATTACGAAAAATTTATAAAAATTTATTTAAAATGGGAATAAATAAATACCTACTATAATAAAATTTCATCATTGATGAATGTTGATCATTTAAAAACACCCATTTGGATTGACTTTATTATCCTATGGGGGTCTAATGACTGAATCAATATAGATGTGACCTACATGTGCTCCAACGATTTCTGAGAAACACCACTCAATCTCTGGGTTATAGCATAGATAGTCCAATTTATTCAATTATTTATACTTGATCACTCATTCCTTGGCCATGTAGAAATCCGTTTTTCTCTTGTTCTTCAGAGAGATAGAGGAGGAGGAGTCAAAATAGACAGTTTTTCTCAACAATTCACTATTCTTGATTTTTTTATGAAAAATACAAGAGACATAGTCACATATCTCTAGGTTTAGGATTTAGGTTAAAATGATATTTAATTTCTTTGCGTCCATTAAAGACATTTAATAATATTATTAAACCCAATACCAAATAATATTATTATTTTTTAGTGAACCAACATGCTCAAATTGATTAATAATATTTACAATAGTGTAAATATTTATTTATCAACAAGTGTGTTCTGGGCATTTTCAAGCACCTCAAAATTTAATAAATATCCAAATAAATTTTTTTCCATAAATAAATATTTCATTCACATACTGGAGAATAAATAATTATTAAATATTCATTTAAATAAAGAAAATGTATTTTTATTCACATATCAATGAATAAATGTTTATTTACTATATTCAATCAATATAACATAAATAAAATTATTCCTCCATATTTATAATAATTTCTATTATATTAATTAAATTAAAATATAATTTAATCTAGATCAAAATAAACATTTAGTGTGAGAACCTATAAGACTCTTTCTCATTGGAATTTGGCAGGATTCCCTAAAATCAAATATTAATATCTGGAAATGAGTCAAGGAACCCAAAAAAAGAAACTAATGTCTCAATGACCAAAACTATATAAAAATTCTCACTATGTAATATAATACATTTTTCACAGTATCTCATTATGTTAGTTTCATTATGGCCTCACCAATCTATTCACTCGATAAATATTTCTCTGATTATCTAAAATAAACACATATTTTCACCATTTCCATAGAATGTAATATGAGGAATATATTACAATAAAATGGATAATATTTTAGCATCTATATAGATGGAAGAGATAAATCATTCCTTGACATATCTATTAATGAATAGTTAATTATGATGCAACCAATGTACCCTACGTCTCGCCAATGTATGGCATGATGGTTTTAGTCCGTAAATATGAGTGTGAAAGTCAGGACATACATTAATGATAATCATAAGGTATGAGGACCATTACACAGACTCAAAGATTGAAATATCTAATGATACCCAAAAAAGTGAAATTATTACCAGCGACTCTATTTTCATAATCAATTGTCTTGGAGATTTACATGTGAGAATGTGAAGAGAATAATCACCATCCACTTATGGGTACTCGAATCATATGTTTTAAATATTATGAGTCCCACCATAGTACATTATCCAACCACAGAAAAATTTTAAGTATATTGTCACACCATGTCACTTTTCCCATAATAGAAGGTATTTTGAATTAACTTATCAATAAGAAAATAATCTAGAACATTATTACATTAAATCCAGGTAGATAAATGAACATTATTTAATAATAAGTTTAGTAAATATTCAAGTCATTAAATATAAATGTAATAAATGTATAATCAGTTAGTCCTGGGAAAGTAACAATAACATGTTGGAAGGACTATAGATAAGGAAATGAATAATAATTTCATGCTCTAAGGGTTTTTATTGAAGTGGAATGGTATTTTTGGTGGGTTTAAATATCTAAATAGACGGGACTAATTTTTTAATTTCTATCCTAGGTTGTGGACACTATATGATAAAGTAATCCAAAAAAACCACCTCATGGTTATTACCCTATATTTTACCAAATAGTAGTGTTTTTTTAATTTATTTTGAATAATAACGGAACTAATTAAAATAATACACATGGTGATTTTGAAGTGATCTATGTTGATAAACAAATTATTTTAGAACCTTACAGTTTATTATTTGTTATGGAGGATCCATTAGGTGATTATAAAATAAATAAAATAACCAAAAAAATTCATTATTTTCATATGGAAATATATATTTAATCATGGATAGATTTTTTTGAGTTTATTAAATCAATTTGGGTTCATTAATATTTCATTAATCATACTGTATAATGATACCATATTTAATTTTTTTCCCAAAAAATAAATTGCCTCAAAAAATTATGAATAAAAGCATAGGATAATTTTTTGATGATGATATTAAAAATAATATTTATTTTATCAATATAATACTCTAAATATGAGAATTTACACTAATAAATTACAAATCCCCATTTATAAAAAAATTTCAAATTTTTATAATAATAGTATTTTAACATATATCAAAATTATATAGGACTTTGTAAAATTATTTTCTGATTTTATTTAGGAAATAGTATTTAATAATTATATTTTATTCAAATATATTTTATTTCAAAATTTCATTAAATCAATAAAATAATCATATTTATTGAAATTAAACATATCCCCAGAATATAATTTTTTTCATCACATCATAATCCAAATTTTATAAATCTCATTTTTAATCATTTAAAAAGTAAATATTATAAAGGAATAAATAAAATGATTACTTTATTATGAATAAAAATATTGAGATCCATACTTTTAGGGCCTTGATAAATAACCCTTTACTACACCAGTAAATTCCCAAAGGAAAAGTTGTTCATTTCTGAGATTTTCTTTAGGTAGTATATCATATTTGGTAGGGGCCATAATAACGATTGGCTTGATATTCTCATGAAAATGGATTCATTATTGCTTTATATTTTGAATAATTGATAGGGAATGGTAATGGTAAAATCCTTCTGACATTATATCCCTCAGAATCTTCGATCAATGTGATTCATAGTGTGCAATCCAAGTGATAGATGCCATAACATCTTATGTCTATATTAATTAGAGTTTGTCATAACCATTAATATATTAATCATAATTGTAACTCTATGAAAACTATTTTATCAATGGTTAGGATTTAAAACAGTCTATTAAATCCAATGGACTATAAAAATACAAAATTATCAAAATAGTTCTTGAGTTTTCTATAAAAATAAAACATAACAATGAATTTAATCATTCTAATAGTGAATTTCAATAAATTTTTTTTGTTTTTCAAATTAATCCCTCCTTTAGAAATTTTACCATCAAAATTTTTATGTCACAAACTAAATTATATAATGGTACTTATGTGTCATTTCATCTTCTAGTTCCATTTTATTCTCCTCAAACTTGTGGTTCTACCAATACAATTTTACCGTGTGATTTGTATTTTTTCATATAAATTTGTCTTTCTAATTTATTATTACCATAGTATACTCTTAATATAAATGTTCTATTAATAATGGTATTAAATAATAAAATATTACATGTTAGGTTTCTACAATTTTCTTCGTTTAGAGGGATATATGGAACACATGATGTAGTGGATATAGGATGGGTGGGAGTTCTAGTCGATATGGAATTTCTCAAATTTGATCAAGGATCTAAAAGGGGATAATGTATCTATGGATAAGATTTCTAATCATCCATAATCTTATTAAATTCACTCACTAAAATATAAAAATGAATAATTTATCTCTATCCTTACATTTTAGGACATTTTGATGATTTTTTCATATCTTTTTTATTAACATTGTTCAGATTTCAAATGAAATGGAATTTTGTTATAATTTTTTTTTCATCACATAAAGAGGATTATGCCTCTATCAGCATCCAATCATTATCTTTATCCATTCATGCTAGAGTCCGAAACCTCTTCACATATAGAGATACACAAGGTTATATATGAAACATTTAATGTATACTATTTTTATATGTGAACGAAACTAGAGATGGTGTTGGTCCAAATATCCTTGGAAATCCATTTAACATGATCTCAACATATTCTTTAGTGAGTGAATAGTCTATTTAGACTAAAAATTATTCTAAGGGTGATCAGAACTGATGAAGCACACTTCTGTATCAAGTGCTTTCTGATGGATTTTACAAAATATTGATGTAATAGTAAAATTTCAATAAGTTATAAAAAAGAGTGGAACTCCAACTAGTCTTACCACATATCATATGTATATCTCATTAAATTGTTCAATTGTGAAATATTTCTTAATATAAATGAAAAAAACTAACATGGTTAGGAGATCGGCTACAACCCAAATGGTGTTATAGTCTTTAGGGGTACTGGGGAGTCCTATGAAAATGTCTGCGGTTATCTTTTCCCATTGCATATTGGTATGTATAATGGTTACATCATATCCTTAGACATATATCATTCACCAATGATTATTTATCATACCATGCATCAAGATATAAACTTTGAAATCTCCCCCTTATTATTATCTAACAAAAATATTTTCTTCAAATAACTATACATATTTGTTCTCCCTAGATAAATTGGTAATTATGAGATATGTAAATCATTCAAGAGTTCTATATTCAGTGATGTTTTTCAAGAAACATGTATCTGTGTTTTATTTTAAAAACTATATCATTAGATAAGTTGAACTCTGGAATATTCCCTACCTACTAATGCATTAACTACTCATCGCTCCAGGCCTCCTTGATAGTATAAAGAATTAATGGCTAAGTAGTTACTTGATCACATTAATTTGAAGATATCTTTATGATTCCCATGTCCATTTTTTCTTGTCCAATAATATTGTATCCCTTGAAATCCTCAAAATTTATTGTGATGTGGTATCCATTATAATCTATGCATCTTAAATAATGTTTTCTTTCCATGGATGCTAGTGGATTGAAGATCATAATTCTTGTTCCGAACAAACCATCTTTATTGGTGGATATAAATCACATTTTATGTTGATATATAATTGTTGATTTTATGGACTTTATATATGTAACACCTTTCTCTATATAGATAATGTTACAACACGCTCAATTTGAAAATCACTAACTAATATTCTATATCATTAATTGGGTTGTTCTACTCACGTGACCTTAATGTTTAGGAGACATAGACAATCACGTTTTTATCTTGGATGAGTACATAGACCAAGTCCATTTTGGATGTGTCACTATAGATTAAAAATACTTTTCCATTAGAGGGTGATGTTACCAAAACTACATTGAATAATCTCTTCTTAAAATAATTGAATCCTTCTTTGCATCCATCAGTCTATAAAAACATGACTACTTTCTATCTAACCATACTTTGTGGGAATTAAAATCCTGAGAAGTTTCTCACAAATTGATGATAGTAACCTGATAATAAAAGTTCCATAACCATTTATTTAATAGATGTTGTTCTAGGACATCAGTTAATTTACCTGTTTTTTGAAGGAAGAATAGATTTCACGTTTTGGTGATGAAATACCTTAACAAAGTTACATGATTCAACAAGAACTCAAATTTATTATACTTTTAATATAATTTTACTTCTCCATGGACTTGATTATAGTATATATATGATCCTAATTATTCTATTTAATTTTTATATAGATAATAATATTATCTATAAAGACTACAATAAATTTGTCGTTGTAATCCTTAACGACATAATTCATTACATTTGTGAGGATTTCAATGTAATGATTGAGCCCAAATAGAACCATATATGAAAATAATATATGGGGATATATTCCTTTTAAAAATTTACATGATGATATCATGTCCAATGTTACATCATTGAAACTTATAAATCTTTATTTAGCTGATCTAATAACTCAACAATTCCTAGAAGATAATACTTGTTCTTTCTTGTGATCCTCTAGAGCTCATGATAATCAATAAAAAGGAATATTTTGCTTCACTTATTCTTAATTAAAAGGATTGGTTCACCCAATGATGAATAACAAGGGTGTATAAATAATGTATGAATATTCTTCTATAAGTATTTCTTTATATCCAAAAGTTCAACAATGACCATTCTATATAGTGGTTTAGATCTTGTTAAAGATCTAGTTATGATCTTGAGTGACAACTCAAGAACACGGCTAAGAATATGACAAGAAAATTATTTGGGAATCCGATCAGGGAATTTTATTACAATAAAAATTTCAATAAAAATGATACTTCAATTAGTATTAATCATTTGTGATATATACAATTCTTCATAATGTAATATAATCTATTCTTGAGATTTTTGTACTACGGATAACTCAACTTCCTCCTTTGACTTATATAGAATCAGAGGGTGATTTTTGATAAACATGGAGATTTTATTTCCTCATAAATTTATGTTAGATATATAAAAGGAAATCCCATACACTTTTAAAATAGCTTAAAATTTTTCTATGATGAGTAGGACATCGTTTTCCAGGAAATAAAGCCCATAAATATGGATAAGGGATCATTTATATGCTTGGGATGCAACAATTAACCCATTTTTATCCTCACTGATAACCCTAATTCTATATTTTGTAGTGATGTTTGAATAGTTCTAATAAACTTGTGTGATATGAGAGATTTGGTAGAACTAGAATAAAAATGTAAAATATATATTATTGATTGAATAACTAGCATAACTATTACTAAATAATTCTCATGATCCACCATAGAAGTTGTAACTATAAATCCTCAACCATTCTCTTTATGCATTGGAGGTTATTATAATTGGTCTTCATCGACAACCCTTTCCTAGGGAATTGATTCTTATAGTGTCATTGTTCTCTATTTTTGAATCATGGGAAAATAGGATGAAGTTTTACCTGATCATTTTTTATTCCATTATATCGTTGGGTTTCTCCCTCTAAAAAAGACTACCTAGGTTCCCATCCTTTAAAAAACTAAAATAATTCCTTACCCTCTAAAAGAAATTACTAGGATGTTTCTTCGAGATTTTTTTAAAAGTGGGATGTTTTACTTTCATGACACTATTATACTTAGCAATCATACCGATTGAATTAAAATTTACATTCCACTTACTAACCCCTAAGAAACATGAGATTTATGGATATAAATTTTAAATTTGATAGAACATCAGACTATTTATTCATTGTTTTCGAAGTCCAATATAGAAAATTTTCTACATTGAGTAAGCTTTATCCAACCCATAATGTGTTAAACATTAATTTCTAAGGTAATGAAAAAAATGGATTCATATCGTGTAAGAAAAATGAGGTTTCCTTGTATTCCTAGATTGATTACTCATATTTTTCCTTAATATAAGGAAATATATCTCTATTTTATGTTGAGGAGTGCAATAAAAATATTTTTCGAAATTTTTATTTCGAAATTCCTTCAACTCCATCACATATATCATTCACTTGGGATCATTATTCTTCACCAGTTTCCAAAATTGATAAGACTATCCCTAAATAAAATAATAAATCGTTAAGGAAATCTCTTTTATAGAGAATTGAAGGATATAGAACCTACTTTCAATGGAGTTGATCCATTTCTCTGGGATTTAGGGATCAAATTAATCACTATAAAATATAGGCAATTGTCTCATTAACATATAAACTAAAACATTATCATTATTTTGGATATTTTGGGATTCCTCTTGATTAATTTTTTGGTTCAACAATTCTGATGAATGAGAAATTATTATCATATTTTTTTGTATTATTGGTCTCATGATGTTGGGAATATCATTTGGGAATTCATCTAATTTCCCCTAAAAATGATTGTTAGATCAATGCCTATAATTTCTTTCAATTGACTAAAAATAAATGAAAACATTGGATGAGTATATTTTTAACTATTAAACACAGAAAAGGTAAACTATTAACATTAAAGGGATAATCCATAATTGAAATATAATCATTAACAATTGAATTTCTCGGTTTCAATCTTTATATCCATGTTATATTTTTTATCATAAAATATTTTTGGAATGTTTTACCTTAATAATGGTTGAAAATAATCTTGTTAATTTTTAAAATAATATCACCCAAGAGTCTGAATCTGTGTGTATAGAATGTCATTTTTCAAGCATGGGTTGATGATCAAGTGGATATCAATTTTCCCTTTTGTGGTTATTACCCCTAGGTACCTCAATGCTAGATCCAAATTCAGCTATAGTATACAAGGAGAGTTTTATTTTAATGGAAGACACATAATCTATACATTAACAAATGTTTGGGATCATTTACAACATTTATTATTATCCTTAATACTTTTAATATATTTTTCTAATCCTAATACCAAAAATATCTAGACATTACTCTGAATAGAACTTATACAACCCTTATCTTTAATATAACTTTTTTTTAGGCTTCATTATTTCAAGATACTCTTAGTACATATTTAGAAGCTTTTGATTCCTAGTGTCTCAGAAAAATTATGTGTGTGACATAATAAATTAAAAATAAATTCGACATATGTAATTAAAAACTCTTATGAATACACTTATTTTGCTTATATCTTCTAAAACTATAGGGGATAACCTATGGAGGTACATAAGAAAAGGGGGAGATGTAAAGGCAGTATGGAAATAAAAAAATAATGGAATAAAGTAAATGATTATATCAAATACAAGAGTAATATCATTGTCTATGAAAAGGAGTTAGAATAAAAATATTGAACAATGAGTCATCTTACTTCGTGATATAATAATTTCAGTATAAGAATGTGTAAACGATATAAAACATGTCACTATAAACATATGTCAACACTAATCTTTATGAAAACATAACATAATCATATTATGATAACATTCTATTCACCATACATAGAATTTATAGATAATAGAAAACTATACAATGCATTATAGTCCTATATAATTTCAGGCCCACCTTCCATGTTGATATCAGGTACATGTGTAAGTGTTCTACATTGATCATTCCTCATACGATCATATTTAAACTAATTCTATCCCATGGTTTAGGATTTTCTTTTAAAAACATGGGAATAAATAAAAAATTTGGGATATTTATATATAGGTGAATACACTTTAGTGGAATTTAGGATGGTTATTCAATAAGTAATTTTTTTGGCATAAAATTTGTAAGACAATTTCAAGAAGCATAACGGGGGTACATAAAGGTTTTATTAGAGGGTGAAGGAGATTAACGGTATCACATAACATTGACATGAGATAAAATTTATGAGGGATCTATGAAAACATACCCCAAAATAAATAATCAATAATCAAAAGGAATATCTTTAAAAGAATCTTTAGTATAGTTTTTGAGAAGATGATCCCTTACCTTAAGAGGATGCTACTAAAAGCTGGAGATGATATTATTTAGAGACTCGGGAAACATGGGTAGACTATAGAGAGGGAAATGAATACTAATTTCATCATAAATTTCTTTAGAACAGTGTAATGGTTGTAATGGTGTGTTTTTAAGGTAAAAGAGATGATGTTTCTTCATTAATTTCCAAAAAATAGGATTCATACTCTATATGATAATGTAATAAAAATCACAAACCTTGTGATGGTTTCCTCTCATGGTTTCAACTAATGAAGAGTGTTTTTCATTATTTGATAAGTCAATGAAGTAATCTCATTAAAATAATACCCTTGATGATGTGTATACGAGTCATGTTTATAAATAATTTATTTTAAAATAATAAAATATATTATAGGTTTTTGTGGATTAGATAAATGGTTATAAAATTAAATAAATAAAATAAAAAACAAATTATTTTAAAGTGAAAATATAAATATTCGGTCATTTATACCTTTTATGTAATATAGAACAAAAATTATGGGACATTTTTATGTCATAATACATTCAATATAATTATACATTATTTAATTTTTTCCCAAAAATTCGATAATCATATAATATTATGAAAAAATAACTATTTTATCCTTTCAATGTTTGAATTTATAAAATAGTTTTTTTATCAGAATTAATTTCTAAATTTTAGAAATTAATATTTCAAATAAATATTATTGTATTATATAATAAAATAATTTTTTGACCATAATAGTATTCTGACCCTACACAAAATAAATTTTGACTTCAAAAATTATATAATCATTTATATTTATTTTTTATTACAAAATAGTAATATTTTATTAACATATAATATTGTTTAAATTTCATTAATGAAGAAAATAAATTTTCAATATTGAATCTAAAAAAATCCTAATAACTTAATTTTGTGTTTCCTCGTGTCAAAAACTATTTTTTTATCAAAAACAAATTTTAATAATTTAAAACAATAATTTCAAAAATTTATAAATGTAGTCATTTTTTATTGATAGTAAATATATACAAGTTCATTCCATTATGGACTTGATGTATAACCCTATATTAAAAAATTTAATTCCCTAATGGTAAGATGTGCAATTGTGATATTTTTAGGGGTGCTTTAGTATAATGGTTTGGGCCATGATCTCTTTGACATTGAACTTATCCTATAATTATTTTTCATTGTGATTTAGTTATTGAATCTTATTGTGAAATTGGTTAAGGAAAAAAAATTGGTGATATCCACCTCATAATAGCTGATAATAATGCAACATAGGGTATGATCCTACTGGATGAGTCCATCGCTTCTTCTGAATATGTCAATTAGACATTATAGTAACCATGAATTTACATATTTTAATTGTAATTGTACAATAGATATATTATCAATGGTTATGATGATTAATAGTTTTTAATATCCAATTGAATATATATTTCATAAATAACCAATTTAATGAAAGTGTTTTCAATAAATAGATTACATGGTAAGGCACTTATTCTTTAAAAATGGGAATTTCATTTATAAAATTTACTATAGATACAATTATTGTGTGAAAAATAAACTAGAGGAGGGTGTTGTTCCCAAATTGCATTGAAATACAATGAATAATATCTCATCATGTATATTAGGTTTTCAATGGTTCTTTAGTATGACTATCTTTTTGAGGATGATAAACATTTTGTAAAACACAATTCATCATCAAGTACTTGCTAAATACTTTGCTAGAATATTGAGGATAGCCTCAGAATATAGTCAGATTTAATAGATTAGGGTACTCCATAAAACCTTACGACGTCATTAATGTATATCCTAGAAATATTATTTAGGGAGAAATATTCCGTAATAGATTTGAAGTGTTCCAACTTATTAAGTTGTTCAAATACCACCCATATATCATTAATCCATAAGATGTTTTGGGGAGTCTGATGAAAAAATCCATGGTGATGATTTCCCATTTCCATTTTGAAATTTTTAATCATTGTAACATCCCCTCAAATTATTTTCTATCATCCTTACCTTACTGGTAAACCATTAATAATGGTTCAAACTCTACAATATCTCACTAAATTTAATTTGACTAGAAACAGTATTTAAAATCATTGTGAACCATTCTAATTCTAGGATAAATACTAATGAATAACTATGAGATTCCTATAAAATCTCTTTTTTTCAAATATGGTACGGGTGAAAGACATAAAATGTTACAAAACCTTATCATTCCATCATAATCATGGTTAAACAAAAGAACATTTACGACCATCATATATATCTCTACCACTTCCTTTGGGGCCAATTTAATATTCACATTTATAGATGAACACTTATTTGAAAAAGATAATATTTCCCCAATTTTATCTTGAATTAAAAATACAAAATTTGTATTTATGGAAATATTAGATCTATTTGGATCCTCATAACTGATTATCTATAATGATCCTTTTAACTAAATTAATCGACCTCCTTTTTTTCCTTCCAAAGTATATAATATGTCGAGTAGTCATAATCATTAATTAGCTCTACCACTTTCCTGGGATAATATTAAACTCTTTCCATGAGATTATATTCTTTTATCATCTTTTTTAAGTATATATATCACACCATTATTAATTAAAATAATTAATATTTATCTTTAATGAAAAAATTTCCATAGCTATCTCTAAATCATGTGATGGGTAATGTTTCAGACGAATTTTGAATTTTCATGATGCATAACCTATCACCATGTCATTATATATTATAACATGTCCCATTGCTTTATTTTATACATAACTATAGATTATAAACCCTTCTACATCAGAAGGTAACATAATAATGGGTTCATTAACTAAGCTTACATTCAGTTCCTTGAAATTTTCCTCATATTCATCCTTCTAGAGAAAATCAACTCCCTTTAGAGATAACTTGGTGTATGGATTGGAAATCCATGAGAAATTTATTTAAACCATTGATAATATCAATCACATCTAAGAAGACATTAGATCTCAAATAGGGTGTTTTTTTAAGGATAAACACTCAATAAACTCTATTTTTTATTGATCCACTAATATACACTTGCTTGAGTTTATATGAAACAAAACGAGACTTTTTGTAGAAAAGACTCAAGCCAAGTATATTTTTAATACATTTCCTGATTTATTATATTCTTAAACACCATCCTTCTATTATTTTCACGTTCTTCGTTTCTCTTTCAAAATATAAGAATATTATCTATAAATATTTTAACAAACTGATAAATTTTATAAGTAAATACAATATTAATTAATTCTGTAAAGATATTGGAGGAATTATAAAGACCAAATGGAATCAACGTATACTAAAAGTGTCCATACCATGTAAGTAATTATGTAAAAGGTATATCCTAGTTATTCACCCTCAATTGATGATATCCAAAATGAAGATAAATCTAGAAAAAACTATTGATCTTTGTGTAGCATATCAAACAAGTCATCGATATGGGGTAGATGATACATGTTATTGATTTTGATCTTTTTAAACTCTTAATAATAAATGTCGAGACACAACTATCAAAATTTATTTTTATCCAAAAGAAGAGGTGAAACCCTAGGTGACACCCTTAAATGCATAGTAAGGATTTTTCACGAGTTTCTTTTTCAATTCTTTCAACTCAAGAGGTTCCATTATATAAGGACTCATTGAAGAATTCGTAGAACAAGGAATGAATACTATTGGGAACTAAAATTATTGATTCAATTGAATAAAATAAAATTAATTTGGAAAATTATTTAAAAACACCGTTAATGTAGTTTTATCATTAATGTTCTGTTTTTCCAAACCATCTGAGATAAAAAACCCTTTTCAAATTCGTGTTAATACCCAGAAAATAGGTTGAGTTTACATGGAGTTTCATATTCTTTATCACGCTAATTTATGTTCATATGTTGTATTGAAATATCAAATGTGATATCACAACCCTGAAAATTGATGTCTTATTTATATAGAGTAATCCAATCCCTCATAATATGAAATAAAATTCAATTTTGGGGAGAATATAAAGATATTTAAGATTAATATTTCCACAATTTTCAACTGTAGAAGATTCATGTAATTTATATTCAATCATCATTTAATTAGGTTTTTTCAATGATAAATCAAAATCTTATTATTGATGTTATGAGTCAAAATTCTGTCAAACAATTCATGATATACTAAAATTCATATAACTAAGATCAAATAGGGTAATTAAATATTTGAGAATAACTATTACCACCATAATATCGTCATTCTATATAAAATACCATACTAAAACTAAAAGCGTCTACCAAAACATCAGGAATATTTTCTCAATGTGATCACTAATAAAAAATCCTTCCTAATATGTCTATATCATGAAACCTTCATTTTAATTTAAAGAACCATAGATTTAACAATGTTCATTCATACACTTTATCTACTCAAATCTGTCATGACGGTTTGTCAATAGTGAGTTATTCCCTAAAAAAATCTCTTTGGATTGTCAAACTAGGTGTGTAGAAAGGCCCTTTTTCATGCACTGGATGATGATTGAGTCAAATATAAATATACCCTTTCTGTAGTAATTACTCCAAGGTATTACTATGCTAGATCCATATACACATATATTATCGTTATAGGGATTTAATTTATTGGAATCTACTTTCTCTATTCTTCATCAATATTCCAAGATATTTTACTATACATTGACATATCCCTAGACTTACCACTAGGGTTCTCACTAATGTTTTCTTATACACATTTCCAAAGGATACCTAAACCATGTAATAATAGAAATAATAAATACCCAAAAATTTCATACATAGATATCACAATTAGTACACGAGTATTACAAATAAATCGTAAGGATCCATGCTAGAATAATTTATGTCTTGTTTCTTTGGGAACACTGATACATAAATAACTATTTCATACGTGAACTAAATCATCTCCCACTAGTTTCTTATTAACCATCAATATTCTTTGATATATAATTTAGAAAAATATAATTTATAAATAGGGTAAAGGTAATATAAGAATGTGTGATCTCAAATTCTCATTATGGGTAAGCAAGGTGGATATCAACATAACATGAGAATAAGGGTCAGATAACAAGAGAAAAAAATTTCAAAACTATTACACTATTTTCACATATCTTGAATTGGATTCCTGTAATAAATATTATATGTTTTTTTGATTTTAATAACACTGGAAAAAATGAATATAATCCCTAAGAGCTGATCATTTTTATAAGAAAACTATTTATGGTATACAAAAAATCATAAAAATTATTATATCAAAGATACCCACCAAGACTATCATTACATGATAGGCTTGTGTTAACCACTTGTTGACCTACTTAGGGCTCAGAATAAACTCCCATGTACCCTCTTTTCGGATTGGTGTAACCTCCCATGTTCCCTCTTTTTTTGATAATTCGGTTAACTCTCATGTACCCTCTTGTATCAGGAATTGGATAACCTCATGTGTACCGTCATTTTTTAAGGTTGTAGGGAAATCTTTTGTACCCTCTGATATCATATATATTTATTCATTATCTAATCAATTTAAGAGAGTTATCTATCCCAACCACAATATAATACATGAAATTTGGGTCCATTATATCATAAAACATTCATTATATCAGAAGTAGAAGAATGTTAATGGGTTTCATAAAGATCTCATAAAAACATAACTCGTGGAAAAGAAATGGGTTTTATAAAAATATTGTAATCATAAATATAAATAATCCATTTAAATAATAATGATGGTATAATTGGATAATATCCCATGTAAATTTTAATTATCATCAAATGATGTCATTTTACATGGAAAATTATTTTGAAAGATCACTTAGAACATTTCATGAGGAAAATATCCTTTTGATTTAGAAATAACAAAATTAAAACACAAAAAGTAATTGCATATTAATTAAACAAATTTATTATAAAAGAAATATGGAAATATATAATTTATTATATAAAACATTGATAGTTCATGATGTTCAAAAATGTTGTGCATTCTGGAGACGTTATAAAAAGATTCATTTCACATTTTCGATAAAACAGATAAAAGATCCATATTAGGAAAACAATTAGAAGATAAATTTTAAACCATTTTCTAAAAATTAAATAATGGGAATAATTTTATTTAGAAAACAATGTAAAATTTATAAGAAAATTGAGTCATTTTTAGAAAACATATACATGGAAAAATTATTTTTAACTAAAGATAGAATAAAATATATTTTTAATAAAAACATTATATTGGTATATTGAGTACTTAATGAGATAAAAATGAAATAGAAACATGGATTATAAATAACCCAACAGGGAGAAAATAAATTTATTTTTTTATAGAAAGAGCATAATATTTAATCATCAAAATCATAATAAAAAAACTCGATAAAAAGGATAATGTTATAGAAAATAGTTTCCACTTAGGAATGATTTGAATTTTAATCCCTATGAAATAATTAACCTTATATATAAAATTATATACCATAATATTCATTATTATAATCAATAAAATACATTTTTTAGTATATATGACACAAACATAGAAACATGTAATAAATATGGCATCTGTCTCATAGAAATAAATGTTAGACAAAAAAACATTACCTTGAGTTTGATATTTCTTCATACACATTTGATCCTCATATATAATAAATATAGTTTTTATGAAACTATTAATGATACTTGATAATATATATAATACCATATATTAATAAATTATGGCATTTTATTACTAGTTTATTAATAATTATTTGTTATCATCTCATTTTGAGTAACTATTGTTTCTTTATTCTTGTACAATTAATTTTGGTATGTTCATGACATTTACATTGATTTTGGTTCAAAATTTCAAGATTATTTAACATGATATAAAAAAATATATATTTATTATATATTAAATTATATTAATCGTTAATAGTTATAGGTAGATAATGAATTACACAATTCATAGAGATGATAGGTCATATTTAAACATGAATGATGTTTTCATTTTATCTCACGATAGACCAAAATAATGGTAAATTATATATTATATTTATAGAATAATTTTGATTTCATATATATAATATAATATAATTAATTCAACCTCTATTACCATCCATTTAAAATTAAAATTAAAAATGGATCACATTGATTCGTGGAGGCAGTAGTCCACCAATAAGCATGAGTGATGTTATCAGTTTCCAATAGATTGTAATTTATCAAGGTAAATGATTCATTATAATTACCAAAGAAAACTTATTCCATAAATATCATATATATACTTTTAATACATCATTATATCAACCCTATATAGGTAGTTATGGATATATTATTACATCAGTTCGTGAGGTAGTAGTCTATGGTGCACACGATCAATGGTTTTGTTTCACATTTATTCGAAGAGGAGATTGATATGGGTTATTAAACAGACATAATAAAATCCAAAGATACTGTATAAAATTATTTTATTATATCATAATACTTTTATAGTGTGTTTAGGGAGGTGTATTAATAAATAATACAAAAATGTTCAGCTCAGAACAAAACCTCTTCTTCAGAAATCATCTATATGATTACATCAAATTCTTATATTGAAGGGATAAATAAAAGAATTAGGGACTATGATATTGGTAGATAATTAAGTGATATAATTGGTTTTGTATTGTGTGAAAAAAAGGAATTTTATTTGTGAAGATGAGAGGAGAAGTTGTTCCCTTTAATAAGAGGATGAGATGACAATCTTTGAATTTTTGAAAAGAAAAATGTATTCCATTGGTTTAAATATGAAAAAAGATCATAAATGGATCATTATCAAACCATAAATTATATAAGGTTTAAATATGTCAATATAATAGGATCTAGAAATTTTTTATTGTATTTTTTCACTTTTTTTAGTTTTTCCTCTGGAAAACCCTTTTTATCATTAACCACAATAATTAATTTTAATTGATTTCATGTTTAATTATTACCAGAATTATTTAAACCTTATTATTTGATATATATTATGATTATTCAAAAAATGGAATCCATTTTTCCAAATTTACTTCATATAATTGGTGCGAAATAATTTTAATTTAAACCCACAAACATCATGAAAAAGAGGTTTTCCCAATAGACAATTTGCATAAATATAAATGTTTTTAAAATAAAAATCCAACATTAATGTAACATACCATCTCTTCAAAATGTTATAGACAATTAATTTTTTGTTTTAATTACTTTAAATGGTTTTTTTATGTTTTATAAAATTATCAAGCTTGTTTTGATGGAATTCAGAGCTCGTTCGAAGCCCAGAGGTGAAAAATCAAGGAGCTGAATTAGGTCGAACAAATGGTCTACAAATATAATGACCTGGGTGAAAATACATATTAGTGTTTCATGTTCTGTGATTGTTTGGGTTTTTATCTATTTGCAGAAGGTTAGTCATACCATGTAGAAAACATGGTGATGGGCCCTTTATAGTTGTGACTTCCACACAATTGGCGTATAGTTTGACAAAACCGTGTCTATTGTAGAAAATGGTGAAATTATATAAATTACCCTCTTACAAAATTTTAATAATACTTCCTCGTTCTATTTTTATTCTATAGAAACTATGAGATCATATCCCTCATGTGAAACCCTCCCCCTCAAGATTCTAGGATTCCATACAACTCCTACCAACAGACTATGATTCATTCATTTTAGGATCCAATGTGAAGTTAGAAGTATGATATCAAATCCTATCCAATCAATTTCAAGTTATTCAACCCATAAATTATGTTATTTATGTGTAATCTCATTTTCCCAATTTTTTGAAATTTTATGGATTCATCTATTTCATCCAACAAAGATCAAATCAAACCAAGATACTAGATGAGGGCATATCTATGAGGATAAGGTTGGAGGTTGTGGCCTTTTCACAATGTTTAATTACATTTCATAAATTGTGTCATTGTGCTGCCTGCCAGGCCCTTCTAATGAAACCTCCAAAATGTTAAATAATTTATTTTCAGTTGTTTCACAGGTTTATTGTTTTCCTATGAGATGGTGGATCACCTCTGATGTGGATCACCTTATCCTCTACCACCCCTAGGGTGAGATATACCTTAGAGGCCATATTTTCTGTTTTCTAGAAGGATTTAACACACCCTTATCTATGTTGTCAAGTAGTCAATTCTGTGATTTGTTAATTTAATATTTACGATGATGAAGCTAGTGGAAATATCTTTTTAACCATATCATTATAAATATTTAATAAAAATTAAAGTGTCCAAATTCTTATGCATTGTGCCTTGTGGCTTAAATAGAAATTCACAAATAGTCATTCGTTGTTAATCATGAATTATTTAATATTAATGATTATACTAAAAAGAAATGGGACCTCATTATTGATTAATTATAAATTAATGGCGTATTAAATTATTTCCCCATGTAGTTTAGGGTTAATTTAAGGGTTCTTGAATTAAACACCACTTGTACAAACTCTAGTTCCTTATATGATTATTGTAAACAATCAGTTGATATACTAGGATTGAAACTAGTTATGACTGGGAGAGGTTCAAGAAGATTAATTTATATTTTTCTCAAAATGAGTGATGTTGGTTCCCCAGGGAAACCCATTAGATCGGATGAGAGGAATTATTGGTTGAACCATGCCTTAAGAGAGAATTGGGCCCCTACAAGTGATACCAATCATAGACTAAGATGCTAGTAAATGACTTTTCACCATTCTTGGAGTGAGATGTAGGATTTAATCATTGTGTTACCATTTATGAGATCTATTTCATTCATCATGCGATGTTCCCCTTGATTGATACTTTTCAGTTGATATTGTATTATTATAGATGGTCTCTAGGTGTCTCACTATATTATATAAAGTTGTTTTCAAATAAAATTAAAAAGGAAAATGAAAATTTTGAATAATAGAAATGGTCATTGGTATTAAGAATGTAGGAAATGTCATAAAAACCCAAGAATAATATTGTGTATTGTCCATATCACATCCATGATATCCTTTAATGGTATTTTTCATTTAATTTCCTTTCTTGCCTTTTTGGGGGTTTCCAATGAATTTTGGTAGAAATGGTGGGTTTTCAATATTTGGGACAAACCATGAGCCCATTCCTAGATTTAAAAATAATTTTTTTTCATTTCTAAATCCTTAATTATTAAAAAATTTACACCCAATACACATCCCAATTTGAATACCCAATTATATTAACACCACCATATCAATTTGGACCCAATAGGAATCAAAAATAATGATGTATTTGGGTTTTTTATTAAGGTATTGGACCATCACGTAAGCCAATTTCCAATATTAAATTATTTTTATTTATTTTTCAATTTTCCAATCATTTCTTTAATTCTGTTCGATTATTTAACACCCCACTCGAAGAAAAAAACATAAGGATCACCCCAATTATCGATTTTTCCTCTTTGGAGCTCATATCCCCCAAGGATTAGGGAAATATTTCATAGTCTTTGTCAAATATCCCAGATTTGAAGAGGTTAATTGTTTCATTAATATATCATTATCTTCAAACACATTTCCCCACATTTTAGTCCCTGCTTTTCCTACTAATACTTATTATTTCATCCTTACCATTTTTGGATGTTTCATGATTCGACTATTTGGGGATTATGGCTGATTTCGTAAAGATCACTCAAGTAAGTGGATTTCCTTCCTTCCTCCACCCATTTTCTAAGGGTTTTTATTTTTTTCTTAGGGTTTCATACATTTGGTTTAATTTTAATAATTTCAATAAGAAAGGTTTAGTTCCTAGGGATTAAACATGTCTCTTTCTGTTGAAATCTTATGGATTAGGGATCAATTTCACTACCTTGTGGTGTGGTGGTGGTGCAGTTGATTTTCCATGCAACAGTTTGTGGTTTGTTTTTTCACAAATGGTAGGTGATTCCATGTCTAAGAATTATTGGATGAGTTACTTTTTCATGATTTAAATTGTTATAAATCCTCTCTTATATTGTGTTTGGTGCAAAAATAATATTTTGTAGCATTTTTTACGATGTTTATTTTTAAGTGGAATCATTGTGCGAAAATGACTATTTGTTATATGTATTTAATATTGTATCAAGTGGGGTTGTTCAAAGGATCATGAAATAGTTTTATTAAATGTATATTGGGATGAAAATTACGGTTATATGTTATATTGGGATTCACTTGGTCACAAAATAGGGTTTTAGAATGATTTTACGTGAAAAACATGGTTATGCTCTATGGAATTGTTTCATGAAGGTTTTAAGAGGTTTTAAGATCAATTTAAGAGGTAAAACTCTGTTTCCAAACTGTTTTGATTTGAGTGTACTTTTAAAATGGTAATTTTTAATTATAATGGGGTGTTGTGTGATTTTTTATATCTTTTAAATGTTTTATAAATTTTTTAACGGAATTATTGAAGTGTGGAAGAGATGAAAAACATGTTCTAGGATGTTTTGGTCTGAGTATGATTTCAAATATAATATGAATGAGAAAAAGGAATATGTGACTTTTTTTATATAAATGATGTCGGTTTGGTGTGTTTGTGATTTTTAAATGGCCTTTTTTATGGATGTGGTACATTATATGATGTGGAATTTGTTTGAGCACAAGGGGGGAAATCTTGGTATCATGGTGGGTGGACGTACACTAGTTTTCTAGTGATCTAGTGGGGTTTGAACCCTATTTAATGTATTAAGATTGATGTGACAATTCTAAATAAACTATGATGATTAAATTGGTGGAATACAAGGTTATTGGTATAATCCATACTAGTGGATGGTGTGCACGGGAACTGATATTTATTATGATTACTTTCACCGAGATACGAGGTACCTGTAACCCACAACGAGTAAGTGCCTAGGGTTATTTCCCATTGCATGTGCTTATTAGGAAATTTACACTTACCATCATCATAATGTGTTTTTGGATGTATAAATAAAGAATCTAGTGGGTTTTATTTAAAAGTGGTTATTCATTAAAATAGAATACCTTCAACCTATTTTTATGTTAATTGCATCTTTTAGAAATTGTTGCACGAATTTCATGTTTACAAAACATAAAATATTATTGTATTATAATTTTTATCACATGGAATCTTTTATATTTGGTATCATAATGTGAGTTAGAGAAAACCCTACTAATATCATTGGGTGTAAGTGTACATGGTTATTTTTTTTCATGTTTGTGTAAGGCTCTTAGTGCCAATGGTTCGGGTTTCTAGCGGTCCTTCATGGTGCAGTGTCATAGAGATATCTTGGGGGTGGTTCCTCTTTCCATGAGTAGGTTATAGAGTTTTCCTTTTGAAATTTTTCCCTTTTAATTGTCTATTAGTATTATTTTAATTTTTATAAAGCAATTATAAAATTCTGTAAATGCTAATTTGGATTTAAAAATACAGATTTTTTATTAGATTTGTTTGTTATTTTATGGTTATAATCTCTGGTAAATCATTCCCAAATTTAATTTTATTATATCGAGGCACAAGTGACAGCTCATGGGGATCATGAATTAACTTCAAGGACTTCCACGAGCTAGGTCAGGTGTAGGTTTTTATGGAGAATGGATTTAGTTCATGAAAAAATGGTATCAGAGGATGTTCAATCATTGGGTCATGTTATTTGAAGAAAGAATCTTGATAGATGGGAGTTAGGATTGGCTTGAATTGGCATTCCTATTACGAGTAGATTTCTTGCCCAGAATACATCGTGACATGATTCGAGTCTCCAGGGGAAGTTGGGTTTTATCTGAGTCCTTTGGTTCTCTTCGTTTTTTATAATGATTAAGGGAAATGAAAATAGAGTTGGGTTAATGGTCTTAGTGAGCTCTCAGAGCCTCAAATCCATATGGAGTGAGGGATTTATCCCTAGAACACTATCTTGGATGGTGATGTGTTCGGAGTATTCCACCAACCATATGTCCAAGTCACCCACTGATACTAGATTTCTTTCACATTGTCTAATGTCCTTTAGTTTTGGAATCATTAAAGATTTGTTTTAAAGAAAAAATGACTTCGTTTTAAGAAGCGTAATGATTTTGTAAAATTATTTTCTAATAAATAGGGAATGGTTTGTTTCTTAAAATGGTGGAACTAAATTTTATGAATTATTTTGAAATGGTAAATGGTGTATTTATATTCTTTTGATAGTATAAATTACATCAATGTGGTGTTTGAAATTCTATTACAATTGGATCTTTCTAAATTATTGAAAAAGTGTTTTGAATGGAAGAAACTTTTTTTGAATTTGTGTGAGGAGTTTAGAAATGGATTTTTGATTTGGTAACTAGTGATAATTTTAATAGTTTAAAAATTCATAATAACCTTGTTTTAAATATGATTAGATGAGTTTTTCAATGAATGGGAGTAGATAAAATGATGTTTTTTATAAAACTGGTACTGTTATGAATTGTGTTAAGTTGTGTTTAAATTTAATTGAATAGCCCGAATTTGAGTTTTCATTTGAATGAGTGTGCCTTTATGAAAAAAATTTATTATGTAAATTGGGTTTGATTTTATAGTTAGTGGGTGTGAGAAAAATGAAGTTCCAGTTGAATGTTTTGGTTCTGAAAAGTGGAAATAATTCATGTTTTATGAATTTGTATTTCCAAGAGAAACCAATTTAATGGGGTTTAATTTGATGATGGATGGTTAATGGAACAGATGGATGAGTTAAAGGATGGTTATGTGGAGGGTACCCAGTGTGGCATAGAAACATGCATGTGTGAGGCCCATGGGATAACATTGGGGGATTCAATAACCATTGACACGTTTATTTTCAATGAAGCGATTTATTTTCAGGGAAAAAAAGATTTCATAAAGACCAGTTTGGATGGTCTGTCTTATGTGTTTTTTGGAAATTTTATTATTGTGGGATGTATGAGTCCAAGAACCCCTCATGTTTAATGGTGTTTTGGATTTTTGATTGATTAGAATGTTGATTTGAAGGGCTGGTTAGAGGTCTCCTTATGAGAAATGATTCATGAAACCTTTATGGTGGTTCTACTCATGTGTTTGGTTCTGGTTTGTAGAATGTTTCGACCAACAGACCATCTTATTTAGGCCCTTCGGTTCTCTCATTGGATAAGGTATACCCCATTAATAGTTAATGCATTACTGAAGTGCAGCCTAGATTGTTTCTCCATTGAATAAAAACTCAAGTTGATCAACATAAAGAGTTTATTCGTGGGTGTTGTAGATTGAGTATACACCATTTACCTTTTCATGTTTTGGGGATCCTCTTGTAGCGGGAGATTGGTCATTAATGGTTGAAGGATAAATTATGTTCTTAAGTTACTAGAGTTTACAAAGGTTCATGCGATTTAGATTTATCAGTGTCTGATGTTTTTTAAGAGGGCCCCTGGGTCTATTGTTTGTCTTTTGGAAGAAATATTTCATATTAGGCCATTATTTTTTAAAATTAGGCCTTTCCATGGGCTAAGACGGTTACCGGTTTAGATGGAGACCACGTTCAGTTCATGACAAAATGGTCGCTTGTAGGAATCGTTTGTGGTTTGTGACTCGAAATAGGGTACCTCTACTTTGATTGTTTTTATTAGTCACAATGGTCTTGTTATGTGATTCTTTGTGATGTTGTGTGGTGGTTTTACTATAAATATGATTTTTGTACAACCATATAAAAGTCTCTTTTTTGTAGGATGTTTGTCTCACTTTGGAAAATATTGGTATCTTATGTTCAGAGGAAGGTGTTTCCATATGTCATTTCCTCCATTGGTTTTTCGTCCAAATATACAATTGGTAGTGTGTATACATCTTCTAATCCTTATATTCAGCAAATTTATTGTTTTTTAATGTGATTTTCGAAGTTTGTTATGTCTTGGTAAACCCATCTGGGATTTCAATGTAGTCGTTTATAGCACCGGAAGAAGAAATTCTCTTCAAGGGTTTGCAAAGCCTGACAATGAGGCCAAAGATTCATCAATCATATGAGCAATATACATAGGTCCCAGAGTGAATCTAGCACATATTCAGGGAAAATCTTATGGTTGTTTAATCTGTTGGTCGAAGTCTTATCCCTAGTATGAAAGATGGGAATAGTTTAAACCTCTAGTTTCTCTGTCTTGTTGAAGTTGATCCCATTTGGTGGTAGATGTGGGAGGAACTTGTTTCCATGTTATTGACTATTTTCATGTTATTCCCTTGGGTTTAAAATGAAATTGCAGAGTAAATGATGAAATTAGTGCTAGGCATACTGAAGATCATAGTTTGCACACAGTTAGTGATAAATGTGTGCCAACCTAGGAAATTGTGCAATAAGAGACAGTGGATACAGAATATTATATATATGGGAGTGTTCCTCATCCCATGTAACATTGATAAGGATACCCTTTGGAAATAATACAATGCGCGGTAAGGGCATAGTTTCCAAAACTATGCTAAATAATAGTGTGGTCATGCCAACTCTTTAATTTTAGGGGTCTTTTCATGCTAGCCAGTGTTGGTCTGTTATGATGGATGGTTCTTATGGTGGGGAGACCCACTATGAGTCTCATTTATGTTATTTTTGAAAATTAAAATTAATTTCTACCCCTTATGCGGAGATTCGGTTCGGGCGTCCCCCTGTTAGTGTCCTGATTATATGTTATGAAAAAATTGTGTTTCCCCTTATGGTGGGGAGTCTGTTGTGTCTCCCCATATCAATAACTTGGTTTTGTCCCTTGAATTGGTTTTGAAATAGATAGTATTAGTTGGATTTATTTAGCCACTAAATTCTTTATTGAGAATTTTTTTTATTGGAGTGCTCCCAATAGTTTTGTTGAAGTAATATTGGGGTGACCTCATTCGTTTTCATTGCTCGTTCAAGGTTATTTTCTTGAGTCCTGTTCAGATATTGTTTGAGGTGTTTTGTCTTGGGATTTAGTTTGACTATTCTTGATTATTTAAGGATGTGGTGTATGTTTTTTATTAAATTATCCCTTCCTTGACTGATCAATTGGGGGTGTTTTGGCATTTTGGGGTTGGGTGAAACTTGGCAAAGGAGTCCATTTTGGCCTTTCAGTTGGGTTTGGTTTTTTTATTTGGGCATTGTTGAGGATTTTTTATGGTAGAAAGTTTTATACTTGGGAGAGTTGTAACATCCATGAATTATTTTAATTAATTTACATTTTTATTTTTGGGGTTGTTTCCCATGAATTTAGGAGGAAATGGTGGGTTTTCAAAATTTTGTCCAAACCACAAGGCCATTTATAGATTTAAAAATATATTTTGATTCTTTTATTAATTCATTATTTTTCAAAATTTTAATCCTATTAAAATATCCAATTGTAATTCCATAGTATATTAAAACAACCATTTATATTTTCACCCCACAAGAAACCATAATAATGATGGATTTGGGGTTTTTATTATGGTATTGGGCCAGCCCGTAAGCCCTTTTCTAACATTAAATTATATTTTCAGTTTTTCAATATCCCATACATTGTTTACTTTTATTCATTGATTGGAACTCTCACTTGAAGCCAAAGACGTATGGCTAACCCCCATTATCGATTTTCCCTCTTTGGACTCATCTACCCCATGCAGTACGGAAATGTTTCTTAGTCTTTATCAAAATTCCCATATTTGAAGTGGTAAAATGTTTCATTCATAACTACTTCAATTATCATTCTTTTTCCCCCATTTTAGTCCCCACTTGACCTAATAATAATTATTAAAGTATCTCTATGAGTTTTTTCTGCATCAAGATTTAAATAATTTTGGATTTGGGACGATTTCTTCTATATCCCTCATGTAAGTGGGTTTCCTTCCTTCCACCTCCCATTTGATTTGGGTTTTTTTCTTTTTCATATGGCTTCATTCATGTTTTTTGGATGTTCATAATTTCTAGATTCTAGAGTTTGTACAAGGGGTTTAACCTTTTCTCTATTTGGTGAAATATCATGGATTAGCCCTCAATTTCACTCCCTTGTAGTGTGGTGGTGGTACGGTTGATGTTCTGCACAACGGTTCGGGGTTTTTTGGCACAAATGGATGGTAATTATATGTGTAAGAATTATTAGATGAGCTAGTTTTTCATGATTTATATTTTTATCGTACTGATTTTTAGTTGTGTTTGGTAATTAAATTATATTTGGTACAATTTGTTAATTGGTTGATTTTTAAGTGGCAGCTATTTGAAAATATAATAGTTTGTTATATGTATTTCCTATTTTCTCAAGTGGCGTTGTTCAATGGTTCATGAAATGGTTTTATTAAATTTTTTAGGGCCTCTAATTCAGGTTTTATGTTATTTTGGAATTCCCTTGGTCTCAAAATAGGGTTTTTAGAAGTATTTTATTTGTAAAACTATGTTACGCTCCCTGGAATGGTTTCATGATGTTTTTAAGTGGTTTCTTGAAAAATGTAATAGGTGAAACTATGTTTCCAAACTATTTTGGTAGGATTGTACTTTTAAAAAGGTCTATTTTAATGTTAATGGGATATTTTGTGATGTTCTCAATCTTGGAATGGTTTTATAAATTTTCTTTATGGATTTATTGAACTGTGAAATAGATGTGAAATGTGTTGTGGGATGTTTTGGTGTGAGTATGATTTCAAAATAAATTTTAATGAAAAAAAGGATTATGTTACTCGTGTGATATACATGATGAATTTTTTGTGTGATTATGATATTTAAATGGAATATTTTTGGGGGAAACGTTACTTTAAATGATATAGAACTTATTTGAGCACAAGGGAAAAAACTAGGTATCTATGTGGGTGGATGTGTACTAGTATTCTAGTGATCTGGTGGGGTTTGGACCCTATTTCATATAGAAATATTAATGTGAAAACACAATCAAAACTATGATGATGATGTTTGTGGAACACTAGGTTCTTTTTATACTCCCTATTAGTGGCTCAAGTGCAGGAGAACAAATATTTATTATTTTTTATTTTCACCAAGATATGAGGTACCTGGGACCCACAACAATCTAGTGCCTTGGGGTATCTCTAATTTCGTGTTCTCATTATATACTTTACACTTACCATCAGCATACAGTGTTTTTTTCATGATAAATTCGGTATCTTGTGCATTTTATTTAAAAGTGTTTATTCTTTAAAATACATACTTGAATGCTATTTTTATGTTTGATTCATATTTTAGAAATTTTTACTAGCATTTCTTGTTTACCAAACATAAAAGCTTTTGGTCTTATAATTATTATCACAAGGAATATTTTAGTGGTGGAATCCTACTGGGATTTGGCTCACATCCTACTTAATCATTTGGGTGTATTTAGACATGGTTATTTTTTTGTAAGTTTGGGTAATGCTCTTAGTTCCAATGGTTCGGGTTTCTATAAGTCCTTCATGGTGCAGTGTCATGGAGTTGGCTTGAGGGTGGTGCCTCTTTCGATGATGAGGTTCATGGGATGTCCTTTTGGTTTCATTCCATTTTTATGGTCTTTTAATATTTTTTTAATTTTTTTAACTCTATTATTTAAATATTTAAAAGATAATTTGGATTGAAAAATCAATTTTTTTGTAATCATTTGTTGATTTATTATTATAAACTCAGGTTAATCGTTCCCAAATTTCATTTTATGATTCCCGAGGACTTGCTCCAGCCCATAAGGATCCAGAATTCCCTTCAGAACATGCCATGGGTCATGTCAACTGCTGGTTTTGATGGTGACCAGATTTGATTTTTGACACCCCATCCTCTAGGATTGTACATATCCCCTTTCCCTTGTAGGTTCTTTCAGTTTAGAAACATTGACTTAGTCTAATGCTAGTAGTTGGGTAGGAGTCTAACTAGAACCCAGTCCAATGATTTTAATTATTCAAATTTTGACTTTCTTTTAATTTTTTATGGAACACTAATATATTTATATTGCACGAAATGGATTGTCCTAGACACCATGCGCGCAGTTCTTTAGAAATAATGTCTCACACCATTCTCGGGGACATTTGGTACCTGAGTTGAATTTATGATTATAGGTGTATAAAAAGTGAAGAATCTATCTTCATATGATTGATTTACTATTCTAGGATGTAGTTGGGAGGAAACGATCGATCCAATGCCTGAGATTCTAGTCTAAGTCATTTTTGAATTTTTTATATATTTTGACAACATGATGTATATTATTTCTATACCCTTTTCCTATTTAGTCATTTTTTTGTATAACATGTGACATACTATAATCATCAGTATCCTCTATTTATTTATTAATCTTCCACACATTACCTCATTATCATTTTTTATGGTTTTTGTTTCTGTAGTTATCTGGATGTTATTATTGCTACTGATATTATATATATATATATATATATATATATATTTGTTCCACTCTACTATGATCAACGATGGAAGAGTCTCCCCATATACTTACCCAAGTCCCTCATTGGTTGTCATCAAAATCTAGCATTCGAGGAGACAAATTTGTGGTCATGTGGTAAACCGTCATGTGAAGGAACGTGAAAAAGGTGGTATCTAAGTTTTATTTTTACTTATTGTATTATTTTTTAGCTTTATAGAGGAGACTAGAATTTGGGAATTTGGTTAATATAATTTTCCTAGGTGTATCTACCCCACATACATGGGAAACCCAAATTACCTTTTATGTGAAAATATTTTTCATTCTTTCTCTTGTTATCATTTCATTGATTTCACTATTGGTTGGCACACATATTTTTATTTTTTATTTTCTTTTCAAGATATCATTAAATATAACTCAATGACATGATGTCGCATTTGAATCATGAATTATACTAGGCATAATAAGACATAAAATGTCTTGCATTATTCCTTACCATATCTACTTTATAACATGAATTGCCTATTTTACATTTGATTGGTTTTGTTCCCTATTAATTATTATTTGTAGTGTGAAAATGTTTTCAATGATGAAATAATTGTTTAAAATGACCTACAATGCCACATTAGATGGTTTGATTGGTGAGTTCCAGTGGCATCTCATTTAATAAAATCCCAATTATGGCATGTTACATTGTTGACTAGTTTAATTGCCTAGATGTAGTTAGTCGAATATTTGATTTCAACTAATGATGTTTACGAACTCATATGAATTTGTATTGTTGACATAGTTAACAAGATCGTGATTCTATTAACCAATTAAATAAGAATGAATAAAAATTAATTTACATGAATTGTTTCATAAAATTTAGAGGTTACATATATGTGATATGAGACATAACCAAACCTAGTAGTGGGCAACATGTCCTTTCAACATTTCTCTTTTTTTCTCATTTTTCTACCCTGACCTAGATCCTAGAGTAGTTAGAGGGGTGTGCTTATTTAGTATGATATATTTGTGATATTTTTCCTTATATCTTAACCTACCTGCTATAAATATTTTTTAAAGCATGAACGTGGAAATTGTAGAGCTATTCCACCATGAAGGCATGTGGTTATAAGCTAATAAAGTGGTGATGAGAATACTCTTTAGGTGGTGGACCCTGATCCACCTCTTATACCTCCTATAGTTTCACAATAGGTACCTAATATAGAACTTAAAATAGTGGTTGATTCATAGTTTTGGTATAGAATCGTTTTATGTATGTAATCAGTGTGAAGTTCTGTTTTACTTGCCCCTATTATGGAAGAGCTGACAAGAGTGTTTTAGTAGCAGTAGCATCCCACCCTCTCAAGGGTTGGAAGACATCATGCTACTGAATCATGGTTAGTGTTTATGGTCAAATTCCATGAGAATATTGTTACTTCTCTAGATTAGAAGTTCAATCTCTGAACCTATCTGTTATGCGAGGATATCAAAAATAGGCGAGTAATTCTAAATCAAGTTGGATGACATTAGATTATGATCAGGGAGGACATCCCAGTAGCCATATTCGAATAATTTTTCTCGTAGAACATGATAAATGATCGTTTTTGATAATTTATACACCTTGGTCAAGGTTACATTGAAGTGATGGAATATTTATATCTCCAATCTTAATTGTAGTATTTCTCACCGTCCTTGGCTGGTGATGATATGAGTAATATAAGGAGATTAAAGGATTTCCTTTCATATTCAATCTTCTTATAGGTTAATGTCATTCTGCTAACCACCATTTCCAATATTTTCAACCAGACCTGTATCAAAGAATGAATCTTGAGGTAAGAGGTGATGTGAAATAGGGTAGTTCATCTTCGTGATAGACAAATTATGGGTTATCTAGTGGAAATAAGCGATAGTTTGAGGCTACATGCATGGGATGTACCATCCATGTAGCATGAACAGACTATTTTTGGTTGTCTCACTTGTGCGGATGTCTAGGTCACAAAAATCCAATTTGTATGAGGAACTCGACTTGTGCTAGGATTACAGAAGGATGGGTCACCTACATCATTTCTGCAATCTTTTCTGTTAGTAATGTTTATGTGATGTAGTGTTCCAGCACCACCTTTAGGTGCATGATCAGTAACACCTCATTAGATAGGAATCCAGTCATCTTTTTGTTGTCAGGATGAGCTAGTGCTCGTGGACGCAAGAGTCAATATTCAGAGTTCCATCATCTTTTGAGCGGGTCTCTTCAGGCTACTCTGGTAGTATCTCCTGGTTATTGTCTAGGTCGTATCTATGTTTTTATCCAATTATAAGATACTATATTCCCTGACCATATCTAGTTGTAGGTGCTATTCTTCTAGCATTTACATTTTTAACTTCCTTATTAGATAGAGGTTTTCCACACTCCATTCTATATACTACAACTATGGTATTTCTGGGCTTTGTGGTAAATTACTCTTGTGGTTTTATGAGCCTTAATAATCTTTTAACATTCCATGAAGATGGTATATTCTAGTACAAGGAGTTCCCCTTAAGGTAGTCGAGTATTGTTTTCATTGGATTTTCATCATCCTTGAGATGATAGGCTTTCACATCATTGCTGGTATAGACTAGATTCTTCCATATTGAGCCTAGGTGGATTTCTATAGTCACCAAGTTTTATTCACACCACTCATGTGAAACACGTATTTCCATAATTGTGAATGGGATGTCCATGAAAATTGATTAGGACTCCAGTGTACTGGGCTTAGAAGTGTAACTTCCTAGACAGATTGTCTATTATATAAGAAATCAAGGAAACCAATTAACAAAACACCCTATTGTTGTGGATCATTTTAGGACATATTCAGTGACAATTTCATTCATTTAACTCATAATAGGGAGATTAAGATTTCCACTGAGATCCTACCAGGTTTATCACGAGTGTCCATTACTATTTGTAGGATGAAAACTATATAGATCTTAAATATAATATATGTATGTTGATTTCATATATGTTAATGGTTTTATCCAAAACAATATATCAATAGGGTGTTCACTAGTCCATTTTTTCTAAAAAGAGGATTGTAACCTTTGATTTTTAATAGATTAATTTCTATTGAACTAGAATATAGTTAAAAATAGGTATCTGTAACCTTGTATTAATTATCACTTTGACCAACTCCTTGAAGCAACTATTTTATCTATAATAGATTGGATATTGGGATACCATGAGATCTATATAAGGCCATCAGACCAACCATGTAAAATGTTCCATGGTAGGTACAAATTGTATGAGGATTTGGTTATGAAATTCTGTATAATTAATGTGTCGGTATTCTTCATGGATCAAATGAATTTGGTTTTCCACCTACATATTAATTCCTTTGTGGTTGTATTTATAAATGACATCTTACTGTATTCATGCTCCAGAAATGACGATTACAATCATCATGAGATCATAATGATAACATTTAAAGAGAGCCGGCTATTTTTAGAGACAATTAAATTAAACTTTGAGATCAGTAATGTTCACTTCTTGGTTAATATCATATCTGAGGAAGGAGTATCAGTTGACCCTGGGAAGTTGAGATGCATGTTTTCCAGGGAGAAGCCTAGGAAATTGTTTTACGTAAGTAACATATTTGGAAACACTGGCTATTAAAGGAAATTCATTCATTAATTATCATTCTTGAGTGTTCCACTTACATGATTGACCAAGAATGGTGTGACTTTCAACAAGACTAATGCTTTTTAGATGAATTTTTTGTAGTTAAAGGGGAGACTCATGTTAGCTGTGATTCTAATTTTTCATGATTTGGGAAGAAGTTATATTATTTACTATGGCACCTTTGGGATCAGGTTGGGTTTAGTTTGGATGCAAGATGGCAGATTCATGGCATATCTATCCCACCAACTATGGCCTCATGAGTATTACAATACAGCACCTAATCTCGATCTAACAACTATGGTTCATGATCTACAATGATGGATGAAATACTTTTTGGTTGGTAGAAAATAATTTAAGAAGACCATTAAAGTATCAAATATCTCAATATTAAATGGTTCTTGAATATGAGGTAGCACAGGTGTGAGGAATACCTTCAATCATTCAAATTTGAGCTGGCTTAGCCACAGAGGAATGAAAATTTACTATATGTTTCCTTATGATAGAAGACTAAGATGTAAAACATTATGAATTATAGTAGTGAGTGGAAATTGTGGGCATTGTTCTTTGATATGTGCCTAGAGGTTTATGAATTGGATAGAGAAAAAAATCTTATAGCTTTTGTAGTGACATCATCTCTTCTTGAATGAATTAGGCTAAGCCAATTACCAAATTTTGAAGGCCTTATTTTGAGGGTGAGTGACAGAGGAGAGAGATCACCTCATGGATGGGTTGTGGATGTGAGTGAGACACTAATATCTGGTTTTATATATGGGTGCCTTTAGATATATGGAATAAAATTCCTCTATATGGGTAGTTTATCCTGATCTTACCATGATGTACAAATATATGTATTTTCAATATTGGGGGACATATATGAATAAGAAAAATGAAGGCTTCATCACCTGGTTCTCCACCTATCTATAGGTGAAGGCAGAGCACAATAGGAATGTTATAATCATTCATCTTCATTCCCTTCTAGAGTGGAAATGGAATTTAATCACCATGTATTTTGGAATAGACTGGTCGAGATCCACTAGAGGTAGAGATACAGAATGGGTGACCATCGATAGGTTGAAAAAGGCTTCACACTATCAACCTACTTATGAAAACTTCTCATGTAATGAATTAGGATTGATATTCATTTGGGAGATAGTTAGGCTACATGGTGTAACCCACTCTTTCATATAGAAATGAGAATCCTGGTTCACTTTAAAGTTCTGGAAAGGGTTGAAGAAGTCAATAGGTTCATAGGTGCTTCGGATCATAGAATATCAACCTCATACTGATGGTCAATCGAAGAGGACAATAAGTGTGTTATAGAATATTTTATGGGCATCTATCCTTGATTTTGGATGTTTTGGGGAGAATCACATTTCTTTGGTTGATTTTTTCTATAATAATATTTTTCATATAATGATTCAGATGGAATTTTATGAGGCCCTATATGGTAGACCAATACATTCAAAATTCTGCTAGCTTAAGGAATTTGAGGAAGCACTACTAGGTCTTCTTCTCTTCAAGAATAATTCAGATAATGTTTATCTAATTTAGAAGTGTTTTCCTATATCTTATTTTAGATATAATTCTTATATTGATCATAATTTTAGATCT
Organism: Viscum album; assembly: GCA_963277665.1. Taxonomy (NCBI): domain Eukaryota; kingdom Viridiplantae; phylum Streptophyta; class Magnoliopsida; order Santalales; family Viscaceae; genus Viscum; species Viscum album. Next base: position 1,799,386,574 of record OY728127.1, on the reverse strand, counting down.
ATTGGGTTTGAGGTTGGACATTGGGCCTTCCTATGTGTATCACCCAGGTTGGTCAATAGACAAAACAGGAGAAAGGAAAAGTTATCACCAAGGAATGTTAGGCCTTTGGAGATTATGGAATGTACTGGGATGGTAGCCTATCACTTTCATCTAACTTAATGGTATTATTCCATGGATGACGTTTTCCATTTATCTCATCTTCAACAGTATCATGTCGACCTATCTCATTCGTTTGACCCTGTCGATGATGAGATTAAAGTGGATGATTCCTTATAGGATCGTCTAATTTGTATCATTGATCATATAACTAATACTATATGAGGAATGTCTATTCCCCTATACTAGGTGTTTTAGTACCACATATGTGTACATAATGATACATGGGAGTAGAAAGCCAATGTACATGCATAGTAGTGGTAAATCCCCTCTAATATCATTTTACTACCCATGGAAGGACAACTGAGGGATGAGTTCTCTTAATTAGGGGAGGATGTAACGTCCTTGTTTTTCATAAAGTTACAAACCCTTAAATTTTTTTTTGAATTCGATTAAATATTCATATTATATTTCCTAAAAGCTTAGGAATTTTTTTGGGGAATTTGGATCTCATTCGATGCTTGGAGGTAAAAAATAATGGAGGAAGACTAGCTCACACAGTTTTTCAACCATCATGTGTCCATGGGCACATACCCATATGAGTGTTGGAGGTTTTTTGACAGTGAAATTTTTCATGGTTTGTGCACTGTTAGTCTAACCATTTAATGAACCATGAGATGAGACCCTTATTGTTGTGAATGGTGCATGGTTGGCACACATTTTGACCAAACCATGTGTCCAAACTGTGCGCAACATAAAAATGGGTGAAATTTCTTAAATTCTACTCATAAATTATCTAAAAAATACTTCCTAATTTTATTATTTTTCTCTAGTGGCTATGTGATCCTCTCCATGTTATGAAACCATCCTCCTCAAGAATCTAGGATTCGATAAAACTCCCCTAATTGGAATCTGATTGATTTCATTGTTAGATCCTACAGAATTCTAGAGGTAAAATATTTAATCCACTCCATCTATTTCATGTTCATCATCACATCCATTGACCAATGTGGGTGAAAGATAATTTTCCCCATTTTTAGGACATTTGATGGTTTTACTGATGTCTTCCATCATAACTCAAATCAAATGTTGATACTAGAAGTGGAAGCTCTAAAATGACTATCTAGATGTTAATAGTCTTTTCCTGTCATTTTGTTTTGTTGCATAAATTTTTTCATTGTTTCACCAGCCAGCCCATTCCAACAAAGCATCCAAAATGTTAAATAATTTATTCTGGGTGGTTTTTCCCAGGTAATTTTATCATAATTCATGAACAATCCCCTATGAGTTGGATCCCCATGTCTTGTGCAGCCTTGGGGAGTTGTAAATTAGAGGCCATATTTCCCATTGTTCTAAAAGGATTTAAAACCCCTCAACATGTGTTGTCCTATAATTAGTGCCTTGATTTTTTAATCGAATTGTAATGGGGAGGAACCAAGTGAGAAGTTATTTTAGACCTTCTCATTGTTAATGGATGAGAAAATTAATGTTTTCAAACCCTTATGACATGTGAATTATGACATTAATGGACATTATCAAATGGTTATTCCTTCTCCATCACGATTTATTTAATATTAATGCTTAAACTAAAATGAAATTGGTCCATTTCCATGATTTATTAGTAATGATTTTTTTGTTAACTAATATAACCTAGGGGAAAAGGTGAATCAATGGGATTTGAATTATTGAAATATTTTATGTACATTAATTAATTAAATTATAATTGTTAATGGCTAGTAAGCACACCGAAATGACACCACTTATGACTGGTATGGGTTCTCTGAGCATCATTTATATTTACCTCTATTCGGGTCACATTGTTTCCCAATGGGAGACCCCTTGGACATGATTTAAGGTATGATTGGTTGAATCATACCTTGAGAGAGACTAATGAACCAATGTGTGATACCAAGCATGGACACAGAGGATAGTGTTTGACTTTTCACCATGCTTTGAGTGAGATGTGGGACATCATCCATGGGTTACAATATACAGGCTCCATGTCATTCGTCGTGTGCTGAGCCCCTTGAATGATACATGGACTATGTTCTAAAATTTTCACGGATGAGTTATAGGTGTCTCACAATGTTTTATAAAGTGGTTTTCAAATAAAATTAATCACCTGAAGGAATGTTTTGAAAAATATAAATGATCCATGGTGTCAAGAAGGTAAAAAACATCCTCCAATCCCAAACACAATCATGGGGATAACCTATCCTATGAAATTATGCATCCCACCATAAACATGAAGGTTATTTTGGTTCTGACACACTAGCATAAGAAGATGTGGTTAGTTGAGTGATTTTTCAAAAGGAACCTAGTTTAATAATTTTAATTATTTAAATTCTATCTTGAATTTAATCTTATAGGAACACAATTATATTAATGTGAGAGGAAATGGATTGTCCTAAACACTTTGGGTGAAGAACTACTGATATTATGTCTCACACCCTACTTGGGTACCTTTCGATCCTGAGTATACATTGAGATTTAATTGTAGTCAATGGGATTTATTTAGTTTGTTTGTTTGATTTAATATTCTAGGATAATGTTGGGAGAAAAGCATCAAGAATCTTCTTGAGATGCCGGGCTTATAAATTTTTTCCTTATTTTCCAATAATTTTGAATATTATTTATATCCTCTTCCAATAATTAGTTATTTTTTTTGAAAAATAACATGCCATACTATCATCATTAGTTACGTATAATTATTTATTAACCATCCTCACTTTATTCCATTACCTTTCTTGTTTATTATTTGGGATTCCACAGCTTTTTTGATATTGTTATTTATTTTGTTTTTTCATATATATATATATACATAAAAAAATACCCATAGGAATAATTATTTATGGACTCTACTCTAATAAATGAGGGCATAATATCCCCATGGACGTACCCAAGGCACATGCTGCTAGTCCGAAGCCTCTGGAATTTAGGGAGGTGCACTTAGTTTAAGGTGGCCACCAACCTCGCTCTGGAATGCTACGATTAAATTGATTTTACTAACCAAAATTTGATTAATTATAACCTAATTGAAATATTTTTACTCTAAAACAATTTAAAAATATATTTTTTAAAATTATTTAAATGAAGAGGCATTTCTCAATAAATCCTACTATATTTCATGATTTAATAAAAAATTAATCTTTTTCAAAAAGTCCCTAAAATTAACCTAAACAAAATATAAAGTAGATTGTGGTTGATTTGATCAGAACTATCATAAAATATTATAGTCTGCTTATTTTGGTTGTTAAGAAATAAAGGATTAAAAAATGATACTCTTTTAGATCATCATTTATGGAATTAAATTTCAAAGCTAAAACTTCCAAGTCGAGTACATCAAAATGAACCTCTAAAAATGTTTGGATATAGTGATATAGAGTAACAAACTGGGAAATTATAGAATAATTATTTCCAATGATTATTATTATTAATTAAATAGATAATAATTTTCATTAATCAGATTTTGTTTCCGATAGCATACCTGACACACAAAAATGAGTTCCTCTGAAATCTTACTTTTTATGCAACACTCAGTTATACTGAAAAACTAATATATTGTAATATTATTGTTTTAAATGGTATTTATCGCTTATCCATTAGAATGGAAGTAATTAATAATATTAACTGAATTACTTAAATATGGTTTAAAAATATTTATATAATGAATCCTTTCATTCCAAATGAATTAGAAATGAAACCATAATCTTATTGAGTATGAAAGATTTATTTCTCAGAAAAAATATTTAATTATGAATAATTAAATATATAAAATAATCAAATAATCCATTTTGGATTATATTAATTTACTATAAATTCCAACTGATATCAAAAAATCATCTTATAAGTTTTCTAGACATGATATAAGAACAAATTCAATTTTATGCATAAAATGAAATTTTTTTATAAATAAAAGCATTTTTACATCGTTTTGATGGAGAGCCCATTTTAAATCTATTTTTGAAACTTTTATAAGTTCTATTGGAAAAATAAACATCTTATTTGGAATCAGTACGTTAAAATTAAATTGGGATGATTTTTTTGGAAAAAGGTTCATTTTTAATAAAATGTGTAAATATTCCATTATAGTTAAAAACACTTTTTTTGTTTAAATAATTTTTATAATTTAAACTAATTTTAATGTCAAAATAGATAAATAATAAAATAAATAATTCTACAGTTAATTGGAAATATTTTTTTAAATTAGATATAAATACTTATTGAAATTTTGAACATCTCTTTTACCCGCCTTATTGCCACATTAATGAGATTAGTGTTAAACATAATTTAACCAATTATATGAATTTAATTTTGAAAAATAGAATGACATGGATGTTATTAGTATGAATATTCTACCTAATATGATCTACATGATTTTTTTGAATAGTAATTTTAGTATTTTATTTATCACGGTTAAGGGTAAATTAGGAAGTTAAAGGTAAATATAATATTATATTAATATAGAATTAAAAAGACACTTGAAATAATTTATTGAACAAGTTGATTTAAAAAAAATCATCCCAGTCTTAAATTATGACATATTTATGTCACTTGGTTTAAAATATGACATTTAATATAGTTTATTCAAAGTTAATTTAGAAATGTCATACTTATATTTTTAATAAGTAAATAATTTTTAATATATGTTTTTATAGAATATAAATTCTACGATAAATAATAATTTTATATATAAAATGTTTCTACATATCATGATAATTTATTTAAAAAATTTATACATTAAAAAATTTATTTTAAATGTGAAATAATGGTGATACAATAATTGATTTAATATAAGATAAATCAATTAAATAATATTAATAATATTAAAATAAATATAATATAATATATTCGATTCTATACATGAATTTTTTGGATGACATTGAAATGTAATAAATGAGTTTAGTTTGTTTTTAAAATCAATAATGTTGTTAAAATTATTTTAAGAAACCAAATAATGAATAGTGCCAAAATTTACATATTTCATTGCTTGAATCATAAAATATTTTACAAAATGATATAAAATTTATATAAAATTAATAATTGGGTAAATAGTTCATATAATTCCAAAAATTAAATTAATGAATCATTAATTTTTCATTTTGAATGCTATGATAATTACATTAATATTCAATATGTACATTATATGAAAAAACAGTAAGAATTAAAAATTTTAAATATGGGTTAAAATAAAAAGTTATGTATTAAAATAAATTCATTACAATCTAAATCTTTATTTTTTGGAGTATTTGTAACTATACCATTATTGTATTCGATAAAATTTAATTTGGATTCATTTGGAGATAAAAATTAATTTTTATTAATATAATATTTTAAGGGATTCAATGGGTGACCATCCCTCTCTGGTAAAAAGGAACTCATTCCTCTCTATTATCACACATCAAAACCATTTTTTTCAGCCACAATCTGACCAAAACCTTCATATAATAACCCCCCCCCCCACATTATTCAAGACTTATTTTAGGCATAACACCATCTTTATAGGTGTTAAGGTGTTAATAAATGTGATCATCTGAAGGTAATGTAATGTTTTTATTTAAGTTTTTCTATTTTATTTATTTTTCCAATTCCTTAAAATATTATTAATTAATAATTAAATAATAATCCATTATCATCACTATAATTATATTTTATTATTTTAGTATCATCACCAAAATCCATCTCCACATCGATTAAATGGGAAAAGAAATAATTGTTTGTGTGTATGTATGAATTATCATATCCACGAAGCGATATAATTCGTTTTCCATACTCGTCTATAATTAATTGTAATAATGAGGTAATTAATTTTAATAAGTTATATTAATGATATATTAAAATTATTATTATAATTATATAGCAATTACATTCATAATTCCCATGCACAAAAAAAATGGTAATATCGTTCGTGCGTGCGTGTGAACTGTCACCTCCATGAAGCAATGTGATTCATTTTTATACACCATATCACAGGGATATTATATATATAAGTATATTCAGATTATTAATGTGATTTTGGAATGAAGATATATTATCTACATTCTTTCCATAATGATCAATAAATAATGGAAACAATTACTCATTCGTACATACGGCTTACCATCTCCATGATTATAACGTTGTTCATTTATCATATCTATATTAAATACAAATATTAAAATATATAATTGATATTTAAAATTGATTATTATGTCATGAATATTATTCTAAAGATGATGTACTTGTGACCACAATAACGATATATATTATACCATGTTCATTTTCTTCTCTAGAATAGAATATTGACAAAATTTCTGATATGAACTTAAATAATTATGTAATTATTATAACATGGAAATAAGTGATACAAAGATAATAATAATAATAAAATGGTTATCAAGAAATTATTAATTAACCTATTTTTTATTATTGAAAAAAATATAAAATATATGATATGATTCGGACTTGAGGTAATGGACCTCTTCACAATATCTTTTTATTGAGGAATATTTTGATAATATATCACCACCTTCCATTATATGGGGTATAAAAAAATTTACTTTTTGTTTAATTCAATAGTTTTAAAAATAATATATTTATGTGAATAATTTTAATAAATTAAAAAAAAAATTTAATATATACAGTGAAATGTACTTTTCCACCGCTGTGATCGTTATTTGATATTTGGATCCCCCTACAAGTCGTTATGTTTTTAAATGAAAAAAAAACACCATATTCCAATTTTGGTAAGTTGGTTTTGAAAATTGTTTTTATCAATGTATATCTATGGAAATAAATGCTTTAAAATAGGGATTTTTTCATTTATCTAAACTATTTTCATTAATTGATCATTATAATAGACTCTTTAACTAAAACATCATTTTAAATGTTTTAATTATTTTTTCATCTAAATCATTATCATTAATTTAGATGTTTCCAAAATGGTTTTAAGGATTAATTTATGTGGACATGTATTTTTTAAAATATTAATACCTTTTAGTGGGTTCAATGTTTTATGGGACAATTTACTTCAAAAATCATTTTTTAATTGTGTTTTGAAAATTATTTGATTATTTCTTTAACATGGAAGGTTTTTTTAACATATACATCATGAAAAAAATTTATATCTTTTATGTTTCATTAATGTTTTCATGTTTACATTTTAATTTTAATATTTTATTATAAAATAATATGTTTTCATTTATTATTATGCGACTTGTAAAAATGATGTGTGATTTGAAATTGGAAATTTTATATTTCATTTATTCATGTTTTATGTGATGTGATTATGTTTAGGTTCACGGAAATATTTAATGAATACTTGTGGTTCCATAATAAACTGAGGGTGGTGATCCCATGATCGCCCTAAAATTCATTAGGTTATGAGATGAAGTTAAATTATAATGTTTCTCCTCAGAGATTAAGGCAATATACACTGATATGTATTCCAAATTTAAACATGAAGGTTACTTCCTATGTAGTTGTGAAGGATATAATGTAAGAGTGATATGGATTACAATAGTTAACATTATAATTTATGATTCATATGAGCATTATAAGAATCTTATGATTTCAGGAGGGAAGTAAATGTGATTATGTTTCTTGGGAGAAAATATTGATTGTTGAAAATTTTTTCATGAGAATAAAATTTTCATGGTCTAATGCTTTAATTTTGTATTTAATATCCCTTACTGAGATTTTTGTGTTCATCACATGTTTTAAAATGTTTCTCATTGGGTATAAGGATGTGTTAGATAAAGGAGGATTTCAGGATGAATGTTATGATGTTTTTTACTAATAAATATATTTAAATGTTTATGTTTCAATGTGTTGATTTGTGAAAAAAATGAATAGTGATTAGATGTTTCTACTTTGTAATATTTCAGTTTTTATTGATGATTTATGGCCTAATTTTCTAAATATAAATTACTGAAAATATCCCCAATGTCAAATAATGTAAAATTCTGGAATTAAATCAATATTATGAAACATTTATTGATGGGGCCTTACAATTGGTATCATATGATGGTTTTGACGAATTTGGAGATTTGGATATTTTTATTCAGAGTTATGGATATCATCATTGGTTTATAATTTTTAGGATGACCATACTATCTATATCTTAGAAACCATTTTGAGTCCTCAAGATATGAAATTTTATGTCGAATAATGTTATTCTATGAGATATTCCTTTTTGAGGTAATTATGGATATTTTATTTTATTATTTAAAATTATAATTATGAGATAAAATTTGAGGCTAAATTTAGTTATGGTTATTTTTTTGGGATTTAACCTCATTTTGGGAATGTTATAAGACATTTATTATAACGACCAAAACTTTTTCCAATGAAATTTCTCCCTTCTTGTAGCATGTTATTAATCACATAAAATCACATTAGGAAAGACTGTACCACATAATTCTTAAATGAAATACTATGTGTCCTTTATACCCAAAATTTCCACTTCTGTGATTTGATTTTCCACAAATTGATGTACATGGTTGTGATTAGAAAGATGTTTGGAGTTCAATAGAAAAAAAGCTAATATTTTTTGTATAGTAACATACCCACTTGAATCGCAGTGTTACACATATTAATTGTAATATGACCCTTATGAATAGTAAATCGGCCATGTGAATATGAACCCTACCAATGATAGTATGAATAAAATTCCTCCATCCTATAAGTGACAATATGATATAATTACATTATAGTGTTGGTATTTTCTAAAGTCATGAATATTTAATGATTAATTTAATAATTTAAAATTAAATTTATTTTCATAACAACTTTTCAAAAACTAGTATATAGATGTCTTATTATTATATGTTAATTTTACGAGACCTTAATTAATTATTCAAATTGTAAGAAAAGTAGTCTTTAATTTTAAAATTTTTATTTTTCAAGTAAATTATTATTTTAATTAAAATTTAATGTATTCATATCTAGAAAATGCTTTTCATAAAATGGTGTAAATTTTTGAATTCTACATCTTGAAAATGATTAGGCTGAAATCTGGGGATTTATTTAAAATACTTGAATTTTTGGAGAATAGTGAAAGTCGATAATTTACAAAATATAATAAATAAATGAATCTATGCATCATACCTAAGTCATGGATGATGTAAATGACTATGGGTTCGAACTCATGTTCAGATATTACTGTTTTTGGTCACAAGAATCCCCAATATTTCCTTTCTTATGGAGAAATAATAAATTTATGAATATAATAGTGATAAATTCTCTCTCCCGACAACTATAAATATCATCCCTCACAAACTCATTTAATCACACTTATCAAGCATTATTATTACTCCAAATTAGGCACAAATATTTTCCCACATTCCTCCCCCGCATTTATAACCCCTTTCCCTCATAAAATACCAAAACCCCTCCCCTAAAGAAGATCTAGAAGAAGATATATTCATGAGGTAATTTCACTCTATATTCTTTCAAATTCCATTTAAATTTCATTTATTTTCTTCTTTTATCCCCATAATATCTTATAAAAATGTCATGAAAACTCCAGTATTGTTGATATAATGGTATGATATCCTGTTAAATAATGATTATTCATTAATCACCTCTCACTCATGCTTTCATTATAAAAATGAAATCGCGTCTCATGATGTGTTAATTTACCTACATTAGGGTTGATGCACTTCCATTTTCCTTGATCTCCTTTAATGATATCAATAAAAGAATTAAATGGATGAAAAAATATTGTAATATTTTTTTAACCCCTTTTATTTTTAGGAAATAACTTTTACACATAAAACTAAATGATTAAACAAAACTTGTTTTTTGTGAACCAAAAACCTCCCAAATTAACTTAAAACTACCGTCATTATATTTTAAGTAATGATTCATCCAGAAGTTGTATATAATAATTCATTAAAAAATAAATTAAAATAATGTAAGATCATTAATAACATGAAATACTAGTTCTATATTCTTATCCAAGTTCTACACAAACTACTATTCATTTGTACATGTGAACCGTTCCTGAAAACTATGAAAAAGAACACTCTAAAACCATGAATTTAAACACTATAACTCATAGAAGTTCAAATAAAGAAATAAAAAATTAATAAATAAATTACATGTATAAATGGTTCTTAAATTTTTAATTAATGAATATAATGACATTATAAAGTATATTAAAGTGAATAATGTTATTGAACATAATGTAGGGGGAATTCTTGAACCCTACTTTCTTTCACTAGGGTTTCCCTCTTTCACTCCATTTTCAGTATGGTTATTTCTTAAAAATAATTTATTCTTATAATCATACCTTTTATGAGATATACATGTTTTATACTAGATTTTATGTCAAACTTAATGTTTCTGAAAAGAAATATTCTTTCAAAAACACACATTTTACTTCTCACTCAAGATAGATGATTCATGTATCATGTATGATATTCCCAATTTTATTTGGGAACCCAATGATTATTAATGTGTTCTTATATGATGAAACCAGTTAATTTTCTATAGTTTATTTAGGATTATTATTTATTTATGTTCTATGTGGAATGCATGATAATGTAAATATTATTATGTGACGAGTGCACCTGGAATTATATAGGGGAATGTAAATATTTTTATGTGACAGGAGAGCCCAAAATTATATAGAGCTCGAATGCATAGGGTATTGTGATGAATCCCAATAGTTAAATAGAAATATATATGAACATTATTATAGATTTTTTTCACAACTATGTATGGTAGATGACCACTAAGAAATGATGTTTCATTTTTATGAATTTCCATATTCCATGATGTCATCTAATACTTCTTCTCATAGTTATGATGATGATGTTATTATTATACATTTCCCATGTTACACTGTTTAATGTTATTATCTTTCCTCTTTATAGGATTTTTCATCACCAGTTTTTGATGTATATCCTCATGTGATTACTTGTATTAAAAGAATTAGAGGACCAATAAGCAGCTATAAATGAAGGAATTCAATATATGTTTATGTCTATTTTATAAAATTTATATTTGGTCCTAGTTTTCCCATGAAACTAAACCTTTGGATCCTATTTGTGTAAAGAGTTTATGTTTATTACCATTAAAATGATTTAAATATAATTTAATTAAATCAGGGTAGCTATATATATATATAGTTTTATAAAAAGGACACCCCACATGAATTGGGATAACCCGTCACATTCGGATATGTCGCGAGAATTGAACCCCCAACTAAAGGGAAAAAAGGGTGCAACACCTACAACTGGCCTATGTGATTTATCATGTATGTATGACTTTTTATTTTTAGTGAAATGAGTTCATGGAATAATAATAATTTGATATTGAAAATATATATCTTAATGAACCGATTACCAGGATATTGGAAAATGATCTATAGATTAAGTGGTTAATGATATTTCGGAAGATGTTTTCTATTTTAGGAGTACTATATGATCATGGAATATAAGATACTATGGTATTTTGTTTTAAAATTACATGTTTATTTACATTTTAAAAAAACCTTTGATTTTATAATAGATTTATATCAATTTTGGATATTTATTGAAATGATTGAACTGTTTTGAGAATATGTGCTTTTTGAAATTACATTTTCGGAATGATACATTAGGAGTCATCGATTTTATTTAGACTTAATGGATAAAATTTAGTTTGGAAAAATATATATTCCAATTCATCTATGTTTTCTATCTCAAACATAGTTTGGATTATTCTGAAACGCATTAAGGACATTTTTTTGGATTGGTCTATTTTGAACTTTTGTTATTACAGTTGTATTTTGGAGACTAAAAGTAGTTTTTCATCATCTAATGGTTTATTATTTTTGGAATTGTTTTTTATAATATCATAAATGTATTGGTTTTGGTTAATTTTATATGTTTTTAGAAATAAACATTTAATATTTGTTGATATGTGATTCTATATAAGATGATTCTAGTGCTTTAGGAATGAATAATTAATACACATTGTTTTGAGAAAAAGATGAGTTTGTGGGTGAATTATTTTAATGGATAAAACTATACTTGTCAGGTAAATATATTTTCTTATGTTCTTATTCTAATTAGTAAAATGATTAATCAACTATATGAAATTTATATTAAAATAAAACCAACTTTTGATTGAATTTTCAACTAAAAAATCAATGACTATTTAACGAATCAAATATTTATGGTTTTATGATTGTTAATTATCTCCAGAAAATTTTTTCTATCACTCTCCATCGAAACCTGATGGTTAGTCTTATATTCAATATCCATATTTTCATAAGCCATCCAAATTATTTTTTTTCTCATGTGTTCTTTGTACGTCAATTCCAAACTTTTAAAGTGGAGGTTTTATTGACTATTTTTCCAATGTGATATTTCAATGATGTAATTTTGAAAAGTGAAACCTTATTTACCCAGCACGTATTTTAAATTACAAGAATGAAATTTCAAAAAGGGGTGAAGTATATGGATTCCCAAATAATAAAAGAATAATAATTTTCTATATTCATTAATTTGGATGAATTATATTATAATATGACCTTAAAGGGACTATAGGTATGATAGGAAACCCAACAAGCAACAATGGGTATCTCCTCAATCATACGTTGCAAGAAAGACTTTGTTATACCAAAATGAATAAAATTTTGTAATATTATTATTTTAAGATGATGTTATCTCCAAGAAGTTAGAATTGTATGAATGAAAAATTTTATCTGAATTATAAGAATATTTTTTACAAATGTTTATAAAAAGATTCATTTGTTAAAAAATTACCTATATATGAATCTAAAAGAAAATTAAATATAAAGGATGTATTTTTTTAAAAAAATTATTTGTGAATATTTATTTTTATAATATAATCAAATCACTCTTCTTGGATAAAATTAATGAAATTTAAATTCAATATGATGTATAAAATTCAACTTATGGGTGTACAATACATGATATAAGAACAAATTTAATATTATGAAGAAAATGATTATTTATAATAAAAATGAACTTTAACCAACTTTTTAGGGAGAACACATTTTCAATCTAGAATTTGACACTTTTAAAAGTTATATTTAAAAAAATAATAATCTTCTTTGGAAATATGACATCAAAATTTACTCTGGTTTTATTTTTTGTATTTTTTTGAAATGATTCATTTTTAATGAATTGTCAAAATACTACATTGTAGATAAAAACTGATTTTCATTTAAATAATTTTTATAATATATAATTATTTTTATAAATTTACAATAGTTCAATAATACATGAAATTATTTTATTTATTTAATTTCAATAATTTTTATATTGAAATTATATATAATACATATTTAAAATTTATACGTCTCTTTTACATGACTTATTACCACATTTTCAGGCTTAGTGTTAATCATAATTAAAAAACTACTATGAATTGAATTTAGAAAAATAGAAATACATGGTTGAAATCACTAGGAAAGTTTTGATCTAATAGGAAAAACATAATTTTCCGTAAATAGTATCTTTTGTATTTTACTTACAAGGGTAAAGAGTAAATTGGTTAATTAAAGGAAAATATAATATTTTAATATTATAAAATTACCATAACACTTATGCTAATTTCTTTTGATGAGTGGGTTTCTACCAAAATCAACCACAGTCAAAAATTAAAAAAGTTTTACACATCTTGGGTTTGAGTATGACATCTAATATAGTTTATTTTAAGATAAGATAAAAATTTCAGATTCATAATTTTAATAAGTAAATAATTTTTAATATATCATAATAGAGAAGATAAATTCAACTATAAATTGTCATTTGAAATATAAAATGTTTATATACATCAAGATAATTTATTTTCAAATTTTAAACATCAAATTTTTAAATTTAAATGTGAGATAATGATGATGTATTAATGGATTCATTAAAGGATGAATCAAATAAATGATAGTAATAATATTAAAATAAATATAAATTGACAAATTTTTTTTCATTGAAGAATTTTTTTTGGATGACATTGATATATAATAGATGATTTAAATTAGATTATTTTATTAAATAAAATTGTAATTATTTTTTAAAAAATTAAAATAATAAATTGTGTTAAAATTTCAATAATTCATTTCTTGTAGTATAAATTATTTAATTGAATTTTTTAAAATTTATAAATAACTAGGATTTCCCCAAAATGATTATAAAGTGTAAAATTTTTATTAATGTCTCATTCGTTGGACTTTCTGATTATATGATTATTATTTTAACCTTAAAAGTGTATTTTATTTGATAAAAAAGTAAGAATTAAATAGGATAAATAAAGGGTTAAAACAAAAATATAAGGTTTAAAATGAAATAAATACATGTCTAAATATTATAGGTTGAGATTATTTCTATCCACCAATATCATATATTCTATCTATCAAAATTTGAAGTCATTTGGAGTTTAAAATTAATTTATATTAATTTAATATTTTAAGCGATTCAAAATGTGTCCCACCCCTATCATATAAAATGGAACATATTTTTCTATATTACTAAGACATCAAATGAATATTTTCAGACAAGAGATTCCCAAAAACCTTTCTATAATACTTCCACATATTTTTTATTCCTTACATTAACAAACATTTTAGATTTGTTATGTTGTTAACAAAGGTGATCATCTGAAGAAAATGTAATGTTTCTTTTTTATTGTTTATATTTTATATCTTCTTCCACATCTGTTAAAAATTATTCATTTATAGAGAAATAATAAATACAGTATCCTAAATGTACAGAGATTTTATGATGTTAATATCATCACCTAAATCCATATACACTACCATTAAAGGAAAAATGAATTGATCGTATGGGTGTACATGTGAATTATCACCTCCACGAATTGATATAATTCTCTTTCCATAACTATCTATAATGATTGGTTATAATGATGGAATTATTGTTCTAAATTATATTCATGACATGTTAATCATTTTATGATAATAATATATCAATTAAAATATTAATTTACTTACACATAAAAATGGTAAATTCGTTCACGCATGTGTGTGAAATTTTACCTCCACGAAGCGATGTGATTCTTTTTTATTCACCACATCACAAAGATAGTATATATTAGTATATTTAAACTATGAATATGATATTAAAGGTATAATTATCTTTATTTAATGTTAATATGATACTTAACTTCATTCCAAAATGATCGATGATAAATGGAAAACATTACTCATGTGTAGGTATTGCTTATCATCTCCATGATTGTAAGGTAGTAAATTTTTCATAACCATTTCTAACGAACATATTTATAGGAATAATTAATATATAAAAGTTATTATTATTTCATTAATTTTATTTTGGAGATGATGGACATATAACCACCTAGACTACTGAAATCATACAAATTTCTTTTTTGACTCAACTACCGAATATCGACAGAACGTTCGATATGAACTTAAATAATTATGTAATTAATATAACATAAAAATAAGGGATATATTGGGAATAATAAACATGAAAAAGGGTCTCATGAAACTATTAATTAATATAATTTTAATACTTATGATGATAATTAATGTATGAGATGAGGCAAGCTTGATGTACGGGACTTCGTCTCAATATCCTTTCCTTGAGGAATATTTTGATAATATACATTACCTTATTTTATATTGTGTATAATCAAACCCTTGTGAATTTTAATTTCATTCAATGGATTGAAAAACGAATATTTTTATATTAAGTATTTTACTAAACTAAAAAAAGAATGTTTTTAAACTTATACAATGACATTGTATTTTCAGTCGTTGTGACCATTGTTTGATATTAGTCATCATCTACGAGTTGTAATGTTTTTAAAAGAAAAGTAAAAACCATATTCTATTTTCAATTATTTTGGTAATAGAAATGGTTTTTATGAATTTATTTCTATTTAAATTAATGTTTTAAATTGGTAATTTTTTAATTTCACGCAAATTTTTTCATAAATGGATCTTTTTTAGGAACACATTAACTAAATCATAAATTTAAATGTTTTAATGAATTATTATTATAAATTTCAAACTAATTTCCATGTTTTAAAAATAGTTAAACAATTTATTTATATATAAATTGTCACGACCCATCCTCGGAGCCCGTGCCGTGACTACCCCAAGCCCACCTTCCATAGGCCAGGGGCTGGCGACTAGCACCAAGGGCGTAAATTCCGATAACTGGGAAGGCATTGCCTTTATAAAAGGTAAACAAAACACCACAGAATATAAGCGGAAGCAAAACACTAAGTACAAAACAAAGTGATGAAATGTAAATGGGCCAGAATACAAACCCAAATGAAAGTACAACTACAACTGAACAAAGTACAACAGAAAAAGACAACAACTGGAAGAAAGGAAGAAGCTCCTGGTTCATCCTCGTCGGATCCTACCTGAAGGGTAGGTACAGATGGCGCAGCTCCTGGTCGTCCACCACGGATCCTACCTGAAGGGTTGGTACAGATAGCCTCCTCAATGCTCTCGCGCGTCGACCTCCTCTGTGTGTCGTCTCGTCGTGTATTCCACCTCTAGGTACTGACTCGTCATGTAGTCCACCTCCGGGTACTGACTCGTCATGTAGTCCACCTTCGGGTACCGTCCAGCCCTCGAACACTCGGCCTCCGTCAGCACTGCCCGTCGTCTGCAACCAACACAACAAGGTTCGGGCATATCCCGTGCAGGGTTGAGTATAACGATACTCAGTAGGGACCCCAAGACCCTCAAGGTCTCACTAAAACCAACAAGGATAACCACAAAGAAGATCTCAACAGATAACATCTACTTAGGTATATGCCCATACATATACCTAAGTTATCAAGTAACTCATCTCAATCCTGAGGAAACACAAGGATTGTGAAAACAACGGATAACCACTACCCAGGTATATGCATATACATATACCTAAGTTATCAAGTAACCCATCTCAAACATGAGGTAAACACAAGGTCAAATGTCTCAGCTCAAACCAGGATTTTCATTATCGAAACTGCAACTGCCGAAAAACATCGTCTCTAGAGTGTACAGTGGTCCTGTCACGACTCTGAGGTACTACTCAGTAACCTAAGACTGTTGTAGTACTCCACCTATCGAGTACTGCGGGCCTGCTGCTACAACCAAGCGCTCTCCCGTGCCGCTACAACCAAGTTCTCTTCCGTGCCGCAACAACCAAGAGCTCCTCTGTCGTGGGTCTGCCGCTACAACAAAGCGCTCCTCTGTGCCGCTACAACCGAGCGCACCTCTGTCGTGGGTATGCCGCTACAACCAAGCGCTCCCCTTTGCCGCTACAACCAAGCGCACCTCTGTCGCGGGTCTGCCGCTACAACCAAGCGCTCCCCTGTGCCGCTACAACCAATCGCACCTCTGTCGTGGGTCTGCTGCTACAACCAATTGCTCCCTTGTGCCGCTACAACCAAGCGCACCTCTGTCATAGGTCTGCCGCTGCAACCAAGCGCTCCCCACTGTGCTTTCTGTAACACACCAAGTCGTTCGATCAGCAGTCGTCAGGTCTCAATCGGCTACACGGTCTCCGTACTCCGCACGCTCGTCTCTGGGTGCGTCTGCTCCACAATCTATAGGTCGATACTACAAGTATCTCAAAGTCCCACGAAGAAGTATCTGTAAGGACCGCCTCGTAATAGGGGTCTCAACGCAACAGACGGCGCGTCAATCGGACGCCCGGTCTGTGAGTTATTGGCTTTTTCGTTCCAGGGGCCCGGTTGGTTTTTAAGGAAAAACCAACCCGACCGTACTCCACCTGCGTCCAAACCTCAAGCGTAGTGAGCCAAAAGATCCACCTCACTTAGAGGAATTTCACCGAAGTCGACGGCATGTCAATCGGACGTCCGGAGCTCAAGATATGAGCGTTTCCGCTCCGAGGGCCCGGTTGGTTTCCTGTACGAACCAACCCTGCCGAACCCAAAGTTTTCCGAAACCTTCAGTGCGATATACCAAAACAACTGTCTCGATCCAAGGATCGTGTTTCCACTGACGGCGCATCAATCAGAGGCCCACAACTCAAGATATGGGCATTTACCCGAAAGTCATCCGAAAACGGGGTCTGGGCCCGGGCCGACCCGGCCCGACCCCCCCCGGGTTGGCCCGAACCGGGTCGCCCCGGCTGGGACGGGCCCGGCCCGGTCCGCGCGGTCCGGTCCGGCCCAACTGGCCGGCCACGGCCGAGCGGTCGCCATGGAGCGGCGGGGGTGGGCACGGCCGCCCCCCTTCGCCGCTAATTGATATCGGTGGCACCCACCGCTGGCGACTTCCGGAGTCGCGCCGCTGCCGCCTTCCGCGGACCACTGGACGCGCTCTGGTGGTCCGTTTCCCCTGCAGTCTTTGCCTAGGGTCCCCCGGGACCCCACCTTCACTGCGAAGGGATTCAAACGCCAAAAAGGTCTGCTTCGTCATCGCCCATCAATCCGCACGTCAAACAATTAGCGTCGTCTTTGTAGTTTTCCAGCGCGACCCGATGGCGTCGCGCCCCTTCGCCATGGCCCGACTCCGACCGCGGTGCTTTGGTTTTCTTCGACGCGGTGCGACGGTGTCGCGTTCTTAAACTTCCTTCAATGGCGCAGTGCGACGGCGCCGCTCATATCCTTCCGCATGAAAACTGCATGGTGCGACGACACCACGCCTTCCCGTACCAACCAAAAAAGAACCATCACGAAAAAAAGGAGGAGGGTCGGCCGTGTTTGTGCGGTCCGACCCCCTCGCGTTATTTGATAACAAATGGTTTAAATGCACGAAGATCATAAAGTTGGTATTCACAAATCAAATAAATAAATAAAACCCCTACCTTGTCAATTCTTCGCACGCACGTTCTTCACGGATTTGATCGCCGCGGAAGGAGGCGATCGTCACGTCACGGAATGGCGTCGCGTCGTCACGGAAGGGCGTCGCGTCGTCACAGAATACGGTGACGTGTCGACGAACTCCGAGGTTCAAGAACATGAAGATTTAATTATATCAATTAAATCCATGTGTTGTTATAAACCACAAAGAAGATTTAAATGAAACCCGAAATCTCCTACCTCAAGCAGTTGGTGATCGGAGATCGTTGCGGGGAAGAACGTCTCGGAAGAAGCGTCGTCAATCTCCGAGGGTGACGGTGTTCTTCGCGTTCTCCACGTTCTTCGCATTCTTCGCGAAGGAGGATGAAGGCACAAAGTTGTCAAAACCTCTCAATGAGCATTTTTATAGAAGTCGCGTGTTGGTCTTATTTTATTATTACCCTAGCGGATTGAAAACAGGTTAAGAAACGAATAAATTAATTCATCGAAATAATTTAATGAAATAAACTGGCCAATTAATTGGTGCGTTAAGAAATTAAGAAAACGCGTCAGATGGCATTCATAATGATGGGTTTTCGCGGGTTCGTTACTTATCGGAAAGAAACGGTGGGGCTCGTGTGGGCCCCACCTTGAAAATATCCTACCAAGAGGGTTGGATATTTCTGTATAGCACCATATCCTTAACAACTCATCTTAAGCTTCTTTAAGTGGCTTCAAGTGGCTTCCAAGTGGCTTAAGTGAAATAAAACAAAGTTTTTCGTACAATTTATTTTATTTCTTAACTTTAAGCCCAAAAATTAAAAACCGCACCTGAGAAAACGAAACTCCGGAAGAGGCGTTTCTAAGAAATTACCGGCACTGTGATTCCATCGGTGCCCTCAGAATTCGATTCCGAGTACCAGTTCAAAAGTTAGAAAAACCCGCTCGTCCGTTCACTGAACGTACCTGAGCCAAACTTCAGAAAATGATTCCAGGCACACCGGGCGTCAGAATCAGGTGTTGTCAGAAACTGCATTCTTGTAAAATTCCAAAGAAAATTAAGAAAAAAAAATTTACTTGGAATTTATGGGTCTTTACATAAATTATTTTTAAAAAATGTTAAATCCTTTCAAAATATTTATTGTGGACGGTGACACTTTCAT
The DNA here is from genome assembly GCA_963277665.1 of Viscum album. Taxonomy (NCBI): domain Eukaryota; kingdom Viridiplantae; phylum Streptophyta; class Magnoliopsida; order Santalales; family Viscaceae; genus Viscum; species Viscum album. The sequence continues at coordinate 1,799,366,595 of OY728127.1, read as the reverse complement.
TAAAAATAAATTTTTTCAATTTGGTTTTACAAATGGATTGATTATTTTAAGAATATGGACTTTTTTCTTAACATATACCTCTTAAACTGAATTTACTAATTTTATATATATTTAATCTTTCCATTTTTACATTCAAAGTTTACCATTTTTTTAAAATAATCTGTTTTCATTTATTAATTCATGGCTTCTGAAGATAAAATCTCATTTCAATGTGGAAAGGTTATTTTTAATCCATGACTATTTTATGTGTCATGATTATGTTAAGGTTCACATGAATTATTTATGAATATGGGTTGTTCCATGATAAATTGAGTGTTAGTGAGCTACTAAAAACTCACCAATTCAATGGTTAATGAGAAAGAGCTAAATGATAAGTTCTAACCTAATAGATTTAGTTTATATATAGTTATGTGTATTCCAAATATAACGAGGAAGGTTAAATCCTATGTATCAGTGAAGGGTACAATGTTAGAATGATATAAATGCCAAACATTACCAATATGATTTATGTTTTTTATTATTTTGATAAGAATCTTACTATTTTCTTGAGTTAAGATAAAATCATTATGTTTTATGGGTGATAAGTATGATTTTTTGAAAAAAAATCATGAATGTAATATATTCATTTTCAAATGGTTTAATTTCTTATTTTATATCCCTTAATGAGGTTTTTTTCTCATCGTATGTTTTAAAAGATTTTTTATATGGTATAAGGATTGGTAAGAGAATGTTTGATGTCAATATGAATGTTATGAATAGTTTTATCAAGAAAAATAATTCCATGTTTTATTTCTGAAATTTCTAAATTATAAAAAAAGGATAGTGTGTAGAAGATTATACTTTGTAATATTAGAGTTTTTATTTATGATTAATGGACTAATTATCTAAATCTCTAAACCTAAAAAGATTCTGAATGTGATATATAGGAAAATTATTGACTTAAATCCATATTTTGTATGGTTATAGGTTAGGGCCTTAAAAATAGAATCCGCTATTGGGGAACCTTCACATTTGGATAAAAGAATGATTAGAAATAAAAAACTCCAAAAGGATTACTATAAGAGTAATAATGATAGACATGATAAATAGGTAAGTTAATATTATCCAGAAAATATATTCTTTTATTGTAAAAAAACTAAATATATTTGATGGTGTTTCTTATGAATCAATGAGAAAAGATAATTGGTAGTGATTTATATGAAAAAAATGGAAATAAGGTTATTATATATAATAAATACACATAGAGTTCTAGTGAGGATCCGTCAAAAATGATAGTAGTGTATGGGATATTAATAATATGTGTAGATTTACCATATTTCCAATATATTATCCAACATTGAACTATGCATCATAGGAAAGATCTCAGAGGAATGATTTCTAGATATTACTTTTAAAAAATATTTTCTACTTTTATTGGATGTTGAATCACAGTTTGATGATGAATAAATAGTTCCTTATACTACTCAGGAAATAAAATATTATGCTAGTGTGTTTGAATCTATGTAAAAACAATTTAACATATATACAAAACTCTAAGATAAGGTTGTTTAGAAGAAATATTTTCTATTTAAATATAAGAATTAAGATTAAAAGTTAACATATTTTTTGAATTACAAAAAAATTTCAACGATGAAGACTGAATCTAAGATTATTGGTTAAAATAAATAAATTTTATGAGTATCACAATAACATAATGGATGGATTATTATTATAAAATCATAATATGATAAAAATGATGTGATAATGGTAAATTTTGAAAATTATATCATTGATAAATTATATAGAACATTTCTTCTAGAATGAAATGTTTTAAAAATATTTAAATAATATATAAACCCATGAACAAAACATATAAACATGGATGTAATTCAAATGAAAGGATTCGTTATTTTTCAAACTATTTTGTGTCATGTAGTGAAGTATTTTGTACTTAATTCCATGGAAGAGGAAAATAAAAGAAAAAAATTACCATTTTAAAAAATTAATTTTTTTTAAAAAACAATGATTTTATAGGAAAAGAAATTGATGTAATTGAAAATAGAATATTTGGAAGAATTTGGGATATGAAAGTAATATTTTCAATAATCTATAGTCTGTAATTGGTCTATAAACCTCATTCTTAATTTCTAATTATTTAATTATCACTACATATCGATAATTAAAATATAATAACTATAACATGGATATATTTTACTTTTTATATATATTTTACTATTCTATTGGTTAAAAATTTCTCTTACATTTATTATATTTAATATTTCATCTATTATTTTACTATTACATCAATAATAGTGTATCTATAACTGTACTCTTAAACATTATGACTGTACTATTTAGATTGTTATTTTTACTATTAAATAATATTCTCATTCCAATTATGCATGCTTTAAAAAATTTAATAATTTATTTAAACAAAAACTACTTTGTTATAGGGGAGTTTGATTATTAGTAGTTTTGTTATGTTCATGTAGAAATTGTTTTCATTAGATTTTATGTTCGATTGAGGATGAGAATGTAGTTTTAGAAAAACTATTAGAATCAAATTATATAGAATAATATCATGACATAGTTTGAAAAGATAACACTGAGGATTTTTAGTTATTTTTATATCCATCCATTGAATTATATAGTTAATGGGGAGTCTGATTTTATTTTCATACATTGGAAAATTATGATAATTTTTTGTTTTATTTTGGGAATTTTCCTAGCCATATTATAGGAAAATTTTATATTTAGATATTTTGTATATATTCTTTTAAATAATTTGAAATATTTAAACATTAAATTGATATTTTTTGGACAGTCACATCATGCTCGATCAATGGATATGAGGATTCACTATATAAATGTGTGTGGACCTGGAGTTTATTATAAAAATATACATTGAATATTGGTATACCAAAAAATATATCATCCATTTGATAGTTTATTATTTCTAATTTATAATGGAATAATTTGGTTATAATAATACAAGATTGATTTTTCCTTAAATTATTCTTGATGAAAATAAGAATTTTAAATGTGAATCTTAATTAAATAGTCTTATCTAGTTTTATGGATTAGAATTTATGGACATACCTAGAAATAAAAATTATTTTATCGTAATTTTATTTATAAATTCTTTGTATCGACTATATTTGATAATTCATATGGTTAGTTGAAAGTGAAATTTATGATAGGTGATCATTAATTATTTATTACATTTAATTGTTTTGAAAATGATTTCGAGTTACCATGGGAAGGTGAATTGATTGTTATTTTTTGTATGACCCAATAAATTTCATAATATTTTTTCAAAGAGAAATCCTTATTTTGAGGTTAAGGAAATGGTCCATAAGGAAATATACCTATATCAAGAAGATATAATATTTTTGTAATTAATGATTTTCTACATCCATGGAATGTAGAGAAGGATAGAATGAAGATTAATTTAATTTATGTTATTAAATTTCTATAAAAAACAACAATATTCAATATTTTGAATTTACTATGGGATTATAAATAGGTTTTATGTTTTAGTATGGAAATATGAATACAAAATTATACTCAAGGATTATGAATCATATCCTTGGTAAAATTTTGGATAATAATATTGTGAATATCCCCAAAAATATAGATAATTATAATGAAAACTCTATTAATAATAAAATTATAGAAAGGATAATAAGGATAAATCAAGAAAATAAATGGAGGTTTTACGAAATGGGACAAAATTTATAAATCTAGAAATGAGGAAAAAGAAATGGGTTTTATATATTATAAGAGGAAATAATTATAAAAAAATCTAGTGGATATATCACCCTCATTGAAACTGAAAATCTATTCTATGGAAAATGTTATATATTAATTGAGATGCATTGGGATGAGTGAAAATAAAGGATTATGAATACAGAATGAAGATTGATGAATGAAAATAAATAATATCATTTTATTATCATTATAAATAAAATTTTAATTCAATATGAGAAGGGGATGTTTAAAAGAAAGACTAAGTGAATAAAAAGTTGATTTCATTGAAAATTAAAAATACTCAAACTACTTTACATCTGATAACCATAATAGATCCTATAGAAAAGTTTCTTTGATCTTTGAGAAATATGAGGAGATTACATAAAAATTAATTTGGAAATTGGGAAAATTAATGGAATACGTAGGTGATAATTTTCATAATTTTATAAAACCATATATTTTAGAGAGATTTTAACATGATATAACTACAAAAGATTTGGTTTCAATTGTTCAATGCACCCTTATAATCTCTAAACCATTATAGTTTTCATATTCATAACCCTATAGAAGTTCATATTCTTCATATTAACACTCATAAATGTAATTTAGTTAATCAAAATATTTATCTCTAAATATACTGTCAGATTATTATAATGAGTTTCATAAGTCAAATAATTCTTCTATGGTAGATTATTCTGACTATGAAAAGTATGTGGATCCATTAGTAGTTGAAAAATAAAAATATCATCATTATTAAATTCACAATACAATCCATGTTGAAAAATTAGTCAAATGTCAATCATCCCTTAATTTTTATATCGTGACTATTTCACACGAAGAGAAGTATAATAATGACATTATTCAATTATCTAAAGTGTTAGAGTTGAAAAAGAGGTTACTCATGAACACAGTTCTTCAAAAATATTTCTAGGTAACTAAAATAATTAATCTTCCACATGTCATGATGATAGAAAAACTTCAATGGGTTTCCTATATTTTATATATTTTTCCTCATAATAGTTTATAGAATATAATTTTACAAGAAATTATAGTGGATTGTTCAACATATCAATGTAATATAAAATTTATGATCTATTGGTGGAGATTGAATATGATGTATCTAGTATTAAAGAAGATCATGAGCTTCCATTTTCAAACAACAATAAAATTTCTATATAACATAACAATTTAGATAATTAAATTCAATATGTTTTTGTCTATAATTATCTTGAATTAATAATCTATACTATGTTAAAATTCATTCTATAAATCTATTCAAAATGTCAGTAGACCAATATTGGATGTAAAAATAGCAGGAAAGTGAGCTAAAGTATCTAAAGATATATTTTATTTTAGAAAACAATATATCATAAGAAAAAATATTAAAGGATAAGAATTAGGAAAAACATGATAACCCAATTTATAAGAAAAAAATAAATTTCAAATTTATTTTTATTTTTAAATTTTTATACACTTTTTTCAAAGTAAAAAATTTCTTTTATAGAATGAATATAATTTTTTTATTATTGATTCTCATATTTTCTTTTTATGAAGATTCTTTCTTTGTTTTTTTATTTTTACATGAGTATGATTACATAATCATGGGGTTTGTATTTTATTATTTTAGATAGGTGGATATTATCATAAATGATAGTGAAGAAAATATTTCCCCTCTCCTTTTTTAAAAACTACTAATGGAAATATTTTTACCAAGGGGGAAATAGAATATAAAGGGAGGAGTCTATTTCTATTTTAAATTAATTCTTATATTATAATTAATTTTTGTTTATCTTTTTTGGATTTATTTTTTAGATCATAATGGGGGGATTAAATTAATGATATGACTTTTCATAAAATATATTGACTAATAATTTTATTATTATTTTAATGGGGAATAATTTTTTATTACAAATGACTTTCTAAGATGCAGTTAAAGTATGAGAAATGTTAGTATTATGGATGAAAAGGTGGAGTATCTATATTAGAATTTTGGGATTAGTTATTTTAAATTTTTTTAAAATTATATTTTTCATTTATGTTTTCTAATTTTCCATATTTTTTTATTTTTTAGGAAAATTTTCTTGTCAATTGACTAGTCACATATACTTTTTTTGAAAATCACTATATGGATTTCAATTAAGTTGAAGTGGTTTTTTGAGTTTCTTTTGTAAAATTTGTATCTATAAATTATATTTTTAATTTAACTAATATCATTCACAACATATAGGGTATAAAATGAAGCACATTTTTTAGTATTTATCATAATTAAAATATAGAGCTGCACTCATTTTATGATAGTGTGCCTTTTGATTATGTTTAAACCAAACCAGATGTCTATAGAATATGACTATTGAATTTAACTACAATTTTTTTATAAATTAGGAAAATAAATTTTAGAATTAAATATTGATAATGATAAGTAATTATAAAATTATTCAACACATTGAGTTCTTATGAATCATCGCATAGTAAAGAGAGACAGAGTTGTATTTTTTTTCTTTTTGTTTGTTGACATATACCATTTGCTGAGGTTTTATAGTAATTATGTTAGATGTTTTTATGTCATATATTCTTCCCACATTCGTGGTATATGATATTATAGTGTAGTTTATGCTACTTATGATCACTATTATTGAACAGTTTCCATAAATAGGAAAAAATAACATATGTACTGTGGAGTTTGATGAAGTCCAGGGTACCTGAACTAGCTATTGATTGATCAGATGGGTGAGGTTTCGTCGACCACCCTTGGGTGTGGGATTTACCTATGATCCTAAAGCTAATGAGTGACATTTCTTATGACAGAAAATAACAAATATACTGTAAAGACCCATAAAATTCAAGGGAAATTTTTTCTTAATTTTCTTTAGAATTTTACAAGAGCGCGGTTTCAGACGGCACCTGATTCCGAGGCCCGGAGTGCCCGGAATCAATTTCCGAAGTTTGGCTCGGGTACGTTCAGTGAACGAACGAGCGGGTTTTCCTAACTTTTGATTCGGTGCTCGGAATTGAAATCTGAGGGCACCGATGAACTCGCAGCGCCGATATTCTCTTAAAGAGACCTTTTCGGAAGTTGCGTTTGTTGCGGGTTGAAAGTTAGTTTTGGGGTTTTTAGTTTGAGTTAAATAAAATTTTTGAAGAAAAAATTTTATTATAACTTGATAAAACCTACCAAAGGGGGTTGGAAGTGGGACCCACACCCACTTAACCTCCCTTGGGAGGATTAAGTGTGGTGGGGCCCACACGAACCCCTAATCCTTTCATCTTCTCCCAACTTACTTAACCCCTCATTAAATGACATGCGTTTTATTTAATTTGGAGTTAATCCTTTTGAATTTCAAACTTTGGAAATTCTTTTGTGTTGATGTGTTAATAAAATAAGATAGTGTATTATTTTATTTTGGTTAATAGCTTTGGCCACCTTGAGTGCTTTTGGGAGATTTTCTTCTTCTTCTTCAACTCTGACGAAGAACACGAAGAACGCTCATCTTGACGAAGAACGCTCAAGTCCCGACGAAGAACGCCGCTCCGCTCTTCTTCGTCTTCCGTGTCAACGAGAGGGAACGCCGCTTCCTCCTCGGATTCCATTCGTCGACATAAGAGGTTTCGCCAACGACGTATCACATCGGACGCATCTCTTCGTCAACGGATTTGACGAACTACGACCGCGACGCCCGACCTCCGCGACGTTGTCTTCCGCGGACGTTGACGAATCCTCGAACTTATACCCGAGGTAGGGGTTTTTGATTATTGTTTAATTATTCTATTCTTGATCATGAATTTACCAAGTCTAACGTGAGGCTTTGAAATATTTTAAGTTGCGTTATTGCTTAACGTGAGGGGGCTGGACCGCATGAACACGGCCGAACCCCCTCCATCGTTCTTGTTGTATTGTTTGCGGGTGGATGAATCAAGGTGGTGTGGTGTCGTCGCACCACGCGGATATTCGCCCAATCCTTATTACGCGACGCCGTCGCGCCGCGGCATGTAAGAAACATCAAGAACGCGACGCCGTCGCGCCGCGTTGAAGAAATCTAGGTGCGGCGGAGGGGCGCGGTGCCGTCGCACCGCGCCGGATGATGAAAACTACGGCCGGTTCCGGGCCGCGGCGGAAGAGAAGACCGGCGGCCGAGCCGCCGGCGTCGGAAGCCGAAGAGGGGACCGGATTTTCCGGTCCCGTTGGAGAAAACCGGCCGGCCAGCTGGCCGGCCGGATGCCATTAAACCGGGGGAATTAATCCCCCGGCCAGCTCATGAAACCCCCCCTCTTTAAGAGGGGGGCGGTTTCCTTGTGGGGGGAAAAGCCCCCCGTTTTCTGCCAATCAAGCCCCCAACGTGGGGGGGCGGTTTGTAAAAAAAAGAGGCGCGGCACATGGCCGCGCCGCCAACCCAATCAGCGGGGGGGGGGGGGGGGGGCTTTGCCACCCCCGCGTGCCGCCCTCGTGCGGCGCCAGGCCGCCAGGCCGCCGCGGCCCCCGCGCCGCCGCGCCGTCGCGCCGCCGCCGGCCGCCGCGCCGCCCCAGGGGGGGGGGGTCGGGCCGGATCGGCCCGGACCCGGACCCCCCCGTTTCGAACCAGTTCCGGTCTTTTGGCCATAACTTGAGCCTCGGACTTCCGTTCGACGAACCGTCTGCGGCAACACGATCCTTGGATCGAGGCGGTCATTTTGGTATATCGCACTCAAGGTTTCGGATCACTTTGAGTTCGGCCGGGTTGGTTCGTTCACGAAACCAACCGGGCCTTGGGAGCGGAAACACTCATATCTTGAGCTACGGACGTCCGATTGACGTGCCGTCAGTCGCGTTGTGTTCCTCTTAGTGAGACGGATCTTTTGGCATACTCCGCCCGAGGTTTGGACGCAGGTGGAGTACGGTCGGGTTGGTTTTGCCTTAAAAACCAACCGGGCCCCGGGGACGAAAATGCCAATAACTCTCAGACCGGGCGTCCGATCGACGCGCCGTCTGTTGCGTTGAGTTCCTGTTGACGATACGGAACTTTTGGATACATCAACTCTGGTCTTCGTGACAGTTGATTTATCAGCCTCTCGGCTCGTGGAGCGGACCCTCCGAACGAGCTTGCTGTGTGCGGGAACCCTAGTGCTGGCTGCGACTGTTACTGTGACTACTACTGCTACGACTGCTACTGTGACTACGACGACGACAGTACAGAGATCCTGTGTGGATTTGACGACGACGACAACAGCACTCAGCGATCCTACGTGGATCAGTGCTACAGGTCCTGTGTGGGCCCGATCCTGTGTGGGTCCGATCCTGTGTGGGTCCGCGCTCAGCGGTTCTGTGTGAGCCAGCACCTACAGGTCCTGTGTGGGCCCGATCCTGTGTGGGTCTTTGCGGGGGTTAGTTACCTATCGATCCTTCGTGGGTCCGACGACTTAGATGGATCAGTGATCATCTTTATCGTCCTTTGAACAAGTATACCTGTGTGAGCTGAATCCAATTTCTTTCCTGTGTGGATTGTGTTGTGCAATCCTGTGTGGATTACGTTTTGCTTTCCTGTGTGGAATATGTTTACTTTCCTGTGTGGACTGAGTTGTACTTGGGCTCGGTGGTTGGAGCGTATTTGAATTGATGACTTAGGTATATGTATGGGAATATACCTAAGCAGTGTCGGTTGTTACTTTGTGATTGTACTTTTCTTCGTGGTTTATCCTTTGTGGATTTGAGAGACCTTCAGGGGTCTCGGGGTCCCTACTGAGTAGCTTATACTCAACCCTGCACGGGCTTTGCTCGCACTACGTTGTGTTGGTTGCAGACGACGGACAGCGTTGACCTTATCTGAGGCTTGAAGAGTGGGACGGTACCCAGAGGTGGACCACTGGGCGGGACGTGCACGGAGCAGACGGTGGGACCTGTGGAGCAGAGGAGCTATCTGTACCCACCCTTCAGGTGGGATTTCCAGTGGACAGCTCGGTGTAGCGGCATTTACTTTTCAGTTGCTGTTTTTCCCCTTTCGAGTTGTACTTTACTTTCAGTTTGGGTTTGTATTCTGGCCCATTTACTTTTCCGCACTTTCAGTTGTACTCTGCTTTTGTTTAGTTTTTACTTTCCGCTTGCTTACTCTGTGGTGTTTGTTACTTTACAAAGGCAATGCCTTCCCTTTTTACCGGGATTTACGCCTTGGTGCTAGTTGCCAGCCCCTGGCCTATGGAAGGCGGGCTTGGGGTAGTCACGACACGAACCCCGAGGGCGGGTCGTGACATATACAATGCCATCGGTTTGATAAAACATGTTCTTCAGGATAAATGAACCTACTATCGACCTTCCTTTTGAAGGGAATCCTGGGTTGCAACATGTTCTAGTATCATTTAGTGTAAAATAATTTCTTATTTCTAGAAATAATTTATAACATGGGTTTAGTTTATTGATCCATCCATCACTTGATATTAATAGTGGAGACTTTCCATAACATGAAGTAATTGTTAATATAATATCCATTATAATAGTATTTATATTTGTTTCAATTAATTATTTTTTTATTTCTAATTTAATAATTAAAATTCATGTTAGTTTACTTGATTTTATTTCATTTTATGTTTTTAACATATGAATATTATATTTCATATGGTGTTGTACCACTAATACAGATTTTTATTTCGATATATTTATTTATTTCATAAATTATAACATACAATAATCTTTTGTTTTTGAGTGGGATAAAAATTGTTAGTTAGGTTAGAAACTATAATTAAACCGTCTTATAAATTCCATATCATTTAAAAACTATTACAATACCAATAATCTTTTAGGTATCCCCTATATTCATGTATTGTTTTGGAAGAAACATCCTTGGTAAGGATTCAATGATTTTCTTGTAGGTTTTCATATATCAATTCCTTGAAATGTTGAACCATTAATTCCTGATATATTTTAAGAGAACATTTATGTAATATTACGTTTATAATGGAGATTTTTATACTATTTATACCTTTCCATGTTTTGGTTGCGTCCAATGGATTAAGGATATATGTATAAATGGTAATGAACATTTTATTTCAAATCGATTCCTAAAATTTGTTTGATTAAATTTTCCACCTAGTATAAATGGATCAAAATTGAATGGTTTTCAAGGAATGAGATATACAAGTATTATGATTTTAAAAATTTTATTTTATGATATATTTTTATGATTAAGTTTTTTTTATTTATATTAAATTGGTAGGAAATATAAACATGTACCATTTTAAAATTCAGGTGTTTGATCCTTGGGTGTTATAGAAGGGATCCTAGGAAGTGTTTTAATACTAAATTATGTATTAATTGTGGGTAAATTATGTTCCATTATAAAATAAATCTTCATAAATATAACACCTTTAATTAATTCATTTGTTAGAAAATGTACTTGCTTAATAATGAAATCCATAAACATGATATTGATATTGTGATCCTAGGAACCCCTATATTAATAACACGGTACCTCTAATTGGTTATCCACATTATCATAGTTTGTTTTTATGAATTTGTTTATTATATTTATTGAATTTCATTATATTGTTTCACCCAATATATCAAATCCTATACATGAAATCCTTTTGATCAATTTTCTATAAATAATTGATCATGGTAATTTTATATGTGTAATGAAAATTGAATTATAGTTATTAACTATTTAAATGGTTTACATTGATATCTTTTTATTTTTATTGTTAAACCATACATACATCCTAGGGGTGTATGTAGATATTGTTTTGATCGATACATGTCAATGAGAATCATATCTATGAGGAAGAAGACTCTTATTCTATCTTGAATTGTGTTTAGGAGGAGGTGAGAAAATGTGTACGCTTTTTCACCAATATATGCGTAGTGGTAAAAAAATTCAGTTTCATGATTTATTATGTCCCTCCTATGTATCCCTCAATCATCTCTAAAACCCATTTTTATCCATTTTTTGGGTTTGGTTGGTTTGGATTTTTTTTATATTTTTATTTATATTTTGATGGTCTTGACCTTAATTTTAAGTTTAATTGTTTGATATGTTTCTCTTATTAGTTATTTAATTCTAAAAAAATTATGTACTTATGTTTAGTTAAAAAAAATATCGGTTTCATGACTCACAAACATCTAGGGAGGTAATTTCTAGTTCTTGTTCAATATCCCTCTAATTTCATTATTTATCATCAAGATAAACATTTATAAAAGATTATTTTTTATTTATTGGAACTAGTTTTCATACATGGATGATCATGAATTATCCTTAGGACTAATAAAATTCTTAATCACGTGAGACAATATAAATCCTAGTTATCTAATCCATGATTGGTTTTAGGATATTTGAGGACATAAGGTAGATAATAGATAATATTTTTAAGGCTTAGGGTGTAGGTTATGAGTGAGTTTCTGGATAAAATTCCATGTTATATAGCATGAATTTTTTGAGGATTTCAAGAATGTGAAATTTTATATTGGGACTCAATAGATAAACAATATTTAATGAAATTATATATCAAGAGGAAGGGAGAAATGTGAAATGAATTTTTGACAAGATTTAAATAATTAATCCATGTTATCCAATATAGAATATTCATTACTTTTTTTTTCTTATTTTATGGTTTTATACTTTTATCTATATCATTCTAGAGACATTATTGAGTTTAATTGATGTTGTTTACATGGTTTTAATTTAATTTCATGTTTCATGTTGCGTCCATTTTCACATTTTATTTTTTTAGTAGCATGAACTCATGAAGATACCCTATTAATTATCTAGAGATAGTTAGGAGAGACATCTCATGATGGAATCCTCCCATTGATCCAAACATATTTGAGGCTCTGGTGTGTGGCATTCATGCTATTAGATAATAACCCATTATACATCTGGTTCTAGAAATGGAATTGGGTTATTCTTTACCTGGAAGAAAGACTGAGAATAATAGTTTCTTCACCACAATCAACCATCTTTCTAAGGAAGAAATTATCCCCAAAACCCTAAGGATTATTTGGTAAATATTGATGAAATAATTTTATTTCTATATACTAATGAATTTTTTACAGTATATTGTGAAACATTTATCATTGAGAGACTTACATGAATGTGATAAGATTCAGTAGTTTATATAAAATAGAATATATATTTTACATGTAAGGAAATTGAAGTCATATTAATCAAAACATATAATCAATACACAATGGAAATATAAAATTCAATAGAGTTTATTTGTATGTGGAAGGGTAATCAGACTCTTAGGAAGTATGTGGACAACTTCACTGAGCTCATTAACATTTCACTATAGCTAGTATAAAACTAAAATTTAAAATAATAATAGTTTCAATTGTGTGTTTGTACAAGTATTACAACACATGTATTTATATTAAAATTTCAACCGTTATTATAGTTTTTCACTTGGATTTAATGTTTGATCTATACCAGGATAGAATTTATAATCTATTTGAATCACCACCGATTAATAATTTTGGTATATGAGGGTAACTTAAGAAAAAAATTATACATGATGGATTAAGTGGTGAAGGTGGTGGACTAAGGCATCTAACTCAATAATACACACCATAAACCATTAGAATAAATAATCTCTAGTGTAATCATTATAGAATGTCAGGTCACACAAATCCATTATGGTAAAAGGATCCAAAAACATTCCATGCATGTTTTTTAATGAGTTGTGTTAAAATATATTATTGTTCCAACCTTTTCTCAAGATCGTTATGGACTCTATATATCCAAAAAAACTGAATATTAATTAAATCCATAAAAGGAAATTGTTTTTTGACCTCAATAATATAAATAAAAATAATTTTCATTCAATTGAGATGGTTATTTTAATGAAATATGTAATTTAAAATGGAGCCTCAACACTTGTCAAAATATATTTAGTTTTCCATCATTAAAGCTAACCTTGAATAATCAGATTTGGAACTTATTATGAGGAACAATATTCTATTTATTTCTTCCTCTATATAAGTTTATTTGTTTGATATAGGTTATTAATATTCATTTATGTATTTCAGTATCTTGTAATTGTTTTAAATCACATTTGAACCCATGGCATATGTTTTAAAAATATTAACTGCTATTGAGAAGAAGTATAATGTCTTATAGTGTCCTTACTTCCCTATCTCAATATTAAAATAAGAAATTACCTATGAAATATATATTCATTAAATGAATCTCTTTAAAAACATCAATAAATATGGATTGGATGGATATTTTTAAGGTAAAAATCAATTGATATCATATGAGGGTGCCCATTATTTCCCTCGATGAGAGTTTTCATTTATTTCAGGTTTAATTGGATCACTGATCGAGTCAAGTGGGACCTCCTCTACCTAAAGTTGGTAAGATATCATATCATATCTCATATCTTTTAGTGAATACCAATGGAGATAATTAATGGAGTAAGATAACACTGATGGATAATGACATTCTTGAGGTATTCCATGATGATTTATTATATTTTCCTTTGAAATAGAAAATCAAATTTATTATTGAATTTCATTCTGTGGATGTAGATGATATCACTATTAGAATATCATATTGAACCAATGGAATTAAATGATATTGATACCTAGCTTGATAACCTCAATTTTAAATGATTTATTCAGCATAGAATCTTACTATATGTTGGTATTTTAATTTTTTATAATAATGTTTGTAGAAATGTGCATTTATGAATACACTTCTAGAAGGTGTAAAAAGTAAAATTTAAAAAATATCCATTAGTTCATATTGGAAATCTTCTTGGATATTTTAAAGGGGAAATACAATTCTCTATAAAATGAACTCCACATAGGGTATAATAAACTTTGGGAACAAATGTTTTCATTACCAATTCCACTTTCAGAATCAGGTATGGTCACATTGAGAAGTTTTTTATTTTCTTTAGTTTGAAAAAAAATTCGATTATTAGTCATGGTCTAAGTGAATAAAAAAATTCATGGATATATTCAATTTTTCATGGTTTTTATGAAAAATATATTTATATATTCAATATTTAAATAGGGTATTGAGAACCATCTATTAATCATTGTGCGAATAATCTATGATAATAGAATTTAGGTAAACATCTCAATATAATAGATATTGATATGAGAGAATATGGTATATGAAAATATAATATTAGAACATGGAATTTCAGTTGATCCAAATAATGTGAACTCACTTATATCATGGGAAGTTACAAATGGAATATAAAAGATACATAGATTATTATGTCTATAAATTATTACTGATAGTCGAATATTGAATTATCCATACATGTTTATACATTTATAACCCTAATCCAAAATGGGTTGTAGTATTAATGGATTTATTGGTGCATGGTTTACATTTATTAGCTGATGTGGTGGATAATTATCACTCTGATCTTGATTCTAACTAATCCTAGAGATTTTCATATTGTGTGTTGTGATTCATCAATAATGGGATTTGGTTTCGTGGTTATGTTATGTGGTAATGTTTTTTCATATGAATCTATCAAGATCATCAGACATGAAGAGATCTATCTGTTACATAACCTTGATCTAGTAGTGGTTTTTTATACTATTAAATTTTAGACACACTTATACCTTAATGAGAAGGTAAATGTGTTTAAGAATAAAAAAATATTGATTTATATATTTTCTTTATCATGATCTGACCCATCAGGGACCGAACGATGACTACCCCATGCCCACCTACAATACATTAGGGGATATTGGCCAGCGATGAGTAGGAATATCACACACATGGGAGGACTTATCTTATAGTACCAGTGCACAAATCTATATCCATTATATAATACAGAGATAATAATACAAAAAACAAATAGCCATGAATACAAAATTCCCACAATCAGAGATTAATAATATTACTAAATGAAAAAAAGGAGAAATGAAACAAAAAAATAGTATGAGATTATAAGATTCTATATATTAGGGGACTACTATCAAATTTAACCACCAGAACAAAGCTCAACCAAGCATTGGTATACACCTCGATCTCTATAGAACGCTATGCTTAGCTGGATGAAGGTATACCTAGGAATCCATCGAAATGATATTCAACTATATGATACACGACATGTTTTGGAAAATAAAATTTAGGGGTGAATATTTCAATACAAAATAGTTTAAATAAATCCATAAATAAAAGGGAGAAACTGAAAATAAATGTTTTCTTCACCTAAATCTAGTTGGGGAAACCCATAGAAGGGAGATCAAGAAATACCAACTCAACCAATCCTCACCCATATATGTATATTCAGATCAATCCACATGGTGAGTCATGATAGATATATGATATCATCTTATGTAATTCCATAACTTCCAGGATATAATTGTTTGAAACTCCACATCTCCTATGGTCCTAACTTAAAAGCCATCCATAAGATTCCACATGAGGTTCAAGGGTAATTATTGTCCAAGAACACTCAATCCTTGAGTCATAACATCCCAAATTGAACTTGTCTGAGGGATAAAACACATCAGTAATAGCTTTACCATCCATGGTGGAACTCATCCAATAGATCAAAATCATCTTGTACCCTTATTTTTTTGGGAAACCCCCACCATCCTAGTGGAATACATCCGAGAAAACAAGCTCATTGATTTCTTCCACAAATATAGACCTAATATTAAATAGTGGTTCTCCATAATCCATGAGGGTATCTCATCCATACCCAATGGGGGGATCCTTGAAACCTATTGGAAACACAAAATATATAATCTCCAAAATAGGGGATAGCACCCATGAGTTTTGGGGGAAACCACGAACCCAATATAGAACACTATAGATTATATAACTCAAATAGGGGAACTAATCATGGAAAACTAGGGGGACACCACAATACCTACCGAGCCTAAACGACACAATACACAGATTGGGAACCATGCCTTGGACTGTTGGGATATACTGAATACAAAAATCGGGATCCATCTTCCAATAAGGGGATCATACTATTGAAGATACCGCAAACCCCACTAGAACCAACCACTGAGTAGGGCATCATACTCATGATGCTACAATAAACATTATTATAGCCTACAAATTTATAAGGGTGTGTATACCCAATGATGCCACAAAAAATAATAAGATTTTCCAATAGATAGTGGATCAGTAACCTATTTATGAATTTTATGAAAATACTAGTAATCCAACCTAGGGATGGCGATATGATAGAAGATCCAACCCTTCCACCCAGATGGATATAATAACTCTATTATAGTGCATTTTGTCAAGGGGTTGCAATCATGTAATGATGATGTAATTAAACATTTTACCATATTGAGGATTCCAATGTAATTCACTTGTATCACCAGGGCCTTTTCAGATACTCCAACATGCAACCCCACCATTAACACACAAGTAAGAGGAACTCGTCTGCCGCAGCTTGATGCTATTGACTTTAGGTGGCACTAACTAACCCACATAGTTTTGTATTTCATGAGAATAATGTGTCTCAATGGAGTAATCATACATTTTCCTCATAAATATAAATATACATCAAAGATCACCAATACACAGTTTTATTTATTCCCACATCAGTCTAGATAATTCTTGGTGAAGAAGTTACAAGAATAGAGTACATCAAAGTAGTATCTAAAAAAACTATTGAAAAACATAAAAGAAAAAAGATAAAAATCATAATAATATTTAGAGAGTCCATTTAATAGGACTCCATGGCCTTTATCTCCCATCACCCCTATCCTCCAACTCCCTAAGCATGGTTCAGACCACTGGGGGTTACATGGGGTAATGGGACAAATAGTCTGCCAAATCTTGCTGCTCTCACAACTCCTCCTCCATGTCAACTATCATGCGATATTTTTTCACCAATAAAAATATCTTTCAGGGTGGTTCAATGAACATTTATCTCTCAATTGCACAAATGTTTATAAAATCATAATAGATATGCCATCTTCCATCATAAAATAAATAGTTCCTCCCCCATAGGTGATAAAAATAAACCTGGGAGACCTGTGTTTTAGTCCATCCTTCCTAGGATCAACACATAATGGGACTTAAGTTCCCATATCCTTATACATAAAATTTTATACTATATATTGATGTCCCAAATCCAAAATTTCCCACAAAAATAGTAAGATTTTTCTCATCCATAAGGCTCTCCACCACCAATGTCTAGTCAAGCACACTAGCATTGTTGATAATTTAAATTGATATCACCAAATCCTTAATATCATAATGTAATCCCTTCTAAATGATCTATTATTTGAAAAATGGATCTTAAAAAACATACATGGATTATAATAAAATTTCTATGTAACTCCCTATATACTCTACCAAGGTCCTTCTATCCTACTATAGTAGTATAATCTCTTAGATATGCACTGATATTATTGTGACAGGGTAAAAATATTCCCAAAAGATCTATTCAAACAAATTCTCAGTAAGTTTCATCTCATCATGTGTATATATCACTATAATCCACCATCACTCTATTGATCACTATATAAAACTCACCACTAGGTGCACTAACTCAATGGGATCTCTCCTTACATGGCAGAAAACACATGTTAAAATCACAATATTGTCATTATATGTCAGGTAATTTGGATCACCCTTACACCTAGTCTCTAATAATGAATCTCATATAGCACACTCAACCTATTAAAATACTCATCTTCAGCTGGTAGCTCAAAATTATAATCAAAATGCTGTGTCTCCACTAGAAAAATACCCAGAGGTATTTTGTCAAGACTGGTTCCTTACACTGAAGACTTATGGCTTGGAAGATCATCTTCAAAATATCTCTATGAAACACTTGCTATATTTCCTCAGGGTGTAATTAGTTAATATATTTAATATTCTTCATAGTCAATGTGTATATTTTTTAAGATGACTCAAGAAAGCCTTGGGACACCCAACCTAATATTATATGATTCTTTTCCCAACATTTAACAACAACCAATGTCTACACAATCCATGGAAATAAAAAGTTTATCAAAGTCATGGTGATTAGATACATCAACCTCCCCACCAACACTGGATTCCCTATACAGATAGATAAACGAGAAACACCTAAGAACTGTCACTAAAAAACCCAAAACATTATCACAACTAGAAAACTAAATATGCTCTAATAGAAGGACCTACTATGATACCACTCTGTTGGGACATAACCCACTGGGGCCTGGGCCACAACTACTGCAACCCCACTTCCTATAGTCTAGGGCTAGGCGATCATCTCTGAGTAGACATAACTCACATAGGGTAAGACTTACCCAATGTTACCTGTATATTTGAACACACATCCATCTCTATGACATAGTGTAGAGATAATAAAAATGAAACAAAAAAATGAATGCATATATATTTCCTACATTTATAGTACAAAAAAATAATGAAAGCGTAAAAATGGAAAAATAAAATTCGTCCAAAAATTGCATGAGAATAAAACATTCTCTATAGGATGGGACTGTTGTCAAATGCATCCACCATAACACACCTCATTCAAGCTCCATTCTACACCTCTATCTGTCTAGATCACTCTGCTCCACTAGATCTGGGTCATCCTAGGATTCCCTAGGACTATCAACTTCATAAGACATGACATGTGTGGGAAGATCCCATAAAGTGATATGTATAAAAATAATTAGTAGACACACCAAAACCCCAAAGTAAAATAGATAAAAAGGAAGAAAATATTCTTCCCGAAACAACGACATTGGAGGATACCCAACTGAGAGAAAAGAAGAAACTATTTATTAACCAATGCTAAACCATACATGTCTATTCATCTCAATAAAAATGGGTTTTCATGAAATATATCTGAAATCAATGTATGGAATTGTAGAATAACCTAGATATATATATCTCATACACCATGTATCATGAGTCCCTTGCCTCACTTCCATACACAAAATTATACTAGAGGATTATAGGTAAAACTTGTCTATGAGAACATAGTCCATTAGTCCTTCCATCCAAGATGGAACTCATCTAAGAAATAACACTGATTAAAAGTTGATCTGTAACCCCTAATGACAGTCATTAAAGATATATCACTCATTAGGTATCTCTATGATGATGGAACACCCCCACTATTTGAGGTGGAATACATCCAAGATAACATACTCATCGGGTCACACCATGAATATAGTCACAGTCTCAATTTGCGAATCTCGATACTCAAATAGAGTGTATCGCCCATCCTAGATGTGGGAATCCCTAAATCATACTATAGAACCTAAATTTATCATATAACATTTTTTTCTACACACCCATGACCACTAGGGGACTCTAAGAGCCCAATCTGGAGATTCAGATATCATATCGCTCAGAAAGGGGACTATACCCAGGACCACTAGGTGATTCCACAAACCCTACCAAGTCTCAAATCCACAGTACATTGATATGGGATCATGCCCATGACCACTGAGGGACACCGTAATCCCAAAGCTATATCCCTTGTCCATGTATGGGATTGTACTCTTTATATACCTGATGATTCCACAAAACATACTTGGATAGTTCGCTATATATGGGATTACCAACATTTATATGAAGGTGACAATGACACTACAAAACCTGCCTAGTTAAGTTGATAAAATAATGGATCCCAAAATGGCCTCTCATAGAGATATAATAAATCTTTTTGAACTCATCCTGTTTAGGGGATATTAATCCTATGCTATGGACATACTACCACATTATACCATCATGAGGTTAGACCAAGGAAATCTACTCAACAATACTAGTTTATATAGATCTACTAAGTGACTCACTAACATCACCTCATGTTTCATCTCATATTCCAAAACCCTTTCCAACATCACTAACAATATAGAATACTATTCTGGATATGCTACTTTTATGTCTATATCATAGTCCTAATGATGGAGATGTGAGTGGGAGAAAAATCCAAGTGTAGTACATGAAATATAACCACAGTACACATTGTGTCTCTAGAAACATCCCATAGACATGTCCCCTCACGATACTATGCGTATATAATGGTAGTACATAGCGTATACCCAAGTCACATGACATGTGATCCCATATGACCATCTAGGATTTTCATAACCCATATATAGCTAGTTGTCCATGTCCCGACATATCGCAAATCACATAGGTACATGTAGTATCTTCGTTATCCATCGACTTTTCAATTTCCTCATCTAGGTCCCATATCAAGCACCCCCTGTCTGTGTACCTAGCCATGTACATTTACATTTCCACATCCCGTGATTGGGAAACCCCATCCAGGTCCCTCAGACACTCACCCCAGGATCACCGCAAAACATGTATTCCATGTACACTTTGTATAGTAACCAACATTAACATTACCTAAATGGGAAGAACCGAAGGTGTGTTATCCGGCACTACACTCGATGAGATTGGGATTCCAATTGGAATTTACTCTGGTCCACCTAAAACTACCCAATTTCACCTGAAACCCACAGATCTATCCCTAGGGAATATTAAGTAGTAATTATAGGTATTTAAAAACCTAATACAACACATAAAATTGGATTTGGATGTAAACCTCATTAACCCCAAAACTCAAGTAAAAACAACCAAGATTCACTTCATGATCTACGCTATGAAGCTGTTGAAACATGATTCGAGAGTCATCACCGACAACATCAAGTATTAGTGGAACCTCCTCTAATCATTTTTTCTTTGGGGTTTCCATCACACAAGGGGTAATATCACTAATATAATGATTGATTATGAGAATATTTGGAGAGTTTAATAATTTAATTTCATTTAATAAATAAACAACCATTTAAAACACCACTAATGGTTTACTCAAATCGATAGGATGAAGTTGATAAGATTTATGTCACACCTTGGGTAAAAACCCTGTTTCAAAATCAACCACATTCTTAGGTTTTGGATAATAGAATATAATCATGAGTTATTCAAATTTTACTAATTTTTTTTCTGTGTTAAAGAATAACATAATATTTTCAATATTCCCACATTGAGGATCTCTGGTCACTAGAATTCCACACCAACTCATCTTCCAGATCGTGAAATATTACCAGAATTATTAAAAAGTATTACATAAAAAAATAAGAGTATTTTCATTCTTAAATTAATTTGAATATTATGTAAATATGTTTGAAATAATATCTATATGATTTTGACATTTAACTATATAATACATTATGAATGTGTAATATCATTAATGATCATCTCAGTTTGACATCTTAATTGAATGAAATAAAGGATTATTTTAAGGAATATATCTTTATTGGTATCTTTATTGGAATTATCTTAGAGGTAGTGGAAGTGAATAAGGTAATGTTATGTTCTAAAGTTCAGATAACACATTTTATCCTTGAAATTATTCACAATGTGTGACCAGAAGATAAACAATTACATCATTTTATTATAATTATATAAGGAGTAGAGTCCACCAATGAGTGGTCCCTAAATAATAAATGTTTTATATATTTTTGAAAATTATATGTGGTTCCTATTTATATGAGGAATGTATTGATAAAATATTCTCATCACTCTCAGATGGTAGTTTATACCAGAACAACTATGATATATTATGACATTAGAAAAATTTATTGGTCAATAGGATTGAGATGTAACATAGAATAATTTGTGTCATGGTGTTACAACTATTAATAGGTAAAATAAATTCATTAGAATCGTTAAGGTATATTTCATATATAGTCTTCATCCACATAATCTTGGGATTAAATATATAAGGATTTCCTTTTGAGGATACCTTGTACAGTTAGAGGAATGAATTTAATTTGGATAACCATTTTTCTATTAAATAAATAATCTCATTTCATTCTAATTAGAGATATAACCATGGTAGAAGTGTTTATAATGATTTACATGTAGGTTATTGTAAAATTTCATGGGATTCCAATCACTTTCATTTCTGATATAGATCCTCAATTTATAATTCAATTAGGGAGAGGGCGTAAAGGTGATAAATGGTTCAATGTTAAGTAGATCCTATTATACCATATATAAATGAAAAATAAAATATAATGTTAAATTTAACTACTAGAAGATATTTTCTATTCTTGTATGTTGCATTTTACAGAATAATGGGATTCCCAATTATCCATGCTTAAATTTTATAATAATTATAACTATCAATCTTTGATCATGATGGATTCCATTAAAGTGGTATATGATTAATAATTTCGGTGTCCACTTTATTCGGTAGATGTACATGAGAACCATATATTAGGACTAATAATTTCCAATGAAATGGTAGGAATGATTATTATTTTTTGAAAATATTGAGAGACATCCCAGACCTAGAAAAAGTTTTGTGGTTATCATCATTGTTGACCATTTTAATTTATAGTCAATGGTTGAGTTCTTATAAAAATAATTACTCAATTTGTTCATAGATGAATTAGACATTACAAGAATCAAATTATTTGTTATATGGGAACATCTATGAATATTGGGATCATTTGGAAGGTTTCATATCATTTTTCATTACCCCCTGAATTGAAAATGATAAATAATTCATTATACAACTCCCAAATAAGTATCTTCTTGATCCAAACCATGTTCATGGTTAGAATAAATTAGAGATGTAGAAATACGTATATATGGTATAGAAGGTGATTTGGATCCTTGATCCTCAATGTATGTTTCATTCATAGAAATAAATTCAATTAGTGAAGGTTTTACAAAGACCTTGAGTAGAATCATGTGAAATATTGGAGTGGTAATATATTTTGAAGGAGTAATTACCTCCACATTTCCCAAGTCAATATCCTTCATAAATATATTCTCGGTGTAGAATGTGATATTTTCGGGAAGTTTGTGACCCCTAGTAAGTCTATTTTGGGTATTTAAATTTTTTAGTTTTTGGTATTAGTATTTATGATTATTATAGGTCATTGTTTATTTTTTTATAGATTTTTACTAGGGAGGAAGTTATTTTCATTGTAAAAATGCATGATTGTCCTATTTGTATATAGTACCCATCCTACATGATGAATTATTCTTTGAAAAAAATTAAATTTTATTTCTGATGCTTCTATGGAATATTTCTATTTCACCTCCCTTATCTCTAAAACATCCCAATGTAGATGTTGTATATAGAACACCCTTAGAACCCCTATTATTAAAAATATTATCTATGAGGAATATTAGCTCATGCATGTGACACCACCTCTATGTTTTATTCATGTTCTTCAATTATTAAACCTTTTCTATAAACTAGTTGGAATGGTGGCGAAGGTTTCGAAATTTGATGGATTTAAATTGGGAATTTTAATTCTCACACACTTAAATTTTGGTTTAGGGATCTCTTTTCCCCTGGATTATTAAAAAAACAACCATTATAATGGATTAAATGATTTTTAGTAGGTGGAACTATTTAGAAAGGTTTAATGATATATATCTTAAGGGATATGAAAATCATACATCAATTTCATTCCAACATTGAATTTTATGAATTCCTCAACCTAGATTTATTTAAATAAAATATAATTGTTTTAATTAAAATGTTTTACATAATTCTTATTGGTTTAAAAATGTGATATTACAAAGTATTCCCATGATTGAAGCGATATTTGTATTTATATTTAATTGATGGGAAATAGAACCCTGAATTCTAGAAAACATAACTGGTGAGTTTTTCACATCTACAGGAGGGATCCTGTGATGGGTTTATTATCAAATGATGTATGTATTATGTAAAAATGATTATCCCTTGTATATATAGTCTATTTAAATAGTGCTCCCATATTTATTTTTCTAGGTGGACATGGTGATCCTTCAAAATCCTAAGTCATGAACATTATATCGATATAGAGATCATGGGAATCCCAACCACAATCCCTCAGTGCCTCCTCATATTGGTTAATTTAATTTTAGTCATATTTAATTATTTTTCTTAATCTTCAAAATTATTTTTATTACACTATTTTATCATTGATTACAAGTCTTTGGAATTATCTCCTTATTATCAATTTTACCTAAATAGTTAAATATGCTACTTTTATAAATCCATTTCAAACAGTAATGACATGGATTATTTTTTAATTTTTTGAAAAAAGGTTTTTCAGGTAACCCCACTAATATTTTAATGTTCACAACCAACATAATTCCAATAGGTGTATTTAGATTTTATTTTGATAGATACAGGTATAAGAATGGAACCCCTTGGAGGAATTAGATTTGTATGTTATCTTAAATGAGGTTATGAAAGATGAAATAAAGTATATTTTCTCCATTTTTATATATATATGCTTATTAGGTTCTTTTTTATTAATTTTCTCGTTATGTGATATATCCCTCTAAATATCACCTAATTATCTCTAAATTATGTTTTTCTCTTTTTTGGATTATTTTCGGATTGTCTCTTTTGCATGTATAACTATATGTTATTGATATTAACCATAATCTATAATTCCTAGGTTAAATATGGTAATCATATGAATTATTATATTATTTAGAATTTTGGGCTTCTATTTAGTAAAAAATCAATTTAATTGTTTACATAAATGACCAATATCTAGTGAGGTCAAGTGGGTTTCAATGTAAAAATACCCCTTTGTTTACTATTCTTCATTAGTATAAATCATTACAACTTGATTTTATTTGAATTCAAGTACATGTTTTCATCCATTCATTATTACGGTCTCACTTTTGTCCATTTGAGAGTCAAAATTGGTTAGTAGGATGGTCGATCATGGGTCAATTTGTTAAATGTTATAATTTTTATAATAAATTTGATGTGTAATGGAACTCTTTTTACATTTCATAAAATGGATGATATTAAATTTTTTGTCTTAAAAATGAATTAAAACTATATTGTAAGTCTATATAGTTTTACTAAAACATATTTTATTCTTTATGGGAACGTTATTTATGTGGAGGATCATTATACTATTCAAGAATAATTTTATTTTTATTTTCCAAATAGTTGCACTTAATTCCTAATTATCACTTTAATTCAAAATAATCATAATGATTTTCTTAATGGTAAATTTAGAACTATTCCCATTATTAATATGATTTCACAAATCATAGGTAAAATTATTATTGTTCAATTGAAAACAATTGTTGGTAAAATTATCTTATCGCAATAGTCTGGACTTCTTCCAAGAAGAAAGGAACATAATTTTCACTTATTAACTTTGGAGTGTGAAGAAACTATAATTAATTAAATATTAATGAGTACTTTATGAAAAATAATTATATTTCTATATATTTTCCAATTAATAGTTTTAATTAAGAAATTTTTTTAAAAATTCCTGATTTTCTAGAATTATTCATTGGATGATAATTGTTTTTGAAAAATTCAAGACCTTCATTTCCCTTTTATGGTTCTACGCAAGGATGTTATGGATGTTCCCAGAATGTTATGTAGTAATATCCACATTAAAAATTTATCTTAGAAGTTACTGAATATTGGTTAAGTGTGATTATTATATACCTTATTATTATTGTAATTAAAAAATTAATGGTTAGATATCTCGCATGGCTATAATTAAATTTTACATTGTTGAAGAAATATTTCAATATATATAAGGGGAAAAAACATATGATTTGAAATTTTTTTTCATTATGATGGAATATCTTGGTATAAAATGAATAAGATAAAATATTTGTTCTTTATATATGGTATTTCTTAAAATAAGAAAAGTCACCCATTTGGTTTGTTGAAAATGAAAAAATGGGAAATTCTTTATATTTATCTCGGTGTCCCTTTATTTTATAGGATAGTTAATGTTTATAATATTTATGGAACTATAGAAATTATTCTTATGAAATTTTATTTATATAAAGGTAAATAATTATTACATTATACTTTAATATTCCATTTCAATTATTTTAAAAATATTATTCGTATATATTTACATTCTATAAAATTTTATATGAGATCTAGTAAACAAATTGAAAATTCTAATAGAAATTATATTTGGACCCATATTCTACACCAATTTAAAATAATTATATTATATTAGGGAAAATTATTAAATATATTACTCTATTAAGAATATGAAAAAATACCTCATTTTTTGATTTTGAACTAAAATTGTATAATTTTTATATTCTCACAGAAATCATAAATAGAAACTATTTTTGAGGGATTGATTTATTAATAAAAAATGTAATATAAATTTTTTTTCTTAATTATTCTATATTAAATTCTATTAATGTTGTTTTTGTGAGATCAATATATCCTTAAATTGATATATTCTCTTATATCAAATTGAAATGTTTATAAATATTTTTGAAAATGAAATAATAATCAATTTATTTCTTCTCACATAAATTCATTTAACCAATAGTGAAAATACATCCATTGAATATTTTATTCTAACTTTACCATTTATTTAATATTGTCAGATATATTAAAAATATAACTTATATTAATTACGATAATTTTTCAAAAAAACAATATAACATCCCATTTCCTCTTTCAGGTACAAAATTTACCTTATATTTGATCACATGTGGTTTTGATGTAGTTATATGTATTTATAATTCTTTTTTATATTTTAGATTCTAAATAGGATGTTTTCTAATGTACATGTAGTTGTGGCCTAGATTGGGTGGTTGATGTGTGGATATCTCGATATGATGAAACCTATTTTGATGGATATACCTATTAGGAACTTTTCTGACATGCAGATCAGGTCGTGGAATAGAGACTTGAGTTATCTTGTTGGGGTGATTATACCATATTCATCATAGTTGTAGTGTGGACCAGGAGGCTATGGCATAAAGTATTTGGGAAATCTTTTTTCTTCTGATAATTTTTCGGTCGTTATAGTGTGTTGAATGGGATGTCTCATATCCATAATGTGTGTAAAATGTATATATCAATGGTTTTCATCATGTATTAAAGATATAGTTAGATAGGGGATGTATATGGTTGGGTCTCCTCTATTTCACTATGGTCTAACAATTATCATCACTTTTTCACCATGGTTGTGGGGTTTTTATGGCATGTTCTTATATTTTTAAAAATAATAAAATCAAAAACCCATGTTTATTTTTTTAAAATTCATCTTATATGACGGAAACTCAACCCTTTTCCTTCTGGAATCCCTAAATTGAATATTTTTAAACCTTTAACCCCTTTCTTCTTAAATTGAAGTGATAGTGTATATAACTGATCTCCCATCATTATGGTTACCTCTCCTTGATTTGGAATCCTTATTTATTCTCCTCTATCCATCATTTTGTGCGATGAATCCAATTTTTTGTTGGATTTTAATATTGTTTGGATGGATTGTGATTTTAAGGATTCCACTTCTATCTTTCTTTCCTTGATATCTTCAATGGAATTTTCCATTTAGGGTGATTGAGAACCTAATCATGGGACCTAATGGTTGGTTGTTATGTAAGGATTTTCCCCATAATTTAAGCATAAATTACATGCTTCAACTAAAATGTATTTTCAATTTTCTATTAAACCTTGATTTTTTATGGTTATATGATTAATTCTAAAGGAACATGATTATTGAAATATAACATATTTTCAATGGAATTTATTTACAAAAAAGTATATTGAAATGATTTGATTTTGACTCTAGAAAAAAATGGATTTAAATTAAATTGGAATATGAATGTCATGAATTTAATGACAATATATATTTTGGTTTTATAATTGAAATTGATTACTCAAAATAATATTTAGCATTGAAAATATGAATAATGAGTTTATTTGAATTGGACTAATTTTCTAAGATTGATTGATTGATTGAATCACATGTGAGACCACGTAGTTTGTGGGTGATTAGGACTTAAAATCTATGACCCTGACTCCCTAACAGTGGATTGATGAGGAAAACACTATATAAGATAAATTCAACATGAATTCTCTTATGGGGTAATGATTTTTTATCTTTATGGCTTGAGACTTAGTAACATGTTCACACACATTAATCCATATTAATTGACAATGTAGTTCTAGGATCCAATATTTAGAAATTGACTAATCCTAGGACGGATGAACATTTATCTTGGTGTTGATTTGATTAAAAAATTCAAGTGATTATTGAACTTCTTTATTCCTTACATTTGGGGTTTTTTCAATGATTATATAATCATAATTTTTATATATATTCTATCTACCTATATTGATAGCGTGTTTTGATTTAAATGTATAAATTATTTTCCATTCCTTTTAATTATATAAATTATTATATAAATGTTCTTTTTCATTTTAGTTTCTAATATTATAGTTTATGGAATCCTACTGGGATATTTTTTGTTGACACCATAGCTTTTTCTTTCCAAATAGGGAGATTATATTAATAAAGGTCTATGAATAGGGAAATTTCCACATAGAGGTGGCAGGTGTGCTTGATAAATGGATCATAGGTTTATGGTGGTGATATTGGGAGCTGTGTTCCACTTTTTCCATGTGGATTATGAGAATTTTTCTTGGTATACATTTTTCTATATTCTCATTGATATTTTTATTGTGTTTTATATATATAATCTTATTGTACTTTATCCTTGAGGAGTGTTATGAATAATGAAAAGGAAATTATTTATCTTCAAATGTTCTAGATATTTTTCTCCAATAGTAAAACCATTACATTGATAGTTTTTTATTCTATGTGACTGTCACTAGCCCATGGGGATCAGGAATTTCCATTAGGTTACTTTAGGACAGGCTTGGGTGCCCGTGTACCAAGTTATTATAAATGGTCCGTTAAAAAGTTTTATCATATAAAATTTTGGATTTAGTTTCCTTCCATGAATTCATTTTGATTTTAATTATTTATTTATAGGAATGAGGTGGTATTTTAAAAACTTTTGGGGTAGTTACAATCGTGTTCCGAGCCTACTCTCATCATAACAAGCCTTAAGTCCCCATGGGTGTTTGGGAAAATTGTACTTGAGGAATAAATTGATCTAATTATATTCTTTTTCAAACAGTTAACCTTATGATATTGAAATCCCAAATTTTTTAATTCTATTTAATGTAACAGATATTATATTATCTATTAATTGAATTGATGATTTGATTATCATTTCTAATGTTCTCATGTTTGATGTTGATTTTTTGTAGTTCCATTCCCCCAAGATTATATTTTAAAACACCTAGGAATGGAGAAATAGATAAACACTAACAAGGAAACCCTACAATTGATCAGAATCTCATTAAGATAGTTCTTTTATTTTCCATCCGTTAGAATATGTTTCTACACTTATTCTTATTTCGTCTTTAGGTTTTGGAACATTAAATAATAAATCGATAGATTGATATTAATAATTTTTTCAGGAAAAAACACAATATTTACATTGATTGAATAATCCTCACACTGTATAGGATTTGTTGAAAATTATTGAACATATTTTTGGGTTCTTTTAAACAGTAGTTTCTATAAATGTAAAATGTGTTATCGTTATCCTTCAAGTGATCTAGTAGAAGATGGTGCGACTTGATGGTTGTAGTGATGAAACATGATGTATTAGAGTTGAAATAATTTATAGAAATTTTTCAAGAAAAGTTCTATATAGTTTCAATGGTTTGGGAAATATATGGAATTTATTAACATTAAAAAAGGATAGGGTCATTTGATTTATAATTAAGATTTCTTTGTTGAATGTGTTCAGTTTTATCATTATGTAGTAATGAATGAGAAGATGAAATACTGAATATTTATGATGGTTCTATGATATAATTTATGATCATCCTATTTCTTTCTAAATCTCCCTTCCTATGCAGACATCCTAGATAGAGTTTTTATAGTTTACCTTGACCTGGATAGTAATTCAAAGTTTAGAGTTGTTCATTTTACCTCAGATGGTAGTTCAATTAGTTACATTAATTGAAATAGAAATCATGACGAGTCTTATGGTGGATCTTGATAGTAGGAATCATCCAGACCATCTGTAGTGTATAGAAGGGTCCATTAGTGTGTAATGGTTACACATATGAAGTGTGTTTTTATAGTGTTACTAAATATATGTGGTTTGTATTGTTGTTTCGGCCACCTGGAAATGATTTATCATGTCTTTCCTACCACGTGAAGTAGTACAAGACCATTGTAACCTAAATGTAGTACATTAAAAACAGATAACTCATCAACTAAGTGGTTCTATCCACAAGTATCTAGAATGAATATTCTTCATACAATTGATGATTCTACAGAGGAAGATGATGGATGTCTAACGATGGTCAGATGTATAGTTAATATATCTTCTCACTTAGTGACTTCATTATTTCACACTTTTGAATCTCACAAATTCATAATGACCCATATTAGGGATTTTATAATTCTTCTAATAGATATTATGTATTATTGGATGGATATTATAATAACACTTTGAAAGAAGAGATATAAGGGTCTCTGTTTCCCTTCTTGTGTTTTCTATTTATTTGATGTTGAGTTCACCTAGAATTTTCTGGTTCTCAACATGAAAAATTTGGATGTCATTTATATAGTAGATGAGTTTTTTTCCAATAAATATAATGTTTACCATTATCTTATTGAGTATACTTTACTTCCCCCAATGGGTTAAGTCATGTTTTCCATGGAAAATGGGACGTGATTGTGATTAGAATCAGACCACCACATCCAAGGATGGGTAGAGTTATATTGTTGTTTTCTATTAATACGGGTCAAGAATCATTGAGTGGTAATATTCATATAATATCCATTCATTTCCCTAATATGTTTCCATTGGACTTTTCTAGTTTTCCATTGGTAAGAGAAGTTGAAATCTCTACTGACTTGGTACTAAGAACCCATTTCATATATATTCCTTCATACCATATGGTACCATCTAAACTAAAATAGTAGAAAATCTATTTATGGGATTTCTTGGATAAAGAATATGTATTCCCAAGTGTGTTACATTTGGTGGGTACTATTTTTTTGAAAATAAATTATTTTGTGGACTTCACCATTGTGTTTATTAATTAAATATCAATCAAGCCACGATAATGAGAAATTAGATGTTTCCGTGGATTGATTATTTACATGACAATATGAAATGGATGAAAGGGTTCTTGAATATTTATCTTTGATATGGTTATCACCATTTGAAAATACAAGAATCTGACATCCTAAAAACTACCTTTATGTGTTGGTATACCCATTTTGAGTGCATGTTTATACTTCTTGGTCTATCAAATGATCCAATAATTTTCATGATGGCAATGGAGAGTTTATATCCTATGTACCTTGATACATTCATGGTTATGTTTATGGATTATGCATTGGTTTATTACATGATTGAAGAGCACTATGTAAATTATCTGAAAGTAGTTCTAGAAATTCTGAGAAATCATTGACATTATCCCAATAAATGAAAACATAAATTCGAGATTGAGGAGGTGAATTTATTGGGACACATGGTCTCAGAATGAAACATTTCAGTTTATTCGGAGGTGGTGAAATTTATATTCACAAGGGGTCAACCATGAAATAATTTTTCGATTTATATATATTTTTTTAGTTTGATATTACAATAATTTTTTCAATTATTTTTTAAGGATGGATTCTACAATGACCACCCACAATAAGAAAGGAGTAATGTTTCAATAGGATGTGATGTGTCCAAATTATTTTTATGAGTCTAATACTCCATTTATTTTGTTCCATTGTGGAATCACCCAAATACTATTTAGGTCTATGTGGAATTTTTTGATGCATCAGATTAAATTTTATATTCCTTCCTCATATAGGGTGTTAACATGGTGGCCAATGGTTCCTGAGAATATATGAAACATAATAAAAACTATCCTACCCATAATATTGTGGTCAATGATATGATGAATTCACTTAATATATTATGGAATTAAAATTTCAAATAATTTTTAACAATTTATTTTGATCACAATGGAATTGGTTATATCATATCAAAAGGTTATCTAGATCACCAAAAGATGCATCAGGTTGTGTACCAGAAATATTTTGATTCAAACACAACAATAATAATTCAAAGTGTGTAATTTTATACCTCCCATTTCTCACAAAAATTTGGGTGCTCAACAAGATGATATTGATGATGTCATTACTGGTTTCCAGTTTAACACTTCCCTTATTGAGTTTTTTATTAAATATAATAATAAAGGTGACGAATTGCATGAATGTAGGTATTATATTTATGGTGGAGATACCATTGAATAATTTTCATCCTTTTATGAGGGTAACTTATGTTTCTGAAACCAAAACATCATTAATTTTCTCATGAAAAAAATATAGGATAGGGGATTCCCATACTTCCTAACATGAATTCTACCTTAGTACCAATGATATTTTCTATGACATGAAGTGATGATTCTGATTTCCTAGTATGATATGATACACTGATGATTTTCTTTCTCACTAATATTATTTTCAACATGTAAAGTCATATTACTATAATCTTTCGGGTTTCCTTGAGTCCATTCTAGTGAATATTTGTAAGTGGAATGAGATTTCATTGTATTTGGTTATTGGGTTTCCTCATACACATTAATGGAAGGATACAACATGATTATTTATCAATCAGCCCTCTAAATCAATTCACACTAATCTCATTCACCAATAAACAAATTTCAAGGACTTGAGAAGTCAATATATTAAAAATATTGTTAGATTTTATGGAGTTTCTTTTGATACAGTTGCTAATAGGAAAACTTCTTCTAGTTATAATTTTTTGGAGAGGCCACTAAGATGTGGTGGTAACTCATGTGATTTTTAATATAGAATTTCATCATTAGAATAATACCTAGAAAAAATGAGTTAGAAAGTTTCCTAATGATATGATTTATCATTTCCTCCTTGTTTTTTGGTGATTCTTAGGTTAACCACCTGATACTAGTTGAGTTTTCTTATAACAACTGTTACCATTTATTCATAGGGATAAAACACTTTGAGGCATTTCATATATGCCAATGTAAATATCAATTAGGTTGAATAATTATGGGATAAGATTCCCAAGCTGGTCAAAGTTTATTATAAGAGGTGACTATGGGGATTTTTTTAATTTATTAGGGAACAATGATAGCGATAGAATATATAAGATATAAATACTAGAATAGTCATCATAGACACCCTTTATAATTCTTAGTTTTTGACCTAGTGTTTTTTAGAGTTTCACCTTTGATGGGTAACTTATGGATTGGAAAATAGAGAAATCATTAAATAATATATATACGACCATTTAATGTTGTTGGTAATAATATCAAGGATTCTTATTACTTAGATTTTCCACATTAGTTTTGTTCGATTAATAAAATGTTTCATGTGTAAGATGTCAGAAATTATATCTCCAACCCCTGTCATGTTTTGAAATGGGCGTACCATGGTGTGGAGCATGATTTTCAGTGACTAAGACACCAGTTCAGAATGTTGATTCTAGGATGAAGGTTATTTAGGGAATATTTATACTTTTGGTTCATTTAATATGGAACCACGATTCTGAATCACCTATAGAATTGGGCCATGACACACTACTGAGAATGATGTGGCCTAATCTCTTTGACATGGAGTCTTATTTAATGGTTAAGCGGCTCAAGTTTCTTTTTGATGAATCTATAATTTTGGGGGTAGATTCTCCATGGTGTGTCGGTTTATCCATATCATTGAATTGGGTAACTAGGGTCTAGGATAGGTTTATATCTTTGATTTAGGAGCTATCTATATTTATGGATTTTATGCTATGGTGTCCCCTATTACATAGTGGTCTAACCTTTTCAGAAATTATGTGTTGGGTCATGGTGGATTGTTCTATAGTATTATGTTTATTTATACTATAAAATAATTAACCCTTATTTATTATTCCAAAAACCTCCCATTAGACTCCCAATAAAACTCATTGGCTTTTGGGGGATCTCAAGATTGGATTTTGACCCTTTGAATCTCTTTCGTCCCGGATGAATTGTTAGTGGATGTGATTGATCTCCCATAATTAAGTGTATCACTAACTGACATGTAATCATTATTTATTCTCCACTTTGATTCCTTGATATTTATTAATCGTCATGTTTTAATTTATTTTATACTTCTATTGTTGTATTTTAATTATTTGTATTTCTCCTTGATCATCACCACCTTTGAATCTTCATTGGAATTTACCATTTTGGGATATTGATTATATGATCATGTGAAATAATTGAAGGTGGATTGATAAGAATTTTCCTAAAAACGAAATACTAAATTTATTCATTTGATTGAAATTTTTTATTTGTTTTTTAAATCATGAATTGTGATAATTTAATGATTTATTATAAAGGAATGTGGTTTTTGAAATAAAACCTATTTTTAATGGCATTGAATTTTTTTGTGATTTTAGAATAGATGGATTGAAATGATTTTATCTTGACTCTAGATAATACTAGATTTAAATTATACATGAATTTGAAAGTTATGAAATTTATGAAATCCATTATTTTTGTTTTGAAATAAAAATTGCATGTTGAACTTGAAATTGGGCATTGAAACTAGGAATGATGAATTGATTTGAAATGAATGATTTTTGAATTGATATATTGATAAATTAAATTATGTTATAGGCTTGGTAGTTTGTGGGTGATTAGGATAAGCATGTTACGGCTTGGACGCTCTATAAATGGATTTACGATAACAATTCTAACTATACCAAATTTAGAACGATTTCACAAAAATGAGTGTGGAATGATTATCTTGATAGAGCATGCCTAATGGATGTGTGCATAAAATTTGAGAAATATTGATTGAATTAGTAGTTTGGGGATCCTATATCAGTGAGAAAAACTCATCTTTGGGATTATGAACTTGTTTCAGGGATTTGATTTGAGTATTAAATAAAAATTATTTTAGAACATATTTATTCATGTACATTATGGTTTTATGGAGAATCTTAATTTAATCCAATTATATATATATATATATATATCATCTAATTGTTTAGAGATAATTTTTTTTATGAGAAAATGATTTGTGATTCCATGTATATATTTAAATTTCATCATAAATTGTTTATTTGTATTCGAATTTGGTGTCAAACATTTGGTGGAATCCTACTCAGATATTTTTTTTCAAAAACCCAACTTTTTTCCTTCGTGATTTTTAAGATTATGTTCTGAAAAGTATAGAAAATTGGAAATCGACACATACATGGGGAATGTGTTCTTTATTTATTGGACCTATAGTGATAGTGGTGACTGGTGGAGCTATGGTTCACTTAGTGAATTGAGATTTTCAGACTACGTCCTAGTGGATGTTGTCCATCTTATGGTTGATATTTTGTTTTTGTTTTATATTTGTATGTGTATGGTAATGTTTTCTTAGGGAGTGCTTGAAATATGAATCGTGGTTTTATTTATATTCCACTATTATATCTTTTTATTCTATTTTCATGAAAAAATCTATCTCTTTGACCATTTAATGGTTCTGTGAGCATGTCTCCATCCCAGAGGGATTGAAAATTCCGATTAGATTATGTTTGGAATCAATTAGTTACTAGTGTACTAGAATGTTCAGGATAATTCTTAAAATCCATCCTTGGTGTGGAATTAAATCTTAAAAACAAATATATAATTTTATTTGTGGAGTACATACTGTTAAATTTACATGGATATTTTCATTTAGTAAGTTCTTCATAATAGAAAGTATATTTTTTATTATCTATTGAATAAGTTATTTTTAAAACCCTTAAAAATACTTAAATATATAAATGATAGTATAAATTTTCTATTTATTCCATTTTTAATTAAGTTCCTTAATTTATTCAACATGAATTTTTAAATTTCTACGTGGGTATTTATTCTATTTATTAGTTTTTTTATTTTTATGATTAGTTTCACAAATTTTTGAGTGTAATACAATTGTATATAAGAGATAAAATGTTTACAATATTTTATTATATGTGATGTTTTCCATTCACTATTTCTGAAGGATACATAATGAAAGATGATTAAATGATCTTTTGTATCAGCTTTTGTATAGATTTTCTAACCCTTATAGAGAGATTAAATTGGCCTTGAATATCCATATTAGAGAAATAGGGAATAATACGTAAAACTGTATTTTCCTAAGTCATGAACATTATATCGATATAAAGATCATGGGAATACCAACCACAATCCCTCAGTGCCTCCTCATATTGGTTAATTTAATTTTAGTCATTTTTAATTAATTTTCTTAATCTTAAAAATTATTTTGATTACACTATTTTTTCATTGATTACAAGTCTTTGGAATTATCTCCTTATTATCAATTTTATCTAAATAGTTAAATATGCTACTTTTATAAATCCATTTCAAAGAATAATGACATGGATTATTTTTTAATTTTTTTTAAAAAGGTTTTTCATGTAACCCCACTAATATTTTAATGTTCACAACCAACATAATTCCAATAGGTGTATTTAGATTTTATTTTGATAGATACAGGTATAAGAATGGAACCCCTTGGAGGAATTAGATTTGAATGTTATCTTAAATGTGGTTATGAAAGATGAAATAAAGTATATTTTCTCCATTTTTATATATATATGCTTATTAGATTATTTTTTATTAATTTTCTCGTTATGTGATATATCCCTCTTAATATCACCTAATTATCTCTAAATTATGTTGTTCTCTTTTTTGGATTATTTTCGGATTTTCTATTTTTCATGTATAACAATATGTTATTGATATTAACCATAATCTATAATTCCTAGGTTAAATATGGTAATCATATGAATTATTATATTATTTAGAATTTTGTGCTTCTATTTAGTTAAAAATAAATTTAATTTTTTACATAAATGACCAATATCTAGTGAGGTCAAGTGGGATTCAATGTAAAAATACCCCTTTGTTTACTATTCTTCATTAGTATAAATCATTACAACTTTATTTTATTTGAATTCAAGTACATGTTTTCATCCATTCATTATTACAGTCTCACTTTTGTCCATTTGAGAGTCAAAATTGGTTACTAGGATGGTCGATCTTGGGTCAGTTTGTTAAATGTTATAATTTTTATAATAAATTTGATGTGTAATGGAACTCTTTTTACATTTCATAAAATGGAAGACATTAAATTTTTTATCTTAAAAATGAATTAAAACTATATTGGAAGTCTTTATAGTTTTACTAAAACATATTTTATTCTTTATGGGAACATTATTTATGTGGAGGATCATTATACTATTCAAGAATTATTTTATTTTTATTTTCCAAAAAGTTTCACTTAATTCCTAATTATCACTTTAATTCAAAATAATCATAATGATTTTCTTAATGGTAAATTTAGAACTATTCCCATTATTAATATGATTTCACAAATCATAGGTAAAAATATTATTGTTCAATTGAAAACAATTGTTGGTAAAATTATCTTATCGCAATAGTCTGGACTTCTTCCAAGAAGAAAGGAACATGATTTTCACTTATTTACTTTGGAGTGTGAAGAAACTATAATTAATTAAATATTAATATGTAATTTATGAAAAATAATTATATTTCTATATATTTTCCAATTAATAGTTTTAATTAAGTAATTTTTTTAAAATTCCAGATTTTCTAGAATTATTCATTGGATGATAATTGTTTTTGATAAATTCAGGACCTTCATTTCCCTTTTATGGTTCTACGCAAGGATGTTATGGATATTCCCAGAATGTTATGTAGTAATATCCACATTAAAAATTTATCTTAGAAGTTACTGAATATTGGTTAAGTGTGATTATTATATACCTTATTATTATTGTAATTAAAAAAATTAATGGTTAGATATCTCGCATGGCTATAATTAAATTTTACAATGTTGAAGAAATATTTCAATATATATAAGGGGAAAAAACATATGATTTGAAATTTTTTTTCATTATGATGGAATATCTAGGTATAAAATGAATAAGATAAAATACTTGTTCATTATATATGGTATTTCTTAAAATAAGAAAATTCACCCATTTGGTTTGTTGAAAATGAAAAAATGGGAAATTCATTATATTTATCTTGGTGTCCCTTTATTTTATAGGATAGTTAATGTTTATAATATTGATGGAACTATAGAAATTATTCTTATGAAATTTTATTTATATAAAGGTAAATAATTACTACATTACACTTTGATATTACATTTCAAATATTTTAAAACTATTATTCGTATATATTTACATTCTATAAAATTTTATATGAGATCTAGTACAAAATTTGAAAATTCCAATAAAAATTATATTTGGACCCATATTGTACACCAATTTAAAATAATTATATTATATTAGGGAAAAATGATAAATATAATACTCTATTAAGAATATGAAAAAATACCTAATTTTTTGATTTTGAACTAAAATTGTATAATTTTTATATTCTCACAGAAATCATAAAAAGAAACAATTTTTGAGGGATAGATTTATTAATAAAAAATGTAATCTAAATTTTTTTTCTTAATTATTCTATATTAAATTCTATTAAATTGATTTTTGTGAGATCAATATATACTTAAATTGAAATATTCTTTTATATCAAATTGAAATGTTTATAAATATTTTTGAAAATGAAATAATAGTCAATTTATTTCTTCTCACATAAATTCATTTAACAAATAGTGAAAATACATCCATTGAATATTTTCTTCTAACATTATCATCTATTTAATATTTTCAGATATATTAATAATATAACTTATATTAATTAGGATAATTTTTCAAAAAAACAATATAACATCCCATTTCCTCTTTCAGGTAAAAATTTGCCTTATATCTGATCACATGTGGTTTTGATGTAGTTATATGTCTTTATAATTCTTTTTTATTTTTTAGATTCTAAATAGGATGTTTTTCTAATGTACATGTAGTTGTGGCATTGATTGGGTGGTTGATGTGTGGATATCTCGATATGATGAAACCTCTTTTGATGGATATACCTATTAGGAACTATTCCGACATGCAGATCAGGTCGTGGAATAGAGTCTTGAGTTATCATGATT
This sequence comes from Viscum album, assembly GCA_963277665.1. Taxonomy (NCBI): domain Eukaryota; kingdom Viridiplantae; phylum Streptophyta; class Magnoliopsida; order Santalales; family Viscaceae; genus Viscum; species Viscum album. Next base: position 1,799,327,084 of record OY728127.1, on the reverse strand, counting down.
GGGTGATTATACCATATTCATCATAGTTGTAGTGTGGACCAGGAGGCTATGGCATAAAGTATTTGGGAAATCTTTTTTCTTCTGATAAATTTTCATTTGTTATAGTGTGTTGAATGGGATGTCTCATATCCATAATGTGTGTAAAATGTATATATCAATGGTTTTCATCATGTATTAAAGATATAGTTAGATAGGGGATGTATATGGTTGGGTCTCCTCTATTTCACTATGGTCTAACAATTATCATCACTTTTTCACCATGGTTGTGGGGTGGTTATGGCATGTTCTTATATTTTTAAAAACAATAAAATCAAAAACCCATGTTTATTTTTTAAAATTCATCTTATATGACGGAAACTCAACCCTTTTCCTTCTGGAATCCCTAAATTGAATATTTTTAAACCTTTAACCCCTTTCTTCTTAAATTGAAGTGTTAGTGTATATAACTGATCTTCCATCAGTATTATTACCTCTCCTTGATTTGGAATCCTTATTTATTCTCCTCTATCCATCATTTTGTGCGATGAATCCAATTTTTTGTTGGATTTTAATATTGTTTGGATGGATTGTGATTTTAAGGATTCCACTTCTATCTTTCTTTCCTTGATATCTTCAATGGAATTTTCCATTTAGGGTGATTGAGAACCTAATCTTGCGACCTAATGGTTGGTTGTTATGTAAGGATTTTCCCCATAATTTAAGCATAAATTACATTCTTCAACTAAAATGTATTTTCAATTTTCTATTAAACCTTAATTTTTTATGATTATATGATTAATTCTAAAGGAACTTGATTATTGAAATATGACCTATTTTCAATAGATTTTATTTACAAAAAAGTATATTGAAATTATTTGATTTTGACTCTAGAAAAAATGGATTTAAATTAAATTGGAATATGAATGTCATGAATTTAATGACAATATATATTTTCGTTTTATAATTGAAATTGAATACTCAAAATAATATTTATCATTGAAAATATGAATAATGAGTTTATTTGAATTGGACTAATTTTCCAAGATTTATTGATTGATTGAATCACATGTGAGACCACGTAGTTAGTGGGTGATTAGGACTTAAAATCTATGACCCTGACTCCATAACAGTGGATTGATGAGGAAAACACTATATAAGATAAATTCAACATGAATTCTCTTATGGGGTAATGATTTTTTATCTTTATGGCTTGAGACTTAGTAACATGTTCACACACATTAATCCATATTAATTGACAAAGTAGTGATAGGATCCAATAGTTAGAAATTGAATAATCCTAGGACTGATGAACATTTATCTTGGTGTTGATTTGATTAAAAAATTCAAGTGATTATTGAACTTCTTTATTCCTTACATTTGGGGTATTTTCAATGATTATATAATCATTATTTTTATATATATTCTATCTACCTATATTGATAGCGTGTTTTGATTTAAATGTATTAATTATTTTCCATTCCTTTTAATTATATAAATTATCATATAAATGTTCTTTTGTATTTTATTTTCTAATAGAATAGTTTATGGAATCCTACTGGGATATTTTTTGTTTACACCATACCTTTTGCTTTCCAAATAATGAGATTATATTAATAAAGGTCTACGAATAGTGAATTTCCACATAGAGGTGGGAGGTGTGCTTGATAAATGGATCATAGGTTTATGGTGGTGATATTGGGAGCTATGGTCCACTTTTTTCATGTGGATTATGAGAATTTTTCTTGGTATACATTTTTCTATATTCTCATTGATATTTTTATTGTGTTTTATATATATAATCTTATTGTACTTTATCCTTGAGGAGTGTTATGAATAATGAAAAAGAAATTATTTATCTTCCAATGTTCTAGATATTTTTCTCCGATAGTAAAACCATTACATTGATAGTTTTTTATTCTATGTGACTGTCACTAGCCCAGGGGGATAAGGAATTTCCCTTAGGTTACTTTAGGACAGGCTTGGGTGCCCGTGTACCATGTTATTATAAATGGTCCGTTAAAAAATTTTATCATATAAAAATTTGAATTTAGTTTCCTACCATGAATTCATTTTGATTTTAATGATTTCTTGATAGGAATGAGGTGGTATTTTAAAAACTTTTGGGGTAGTTATAATCGTGTTCCGAGCCTACTCTGATCATAACAAGCCTTAAGTCCCCATGGGTGTTTGGGAAAATTGTACTTGAGGAATAAATTGATCTAATAATATTCTTTTTCAAACAATTAACCTTATGATATTTAAATCCCAAATTTTTTAATTCTTTTTAATGTAACGGATATTATTTTATCTATTAATTTAATTGATGATTTGATTATCATTTCTAATATTCTCATGTTTGATGTTGATTTTTTGTAGTTCCATTCCCCCAAGATTATATTTTAAAACACCTTGGAATGGAGAAATAGATAAACCCTAACAAGGAAACCCTAAAATGGATCAGAATCTCATTAATATAGTTCTTTTATTTTACATCCATTAGAATATGTTTCTACACTTATTCTTATTTTGTCTTTAGGTTTTGAACATTAAATAATAAATTGATAGATTTATCTTAATAGTTTTTTCAGGAAAAAACACAATATTTACATTGATTGAATAATCCTCACACTGTATTGGATTTGTTGAAAATTATTGAACATATTTTTGGGTTCTTTTAAACAGTAGTTTCTATAAATATAAAATGTGTTATCGTTATCCTTCTTGTGATCTAGTAGAAGATGGTGCGACTTGATGGTTGTAGTGATGAAACATGATGTATTAGAGTTGAAATAATTTATAGGAATTTTTCTAGAAAAGTTATATATAGTTTCAATGGTTTGGGAAATATATGGAATTTATTAACATTAAAAAAGGATAGGGTCATTTGATTTATAATTAAGATTTCTTTGTTGAATGTGTTCAGTTTTATCATTATGTAGTAATGAATGAGAAGATGAAATACTGAATATTCATGATGGTTCTATGATATACTTTATGATCATCCTATTTTTTTCTAAATCTCCCTTCCTATGCAGACATCCTAGATAGAGTTTTTATAGTTAACCTTGACCTGGATAGTAATTCAAAGTTTAGAGTTGTTCATTTTACCTCCGATGGTAGTTCAATTAGTTACATTAATTGAAATAGAAATCATGACGAGTATTATGGTGGATCTTGATAGTAGGAATCATCCAGACCATCTGTAGTGTATAGAAGGGTCCATTAGTGTGTAATGGTTACACATATGAAGTGTGTTTTTATAGTGTTACTAAATATATGTGGTTTGTATTGTTGTTTCGGCCACCTGGAAATGATTTATCATGTCTTTTCTACCACGTGCAGTAGTACAAGACCATTGTAACCTAAATGTACTACATTAAAAACAGATACCTCATCAACTAAGGGGTTTTATCCACAAGTATCTAGAATGAATATTCTTCATAAAATTGATGATTCTACAGAGGAAGCTGATGGATGTCTAACGATGGTCAGATGTACAGTTAATATATCTTCTCACTTTGTGACTTCATTATTTCACACTTTTGAATCTCACAAATTCATAATGACCCATATTTGGGGTTTTATAATTCATCTAATAGATATTATGTATTATTGGATGGATATTATAATAACACTTTGAATGAAGAGATATAAGGGTCTCTGTTTCCCTTCTTGTGTTTTCTATTTATTTGATGTTGAGTTCACCTAGAATTTTCTGGTTCTCAACATGAAAAATTTGGATGCCATTTATATAGTAGATGAGTTTTTTTCCAATAAATATAATGTTTACCATTATCTTATTGAGTATACATTACTTCCCCCAATGGGGTAAGTCATGTTTTCCCTGGAATATGGGACGTGATTGTGATTGGAATCATACCACCACATCCAAGGATGGGTAGAGTTATATTGTTGTTTTCTATTAATACGGGTCAAGAATCATTGAGTGGTAATATTCATATAATATCCATTAATTTCCCTAATATGTTTCCATTGGACTTTTCTAGTTTTCCATTGGTAAGAGAAGTTGAAATCTCTACTGACTTGGTACTAAGAACCCATTGAATATATATTCCTTCATACCATATGGTACCATCTAAAATAAAATAGTAGAAAATCTATTTAGGGGATTTCTTGGATAAAGAATATGTAATCCCAAGTGTGTTACATTTTGTGGAAACTCTTTTTTTAAAAATAAATTATATTTTGTACTTCACCATTGTGTTTATTAATTAAATATCAATCAAGCTACGATAATGAGAAATTAGATGTTTCCTTGGATTGATTATTTTCATGACAAGATGAAATGGATGAATGGGTTCTTGAATATTTATCTTTGATATGGTTATCACCATTTGAAAATACAAGGATCTGACATCCTAAAAACTACCTTTATGTGTTGGTATACCCATTTTGAGTGCATGTTTATACTTCTTGGTCTATCAAATGATCCAATAATTTTCATGATGGCAATGGAGATGATATATCCTATGTACCTTGATACATTCATGGTTGTTTTTATGGATTATGCCTTGGTTTATTACATGATTGAAGAGCACTATGTAAATTATCTGAAAGTAGTTCTGGAAATTCTGAGAAATCATTGACATTATCCCAATAAATGAAAACTTAAATTCGAGATTAAGGAGGTGAATTTATTGGGACACATGGTCTCAGAATGAAACATTTCAGTTTATTCGGAGATGGTGAAATTTATATTCACAAGGGGTCAACCATGAAATCATTTTTCGATTTTTATATATTTTTTTAGTTTGATATTACAATAATTTTTTCAATGATTTTTTAAGGATGGATTCTACAATGACCACCCACAATAAGAAAAGATTAATGTTTCAATAGGATGTGATGTTTCCAAATTATTTTTATGAGTCTAATACTCCATTTATTTTGTTCCATTGTGGAATCACCCAAATACTATTTAGGTCTATGTGGAATTTTTTGATGCATCCAATTAAATTTTATAGTCCTTCCTCATATAGGGTGTTAACATGGTGGCCAATGGTTCTTGAGAATAGATGAAACATGATAAAAACTATCCTATCCATAATATTGTGGTCAATGATATGATGAATTCACTTAATAAATTATGGAATTAAAATTTCAAATAATTTTTAACAATTTATTTTGATCACAATGGAATTGGTTATATCATATCAAAAGGTTATCTGGATCACCAAAAGATGCATCAGCTTGTGTACCAGAAATATTTTGATTCAAACACAACAATAATAATTCAAAGTGTGTAATTTTATACCTCCCATTTCTCACAAAAAGTTGGGTGCTCAACAATATGATATTGATGATGTCATTACTGGTTTCCAGTTTAACACTTCCCTTATTGAGTTTTTTATTAAATATAATAATAAAGGTGACGAATTGCATGAATGTAGGTATTATACTTATGGTGGAGATACCATTGAATAATTTTCATCCTCTTATGAGGGTAACTAATGTTTCTGAAACCAAAACATCATTAATTTCCTCATGAAAAAATATAGGATAGGGGATTCCCATACTTCCTTACCTGAAGTGTACCCTAGAACCAATGATATTTTCTATGACATGAAGTGATGATTCTGATTTCCTAGTATGATATGATACACAGATGATTTTCTTTCCCACTAATATTATTTTCAACATGTAAAGTCATATTACTATAATCTTTCGGGTTTCCTTCAGTCCCTTCTAGTGAATATTTGGAAGTGGAATGAGATTTCATTGGATTTGGTTATTGGGTTTCCACATACACATTAAGGGAAGGATACAACATGATTTTTATCAATCAGTCCTCTAAATCAATTCACACTAATCTCATTCACCAATAAATAAATTTCAAGGACTTGAGAAGTCAATATATTAACAATATTGTTAGATTTTATGGAGTTTCTTTTGATACAGTTGCTGATAGGAAAACTTCTTCTAGTTCTAATTTTTTGGAGAGGCCCCTAAGATGTGGTGGTAACTCATGTGATTTTTAATATAGAATATCATCATTAGAATAATACCTAGAAACAATGAGTTATAAAGATTCCTAATGATATGATTTATCATTTCTTCCTTGTTTTTTGGTGATTCTTAGGTTAACCACCTGATACTAGTTGAGTTTTCTTATAAGAACTGTTACCATTTATTCATAGGGATGAAACACTTTGAGGCATTTCATATATGCCAATGTAAATATCAATTAGGTTGAATAATTATGGGATAAGATTCCCAAGCTGGTCAAAGTTTATTATAAGAGGTGACTATGAGGATTTTTTTAATTTATTAGAGAATAGTGATAGCGATGGAATATATAAGATATAAATACTAGAATAGTCATCATAGACACCCTTTATAATTCTTAGTTTGTGAACTAGTGTTTTTTATAGTTTCACCTTTTATGGGTCACTTATGGATTGGAAAATAGAGAAATCATTAAATAATATATATACGACCATTTAATGTTGTTGGTAATAATATCAAGGATTCTTATTGCTTAGATTTTCCACATTAGTTTTTGTTCGATTAATAAAATGTTTCATGTGTAAGATGTCAGAAATTATATCTCCAACCCCTGTCATGTTTTGAAATGGGCGTACCATGGTGTGGAGCATGATGTTCAGTGACTAAGACACCAGTGTAGAATGTTGATTCTAGGATGAAGGTTATTTAGGGAATATTTATACTTTTGGTTCATGTAATATGGAACCATGATTCTGAATCACATATAGAATTGGGCCATGACACACTACTGAGAATGATGTGGCCTAATCTCTTTGACATGGAGTCTTATTTAATGGTTAAGCGGCTCAAGTTGCTTTTTCATGAATCTATAATTTTGGGGGTAGCTTCTCCATGGTGTGTCGGTTTATCCATATCATTGAATTGGGTAACTAGGGTCTAGGATAGGTTTATATCATTGATTTAGGAGCTATCTATATTTATGGATTTTATGTTATGGTGTCCCCTATTACACAGTGGTCTAACCTTTTCAGAAATTGTGTGTTGGGTCATGGTGGGTTGTTCTATAGTATTATGTTTATTTATAATATAAAATTATTTATTATTCCAAAAACCACCCATTAGACTCCCAAAAAAACTCATTGGCTTTTGGGGGATCTCAAGATTGGATTTTGACCCTTTGAATCTCTTTCATCCCGGATGAATTGTTAGTGGTTGTGATTGATCTCCCATAATTAAGTGTATCACTACCTGACATGTAATCATTATTTATTCTCCTCTCTGATTCCTTGATATTTATTAATCATCAAGTTTTAATTTATTTTATCCTTCTATTGATGTATTTTAATTATTTGTATTTCTCCTTGATCATCACCACCTTTGAATCTTCATTGGAATTTCCCATTTTGGGATATTGATTATATGATCATGTGAAATAATTGAAGGTGGATTGATAAGAATTTTCCTAAAAAAGAAATACTAAATTTATTCATTTGATTGATATTTTTTATTTTTTTTTAAATCATGAATTGTGATAATTTAATGATTTATTATAAAGGAATGTGGTTTTTGAAATAAAACATATTTTCAATGGCATTGAATTTTTTTGTGATTTTAGAATAGATGGATTGAAATGATTTTATCTTGACTCTAGATAATACTAGTTTTAAATTATACATGAATTTGAAAGTTATGAAATTTAAGAAATCCGTTATTTTTGTTTTGAAATAAAAATTGCATGTTGAACTTGAAATTGGGCATTGAAACTAGGAATGATGAATTGATTTGAAATGAATGATTTTTGAATTGATATATTGATTAATTAAATTATGTTATAGGCTTGGTAGTTTGTGGGTGATTAGGATAAGCATGTTACGGCTTGGACGCTCTATAAATGGATTTATGATGACAATTCTAACTAAACCAAATTTAGAATGATTTCACAAAATGAGTGTGGAATGATTATCTTCATAGAGCATGCCTAAAGGATGTGTGCATAAAAGTTGAGAAATATTGATTGAATTAGTAGTTTGGGGATCCTATATCAGTGAGAAAAACTCATCTTTCGGATTATGAACTTGTTTCAGGGATTTGATTTGAGTATTAAATAAAAATTATTTTATAACATCTTTATTCATGTACATTATGGTTTTATGGAGAATCATAATTTTATCCAGTTATATATATATATATATCATCTAATTGTTTAGAGATAATTTTTTAATGAGAAAATGATTTGTTATTCCATGTATATATTTAAATTTCATCATAAATTGTTTATTTGTATTTGAATTTGGTGTCAAACATTTGGTGGAATCCTACTGAGATATTTTTTTTTCAAAAACCCAACTATTTTCCTTTGTGATTTTTAAGATTATGTTCTGAAAAGTATAGAAAATTGGAAATCGACACATGCATGGGGAATGTGTTCTTTATTTATTGGACCTATAGTGATAGTGGTGACTGGTGGAGCTATGGTTCACTTAGTGAATTGATATTTTCAGACTACGTCCTAGTGGATGTTTTCCATCTTATGGTTGATATTTTGTTTTTGTTTTATATTTGTATGTGTATGGTAATGTTTTCTTAGGGAGTGCTTGGAATATGAATCGTGGTTTTATTTATATTCCACTATTATATCTTTTTATTCTATTTTCATGAAAAAATCTATCTCTTTGACCATTTAATGGTTCTGTGAGCATGTCTCTATCCCAGAGGGATTGAGAATTCCGATTATATTATGTTTGGAATCGATTAGTTAATAGTGTACTAGAATTTTCAGGATAATTCTTAAAATCCATCCTTGGTATGGAATTAAATCTTAAAAACAAATATATAATTTTATTTGTGGAGTACATACTCTTAAATTTACATGGATATTTTCATTTAGTAAGTTCTTCATAATAGAAAGTATATTTTTTATTATCTATTGAATAATTTATTTTTAAAACCCTTAAAAATACTTAAATATATAAATGATAGTATACATTTTCTATTTATTCCATTTTTAATTAAGTTCCTTAATTTATCCAACATGAATTCTTAAATTTCTACGTATGTATTTATTCTATTTATTAGTTTTCTTATTTGTATGATTAGTTTCTAAAATTTTTGAGTGTAATACAATTGTATATAAGAGATAAAATGTTTACAATATTTTATTATATGTGTTTTTTTTCCATTCACTATTTCTGAAGGATACATAATGAAAGATGATTAAATGATCTTTTGTATCATCTTTTGTATAGATTTTCTAACCCTTATAGAGAGATTAAATTGGAATTGAATATCCATATTAGAGAAATAGGGAATAATACGTAAAACTGTATTTTTCTAAAATTAATTGTTGTCAATATTGAACCTAATTATTCATTGAAATTTAAATAGGGTATTTTAGAACACTATAATTCCATAATCAATTAATCTTGAATAATGGGTGCCACATCACACATTATGGGTCCAATATGGAGTGGGATTCCTTTAAAATATTTTCACATATTTATTAAAGTTTTATTATTTCATAATATTTATAATTTTACAAATTATTAGTATAATATTTTGGAGATCATTTAGGATATAAAATATGTGAAATCATTTAGCTAGAATTATATTTGGATAGGAGGAATGTCTATTGTAATATTTAATCGTATAAGGAAACAATTATGTTGGAATGATTTTTAAATTATAGTGAAAAGAAAAAGAATCATCAATATTATGGAGTATATTTTTATTTTTAACTCTCATTTATAAAAGGATGGGAATTGGGTTGATATCACTCTTTTAAAAATGAAATATTATAGATGGATGATAAATGGTCTTTTACACTACCTTTGTTTCATAATTAATTTCACGTTGAAAATATAAAAGGGTAATATTTACACTCATATTTGTAATTGATATTAATATTTTAATAAATTTAATTTAATAGAAGGTGTTATTTATCTCCTAAATGCTTTCCAATTAACAAAAAATTATTATTATTAAGAAAACACTATAATAAAATCTATAATTAGTATTTGTCAAATATTATGGTTTTATTAAATATTAGTACATATAATAAAAATATATTTCTAATTATTAATCTACATATAATAGTTATATAAAAATCATCATAAAAATATATTATGGTATTTTATATACCCATGATATAAGTTAGAGACATATAATGTTATTCATATAAATATATAGGTTTTTTTTAAAATTTTTCATATATGGAATATGATTGATTTTATAGAAACTACAATATAAAATTTAATATGTTGGTTTCTTAGAAAAAACATTCACATATTTCAATTAAATTTTCTATAAAATGAATAATTTATGTTATTAATATTCAAAAAACCATTCTTGGGGTTTTTCATCATTTCTATCGAATATATTAGACTAAAAACCAATTCTCATTTTACTTATAATTTCATCCCACATTCCAACATCTTTAATATGAGCAATAAGAAATAATCATATATTATTTCAATCAATATATCCTTGATTGATAAATATCACTCTCCTTTAATATTATCCATTATTTACAACCTCCCACTAGAAAATATCCTCTCCCCTTGACTAACGACATCTATGAAGCCACCAATATTTTCTTTATATACTATGTTCCTTGGTCTTGTCTTGATCGACCAAACCCCTTCAATATATCAATGACCAAACCCTACATTTAATGCGTTCAATATTTCCAATTTATTATGCATTTAAATTTATAATAAATAAGTACATTCATATCTATATTATATAATTTGTATGGGTATTATATTTTATATATGATAATATTTATATTATATAAAAATATGAATTATATATATGTGACAAATATATGTTAATATTTATATGATTTTACATTAATAATGCATGTATGCATATATATGAAATATAGTGTATCATTATATATATTATACATTATATATATATATGTATTTATTTAGATTTTTATGTACACATATGTTCTATATTTTGTTTTTTTGTGTTATTTGGTATAGAATGATGAATTTTTATTGAGTTGAATTTTTACAACGGATGTGAACTAATATATGTACAATTTTAATATTTCAATAACATCTGATTATATGAATTGTAATGTGTGATCATGATAATTATTGACGGAATATCATCATGTAATTTTAATATATGTAATTACTATTTGGAAACATGAGGTGGATTAAAAATAAAAAATTCGTGAATTTCAACAAAAGGCTTTGATTATGGTTCAGATTCATCTTTTATTAGACAATTGGTTGGTGTTCATTGATTCATTAAGATTTATTATTATAGTAACATATTTTACTAACCTATGGGTCTATGTATAATGTGATATCTATATATTCTATATTTTAATATATAAATACATACATAAACAAATTATTCCCAAATATATATACATATAAGAATGGACATAAAATACATAACCATATAGATATTGAGCATAATATACGATCAATTATTTACTTTTTGAACATGAATAATAGTTTCATTTCTATACTATTTGTTGATTTTTACTATGATATCATATTTATAATGTTTCTATTTTTGTAAATTGGAAATGTGTCGTTGTGTGTAACCATAGAATAAATTTGTTATATACTAAAGCATTCATATTTTACATCTTTTCAATAGTCCAAACATAACTCATCATAATAAATTTTCAAGTGTGTGTCATTATATATTTATATTCTCAATGGAATCGGTAAATACACCTTTTTTTGAATCATGGGTTGATTATATTTTACAAATTCCACATTCATATATTATTCATCAAACCCCTATAAGTAAATTAATGTCTATTATTTGATAGAGAAATGGAGTTATTAATATATTCTCTAGAAACAAATCTCTACATGAATTCAAGTAAATCATGTACAAGGGAACAAAATATTTTTACAAAGTAGGGAAATAATACCTTCATCTTTCCTTCACTGGTAACTAACCCCAATAAAAGATTCTTCTCTACAATAATGATCAATAAAATGGATTTATTGTTTCCCACACTTACAATGATAACATCCCTGTATAATTATCTTACATGATTCCCACAATACTTCATACAATATTTTCACACTATAAATACAATATCCCACAAGGTTACCCAAATATATGTTCAATCCCATCGATTATACAAAATCCCACCATATATGACAATGTATATTTTAATCTCCTCCATAAATATTGATCATTAGTTAAGTAATGTATGCTTCCTCATTAATAATTTAGATCTCATTCTTATTTACAATTTATTATTCTATTTCTAATAGGTATCTATGAGTATTCTAAAACTCAGCCACTAATATAAATAGGATTAATTTTCCCCAATGAATCTAATAATCTAGTTGCCTACATAAAAAATATATCTTCTGATATTTAAACATAGAAACTACTAATTTTTTTACAACATGACTACAATAAATGAAACAATTACAAGGTTGGTCGACCTTGCATTATTTTCATCTTCTTAAACTTCTCCAAAAATTTCAATCATAATATTCAATTATTCTTCCATTTATATTGATACCTAATTGATTTAACTACTCATATCATGATCAGATACTTATTACATTTCTTATTTGAGACAGTTCTTCATAATATAACATAGCACACCAACTTTTGGATTCCCAATGGTTTGATCTACAAAATTTCCCAACACCATTTTCTTTTTGAATTTACATAATTAGTAAATTAAAATATCCATTTTGAAATAAAAAATATACCCAAATAAATATATTCCAATTATCTCATAATTAATTTATCCTTGATTTTTATTACGTGAATGTTTCCACAATCCCAGTATTAATTTTTTCATAAATGGATGTGTTCTTGGAAATTTGAAGAGTGAACTCACTTTTTATCTTCTTTTTATATTTTATTTTTCTCATAAACAAATGTATATATTATGTATTATTCCAGAATCCTTAAGGATTCCTCATTATCAAGTAAAATTATATTAAATAAATTTCAGAATAATATTTCACATATTTATCATTTGATTTACTTATTTTATTCTAATGTAACATTGTGAAATCAGTAAGTTTATGTTCATAAAAAATCTTCTTAATTCATGGCATATCATTCCACATATGCACATATTTGACAACACTCATGTGGTTTGGAGTTCATTTCAATATTTTGAACATCAACCTAAAATATAATAGGTAATTTATAATGATACACTATCTCGTTATAGTGACATTTGATTCATTGTAGGTTTGAAACATTAGCCTCACCTTTTTATATTTTAACATATGTTTTCATGGTTTTTAGAAATGAAATAATAAATCAATGAGATTTAAAAATCTAATAACCATCCTGAAATAATCACCACTTTAGGTAAAAAACCTATTTGTCATGTTAAAAATATCACATTACATATTATAATATTTTTATTTCCATGTGTTAACCAAAACTAATATTTATTTAGCTTATAACATGAAGATAATATCAAGTGGTGATGAGGTTATGCATTTACTATATGAAATTCTATCGAACTATTCCTAATAACATCTATTTAATTGTCTGCAATTTTGTTTCAACCATTTGGATAATCTGGTCACTTCATCAGCCACATAGTTCATTGTGTGGAAAGTATTTCAATAATTAATTTATGAATAAATTTTTTCGATGGATCAATAATAATTTTACTGAAAATATGTTGTAATTCTTTTGAATGGTGATCGAAACTCCATAGAAACCATACAATTTGATTTGAAATTTTTTATGCTTTTCCACTATATCGACTATTGATTTTCATTTCACACTCACCGTCAATGAAACACACCTTCATTCATGGTATAACTCCTTTTAAATATTGATCGTCTATCCTTTACATTTCTAAGAACTAATATGCTCTTTGAGACTATGAATTATTAGGAATTTTCCTGACACCCCACATTCTACATGTCTATATGTTCACCCTTTTTTCTATATTCTTCCCCATATCAAACCTTGGATACCAGTTTTTGAAATCTTCTATATACCTTCATGGTTACTAGGATGCATAACATGGTGGCATTTGTAAGGACCTGACTATAAACATTACTTGATTTTGTGTTAAATCAATAATTCACATTGTGGTTCTTTTCCGGTTTAGTGTTTTAATGAATTGGGCCCTAAATATTACATATCAACATTAATATTAAATTTAAACACTACTACTCAGTACCCATTTTTATAATAAATAAAAACTCTTAAAAAGAAACATGCCTAGTTCCATGTTTTAGAAATCATGGATTTTCCTTGATCCCATCCTTAAACCTTCTTCATCATTAAGTCTGGTGGAAAAAATTTCAAAAAAATGGAATGAGAAAAAAAGCTCAGTAAGGAATATAAAATAACGAATGAAAAAATTATCCAAACAATAAATTCAAAAAAATGAAACCATGCTTTTCAATCATAACATACCTTATAAATTCATAAGATTTATTAAAAACAAATAGAGATCATTAATCATAAAGGTAAATTATCACATATATAACATAAATACATTTTATCTATCACTTTTACATATGGTGTTATGTTTGGAATACCCAACACACTATATTCCCTAAATCTCTTAGGAGAAACATTAATGATTACCTCTGTCATGTTGCCCATTGCATTGGATGGTTATATCGGGCTCACCCTCCCTAGGTTTTTCACGGAACCACCCATATATGTAAATAATTTCAAAAACCATAAAATATTAATAACACATAAAACAAGTATAATGAAAAGAAAACATTTCTACATTGCAATCACAATATACCATTTCATGATATTGACATAATCAATGCTTTATCAAACCATTTTCAAAAACATTTAAAACATTTATCTAATATATTTTTGGAATCATAGTGTCCCATACCAATTTGAAACATTTAAAGGAATTAAAATTTTAAAAAATTAATATCCATATAAATAAATCCTTAAAAACCTTTTGAAATTATGGGCATTAATAAGATATATTTAGAAGATTAAATCATTAAAACATTTAAAATGGTATTTTATTTAAAGAGTTTCTATCTAAATGAGAGACACTCGAATACAAATAATTGAGGAATAATATTAATCAATACATTATAAAATCATAAAAATAAAGGTATTCTTGATATAATATTCCAAAGGATATTATAAACTCCATATAAAAGTTAAATTGTTCATAACAACAATGAATTCTCAATGGAATGTAAATTGGGACGAAATCCATAATAAAAATTGTGTCCTTACATTTTGGATAAATCAATTATATAATTATGTGTCACAAATATTAATAAACTCAGTATGATTGGATATTCAGTATTAATCAATACTAGGTCATTCAAACATATTCATAGCATGACATAATCAACATTTAGAAGTTTAACACAAAGAATTGAAATTGGGTTAAGAAGTTCCCCTAAAAAAACACTACAGCCTAACATCGTCAGTTAAAATTTTAGAAAAAATATTTGATGAGATAGAAAAGTGTATCTCATCACATGGACATAAAATTTAAAGCAATAAGGATATAGAAGAACATATCCCAACATAATAGGATAACAAAAAAGTATTTTAAAAGGAGGAGGTTGAAAGGTTCCCTTACTGATTTGGTAATATACAAAAGATACCCCACAAGAAAGAAGGACCGTACAATGAAGATTTAAATACCCATAACATAGATTATATTATACAATTAATACAATAATGAGAAGTATATACACCACACAAAAATAAATGGTGGAAAATATAACATTAATCTCCCGGGAATAAAAAGTGAGATGAAAACCCCTTACCATTTTCTAATCAATTGAGTCGTTTGACCAAAAGTTTATAACCCCAAAATAGAATCATAGGAAACTAGGAATATAAATTGATTCATGAAAATATATATCAAATGGCAGTAAACAATACACCACATGGATGAAATATGTGTCGAACATAGTAAATCTTGTAGAATTAAAATTGAGATAAGAAACCCCTTACCACGTAGTAATCAATCGAGTCGTATGAACAAAAGTTAATAACCACAAAATGAATCTTATAATACCATGAATATAAATTGAATGACGATAATATATATCAAATGGATGAACACAATATACCACATGCAATAAATAAGTGGTTAACAATGGAAAAATCATGGAATTAAAAGTGAGATAAGAAACTCTTTACAACATTGTAATCCATCGATTCATCTAAAAAAAGTTAATAATCACCAAATTAATCATAGAATAAATATATAGATTCATGATAATATATATAAAATGGTATAACTCAATACACCACATGAAATAAATATGTGCTTAATAATAGAAATCTCATAGAATTAAAAGACAGATAAGAAACCCCTTACAATGTTATAATCAATAGAGTCATATGAATAAAATTTAATAACCACAGAATAAATTCAAGAATACCATGAATATAAAAAATTCATGATAATAAATTTAAAATTGTTTTACTCAATACACCACATGAAATAAATAAGTGGTTAACCATGGAAATCTCACTGAATTTAAATTGAGATAATAAACCTCTTACCTCATATCTGACATGACTCATTTGTTCCTTGTTGATCCAGAATAATAAAAATAATTCAATTTATACTTTATTAAGAACCTTTTTAATTTTTATTATTCCTTTTATATCACTTATTACCTAGATCTTACAATTATTAAATTATTTGAGTTCATATTGGACATTTTGTCGATGTTCGGAACTTGAGTAAAAGATGAACTTGTTATAATTACAAATTTTCCATGTTGTCAAAATTTCATCATCTCCAGAATAAAATTAATGTTTTAGATATCATATATATCCAGTATATATGTATTTATAATATGACATTACATTGGGAGAAAATAAATTAAATGCACCATTCATAGAGACGGTAAGCCATACATACGCATGAATGCTACTTTTATTTCAATTTCATATTTAATCGAATGAAAATTTAATGATAAATAGGTATATAATAATTACATTATAATATCATATATAATTCAATTATCTGTATCCCTTATATGTTACATGTGTGGAATGAGCGAGTAATATCACTTTGAGGGTAAGGAAGTCTGCACTTCCTCAAATGAAATTATTGTATTTACCCACTATGGAAACCATAAAGCTATTATATTAATGCAAAATACAGAAGAATATAGAAAATATAAAAATAATATATATCACATATAAATAAAGTTCCATAATTATTTCCACCATGAGAGGCGGTTGAAGATAATTGAACAATCATCGTTTTATGAGGTAATAGTTCACCGTCCAAATAAACAGTATGTTCGTTAATAATTAGATGGAGGTGTGTGTAAGTGTTGTTAGAATCCTTCTCATAAAAAAACCTAGTAAATACATGATACTGTATTTTTTATAAAATAAAATAATAAAAACATTTTATGGGATTGGAGAAGTAAAATAATACAAAAGAACATAAGAGAAGACAATACCTTTAAATCAGGTATCACCCTTTGGTTTGACACAAATGGTTTAATTGAATTTCCTTCTACATAATGTGAAGGATTATAGGAGTAGGAGATTAATGTAGGGATCACAATTGGTCCTATTTTGGATGATCCATGGGTCTTGAGAAGTGTGATGAATGGGTTAGAAGTGAGGGCATTTAATCCGGGGGAGGAGGGGCTCTTTTGGAATGTTTAAAAATATTATTTAATTAATAAATAATTTTACGTTTCTGAAGGTCAAAGAATTAATAAAGGAAAAGATAATATGGTTCATGAACTAAATAAAATCATCCAATAAAAATTTCATAGGTTTTGAATAATGTTAAAATCATTATAATATTATTTATTTAAATCATTCATTAATGTGGTAAACATTGCATCATTATTGGGCGATAAATAATTATATTTATTTGATGTATAAAAATTATAAAAAAATATCATGATTTAGTAAATAGTTTCATAATTTAATTGAATATTTATAGTAAAAGAGATAACATATATAACACCATTAAATAATTGATTTACTTAAAGATATATGTTTAAATAATTTTTTTCTTTACTATAAATTAATTAATATAAAGTGTCATTATCACTCTTAAGTGGCTCTAGGGGGTCCGAAATCGACCCAAAGGATGACCATGTTCGGAAATGTATCAACCAATAGGATTAGGACACATGTTAGGGTAATTTTATATTATTATAATATTATTTATTTACCCTTATTTACCAAATTTACCCTTTAAACATGGTAAATAAAATATTTGCTGAGGTAAATATTTAAAATTTCTAAAAATAAAAGTTACCTATTTATAAAATTTGGAAATCTTTTTTCCAAATATGGAATCGATTTTTTCAAATTCAAAAAACACAAGTGGCATTAATTAATTTAAATTTTTTTCTCGTTTTC
Source organism: Viscum album (assembly GCA_963277665.1). NCBI lineage: Eukaryota > Viridiplantae > Streptophyta > Magnoliopsida > Santalales > Viscaceae > Viscum > Viscum album. The sequence continues at coordinate 1,799,308,808 of OY728127.1, read as the reverse complement.
ACATCAAAAAACGTGTTTTTAAGAAATAATCACTATCAATAGTTTGACACTTGTTTATGTCCTATTTAAAAATGACATTACTTAAAATGACCTATATAGGATTAAATTGTAAAAATATAATCTAATTACACTTTATAACCATTTTTAATGATAATATAACTATATAAATAAATTAAATTAAAAAAGTAATTCTGTATTAAAATACAGTATTTTTCACAATTAAAAAAAGGACTTTGTCAGAACAATACCAAAATTTTATCAAATGTAAATTTTGATGTCCTGATTCTAAAGAAGAATATTATTTTCTTGAATACAAAATATAAAATTGAGTAAAACTATATTTAATGAGTGTTTTCCATCAAAAGGTGGTAAATTGAACTTTTATTGAATACTAGATTATTTATGCTTAAATTGGATTAATTCTTATTTTATGCCTCCAATATATAATGGTTAAATGTAAAAACATTTAACAAACAAGTATATTAATATATTAGTTAGTTCTTTTTATTCCCACCAATACAATGGCAAGGTGTTAACTACCATTTAAAATAATATTATATTATTATTTTTCAATATGACTCAACATTGTGTGCAATATAAGATTTCAAAGAAACCTGTTGTTGCATACCGGGTATGCCATGGAACACAGAATACCCTTTACAGGAAATTAATATTTAATCTACACATTGTAAAAAATATTAGAATAATATATTCTTTATTTACTAGGGATGTTACATCCTGCCCCCTCCCTTGGGAATTATTTCCTCGAAAATTTAAAATTGGTCTTGAAAACCTCATTATAAGTTCCACATTGAAAAAGAGTCAATTAATCTGTCACTTTAAAATAGAGAATGAAAAAAAAATTGCTCATGAGAGACCATAGAAACTAGGAATCCCTAAAAACATGTAGATGGAGGTGAAAAAAAACCATCATGTTTTGAGGGAGAGTGATAGAAAACATGATTAGGAGAAAATTAACCACCAAAAAATATCAAACATGTGATGGGTAAACCGTTGTTGATTCCACAGTATGAAAACTAAATAGAAAACGTTTTTTATTTCGTTTTCATAATGTTGAGGAATTTATTTAAGATCTTGAAAACTAACATAAGGAAACATACTTACTTTTCCTATACAGTTTCATCATTTACTATATTTCTTCCACAAAAAAATCTTTTCTCCCAATGATGAGTATTCAAGATGACATGTTCACATTGAAAATGCTATAAAAAAATTCTAGAGAATCACATAATCCAAAAAATTTGAAAATTATTTTTCCAATGTATTTAGACATTAAACAAACCCAAAATGGTTTGTACAAGATCAGATAATCCCAAAAAAGGATAATATTTTAAAAAATTAAAAACTACTCTTAATCTCCAAAATTTGTCAAGAAATACCCAATGTTCATCAAATATAATTCAATAAACAATATTCAATAAAATTATTGAAATTAGTCCAAACTAATATTGAAACCCAATTCTCCGAAGTATTTAATCACCTAGTCTTCCATGATAAATCTTAACATTTATCTCAAAATAACATCAGTTACTCATAAAGTCTCATAATGATAAGTAATTAAAAAAATCACATTTTCTATATGATAGGTTAATCAATTCCATATATAAAACAAATATTCATATGTAAAAAAAATATAGATTATTCCAAAATAAAATTTGAAACATTACTCCTCAAATTACATCCCGTATTATTCTATTTCCCTTAAGCATATAATGTTTCCAAAATAGAAAACATCTTCTAAAATAACCTTTATCACATAATCACCAAATCATTTTTCTATATTAAGGATATCCATTTGATAAAACATAAGTTCCAAAAATCAACTTATATTTGATCCATAAAATCATTTAACTTAAAATAATAAGTTATACAAACCAGAGAATTCACATAGTACAGTGGTAGTAGATTCACCCTTGTCACCCTTCTATTGTGGGTTCGATTCATGTGGGCTTGCTGGACGCAACAGGTCATCACCCATCTTATGGGTTTTCCTTTTTATAAAACTATTAAACATCTCTAACATTTTTTAACCTCAAATGTTTTCTTATAACTTTCATTTCCATCCCAATACATTAAGACCTCCACATCTTATATATTGAATTTTTTTTCACCTCTATATAATAAAATAAAAATATTCCCAATAGAAAGAACAACATACCATGATCATGGTGTCTATATGGTTTCATCATCATCTTATTGACGTAGGTAGAAGTATCATACATTGAAACAATGATTTACATATCCTTCAAAATCATTTTCTTCCCTCATCCGAATACATCTTGTAGATCTTGGGTCATATGGGTGTTCGTAAAAAATAGTTTTGGAAAATAATCATGTATGACCAATAATTTCAAAACTTCTCATAAAAAATGTTTTTTATAAAAAATTTATAAAGAGTTTGTGTTGAAACATTCAATAAATGGGCCTTTTAAAATACTATAAATATGCTCTGAGTGACTATATTGTAGAAAATATATAAATAAGTTGCAAAACAATCTCTTTCTTTACCACCTTTTTAAAAATAATATTATTCTTCAAAATCCTATGATAAGGTAAAATATTTTAAAATTCCTTGATAATATTAAACATTCTTGAAAATATGAGAGTGTTGATAAAATAGGATTTGATTAAATATAACCCATGATAAACAATAATATCGAGGTATAGTAGAGGTTTTTGATATCTCGAACAACTACTTACAAGTGAGTTGTATTCTAAAAAAAGTTCACAATCATTTGAACATGAAATTGCAATAATTATTGAAAGCATGTCATCAAGAAAATATAGGAATTTTGTTTGAGATTCTCCACCTTCCATTTGTAACTAACATTCCATGATCTGAAAAATTTATAAAACTATAATTTAACTGAAATAATAGACATAGGGACTAACCATGTGTTTAATTAAAACTCATATTCCACAAAGCTGTCTAAAACGGCCATTGATGGAAACAATAAGGACTCGACCCTATACATTACTTAATGTTGAGTTAAATCAAGAATTAACATTGAGGATCTTTTCAGTTATAGAGTTTTATAGAATTAGGACATAACTATTACATGTCATCTTGAATATTACATGTAGACACTTCTACTCAATACCCATTTTTCGTTAAAAACACTTAAAAAGAAACCTGTCTACTTCCATGTTTTAGACATCATGGCTTTTCCATGATCCCATCCTTGGCCCTTATTCATCTTTAAGTCCTGTGGAAAACATTTCAAAAAATTGGGATGAGCAATAAAAGATCAGTAAGGGTAATAAAATAAATAATGAAAACATTATCTCATCAATAAATACAAAACAATGAAACCATACATTTCAATAAAAACATACATTATGAAATCATAAGATTTATTAAAAACACATAGAAATCATCAATCATATAGGTAACTAATGGCATACATAACATAATTACATAGTAGCTATAACAGCTATGTATGGAGTTATGTTTGGAATACCTATCACAGTATATTCCCTATATCTCTTAGGAGAAACATTATTGTTTACCTCTGTCACGTTACCCAATGCATTAGAGAGCTATCTCAGGCTCACTCACCATAATTTTTTCACGGAACCACCCTTATATGCAAGAAATTCCCAATAACCATAACATATTAATAACACATAAAATAAGAAAAATGGAAATATAATATTTCAACATTGAAATCACAGTATATAATTTCAAGATATTGACATAATCAATGCTTTATAAAACCATTTTTAAAACCTTTTAGAAAAATTTATGAAGTTATTTTTAGAATAAAAATATATGATACCACTTTGAATCATTTAAAGGAATTAACATTTTGAAAACATTAATTTTCATATAAACAAATCTTTAATACCATTTTGAAAACATGGACATTAATGTATAATATTTAGAAGACAAAATGAATAAAAATTTTAAATGATATTTTAGTTAAAGAGTTCCTAACCAAATGAGAGACACTTGAATACAAATAATTAAATATTTTCCATAATAAAAACGTTATAATAACATAAAAATAAGGGAATTCAAGTTATAATATGTCAAAAGATGGTATTAACACCATATATAATTGAATTGGTGCATAACAACAATGATGTCTCAATGGAATGTAAATTGAGTTGAAATCCATTATAAAAATTGTATCCTTATATTAAGGATAAATATTTACATAATTATGTGTGTCAAATATTAATACAGTAAATATGATTGGATATTCAGTTTAAAACAATCAAAGGTCATTCACACATATTCATATCTTGGAGTAATCAACATGTATAATATTAACCCAAAAAATTAAAATTGGGTTAAAAAGTTCCATTACAAAAATCGACAACCTAACAGTGTCACATAAAATTTTAGAAAAATACATGATAAGATAGAAAAGGGTATCTCATAACTTGGAAAAAAAATTTACAGTAATAAGGATATATAATAATGTATCCCATCATAATAAGATAACAAAAAAGAATACTTTTAAAAAGATGATGGTGAAAGGTTCCCATGCCTATTTGGTAATATACGAAAGATACACCACATGAAAGAAGGATAATAAAATGAAGATGTATATACCCATAAGATAAAGTATATTACACAATGAATACAAACATGGGAATTACATACACAACATAAAAGGAAATGGTGGAAAATTTAGCATGAATCTCACAAGAATAAAAAGCAATATAAAAACCCCTAACCAAGTTGTAATTAATCGAGTCGTAAGGCCAAAAGTTAACAACCACCAAATCAATCACAAAATACCATTAATATAAAAATATTCATGATAATATAGATCAAATTTTACTACAATATACACCACATTCAAGAAATAAGTGGTGAACAATGGAAATATCACGGAATTAAATATGAGATAAGAAAACCCTTACCATGTTGTGATCGATCGAGTCATACGAAAAATAGTTAATAACTACCAAATAAATCACATAATACCCTTAATATAAAAATAATCATGATAATATATATCAAATTTTTTTACTCAATACACCACATGCAATAAATAAGTGGTTAACAGTGGAAATCTCATGGAATTAAAAGTGGGATAAGAAACCCCTTACCACATTGTAATCAATAGTGTAATATGAAAAAAAGTTAATAACCACCAAAGGAATCACATAATAACATGAATATAAAGATAATCTAAATAATATATATCAAATGGCAGTACTCCATACACCGCATTCAATAAATAAGTGGTTAACAATGGAAATATCAAAGAATTAAAAGTGAGATATGAAAAACACCTTACCACGTTGTAATCAATTGAGTCATATGACCAAAATTTAATAACCTCAAAATTTATCATAGAATACCATTAATATAAAGTGAATCATGATAATATATATCATATTTCGGTACTAAATACACCACATTCAATAAATAAGTGGTTAATAATGGAAATCTCACAGAATTAAAATTGAGATAAGAAACCTCTTACCTTGTGACTGAATTGACTCGTTTATTCCTTATTATTCCTAAATAATAAAAATAAGCTAGTTTATAATTTCTTAAAAACCATTTCAAATTTTATTATTCCTTTTGTATCACTTATTACATAGCTATAACAATTAGTTAATTATTAGAGTTCATATTGGACATTTTGTCGATGTTTGGAACTTGGGTAAAAAAATGAACTTCATATAATTAAAAATTGTCCCTGTCATCAAAATTCCATTACCTATAGAATAATATTCATGATTTAGATATCATATATATCATATATATCCATTATATATGTATTTATAATAGTACATAACATATGGAGAAAAGAAATGAAATTCACAGTTCATCGAGATGGTAAGTCTTACGTACACATGAATGCTACTTTCATTTCTATTTCATATTTAAAGATATAAAATTGTAATGATAAATAGGAATATTATAATTCCAGTGTAATATCATCTATAATTTAATTATATTCATTCTTTATATATTCCATTTATGTCATGAACGAGTCATATCACTTTGACGGGGCGGTAGTCCGCCCTTCCTCAAATGAAATTATCATATTTACCATCTTTGGAAACCATAAAGGTATTATATAAATGGAAAATACTGAAGAATATAAAAAATATGAATACGATATATATCATATATAAGTACAGTTCCATCATAACAGTCACCATGAGAGGCGATTGAAGAAAATTGAACAATCATCATCTTGTGAGGTAGTATTTAATCGTCAAGAGAAATTGTATGTTCATTAACCATTAGATATAGGAGTGTGTAAGTATAGTTAGAATACATATCCTAAAAACAGCCTAGTATATTTAGGATACTGGTTTTGTTATAAAATAAAAGTATATAAAAATTTTATGGGGTTGGAGAGGTTTGATAAAACAAAAGAAGTTATGAAAAGATGTTACATTTAAATCGTGTATCTCTCTTTGGTTTGAACCAAAAGATTTGATTGAATTTCCTTATTCCCAGAGGAAGGATTATAGGAGGATTAGAGGGATGTAGGGAGATTAATTTTTCATATTTTGGACAAGAAAATGGGCTTTATAAGTAGGAGGAATGGATTAGAACTTCGGGATTTTTATAAAGGGAGGAGGGGCTCTTTAGGAATGCTTAAAAATATTATATTATTATATAATGATATTTGGTTTATAAAGGTACAAAATGTAATCAATTATATTATATGATGACTCTTGTTCAATATAAAACATCCACTATGAATTGGAAAGGTTTTGGAATTTTTTTAATCTTTATAATCTTATTTATTTAAATTATTCATTAATGAGGTAGACACTGCATCATTATTGTGTCATAAATAATCTTATTTAATTGATTTCTAAAAATTATAAAATAATATCATGTTGTATGAAATATTTATAAACTTAAAATTAATATTTATAGTCAAAGAGATAACTTATATAACCCCATGTAATAATTGATTTACTAAAAGATATATGTTCATGTCATTTTTGTCTTTACTTTAAATCAATTAATATAAACAGTGATTTTCACTCTTATGTGGCTCCATGGTGACTGAAAATCGGCCCCAAGGATACCTGTGGTCAGAAATATATCAAAAAATAGGATTATGATAAATTTTAGGGAAATTTAATATTATTATAATATTACTTGTTTTCCCTTATTTACCAGATTTACCCTCTAACCATGGTAAATAAAATATTTTATGATTTAAATATTTAAAATGTCTAAATATAAAAGTTTCCTTTTTAAACAATTTGGACCTCTTTATTATAAATTAGGAATCCATTTTTCCAAATTCAAAGCATATAAGTGGCAGAAATTAATTTAAAATTAATTTTCATTTTCAAAAACAAAAGCGTGTTTCTAAGAAATAATAAATATCAAAAAATTGACACTAGTTTATATACAATTTCAAAAATAAAATACTTACAATGACCAAAATAGGATTTCATGTTAAAAATATAATCTAACTGAACTTTAAAACAATTTATAAAGATAATATAACCATATAAATAAATTATATTAAAAAGTAGTTTTGAATTAAAATACAGTCTTTTTCACTATTCATAAAAAATGAACTTTATCAGAAAAATACCACAATTTTATAAGAAGTATATTTTTAGGTCCTGATTCTAAAAAATAATATTTATTATCAAATATAACATATAAATTTGACCGAAATAATATTTTAAGAGGGTTCACCATCAAAATATGATAAATAGACCTTTTAATGAATATTATTGTATTTATGCTTAAATTGTATTCTTTCTTATTTTAAGCCTCTAAAATTTATTGGATAAATTTAAAAACATTTAAAAGACATGTATATTCATATTTTAGTTAGTTCTTTCCATTCCCACTAACAAAATGGCTACGCATTAACAACCATTTTAAATAATATTATATTATTATTTTCTAGTATGACTCAGCATTGTGTGAAACATAAGATTTCAAAGAAACTCATTGTTGCGTATTGGGTATGCCATCGAACATAGAGTACCCTTCAATGTAAAATTTATATTTAATTAATAAATTTTAATAAATAATAAAATGCTATATTATTTATTTACCTGGGATGTTACAACATTGATTGGCCTCATATTTGTTTTGTAAATACGTAAAAAATTAATAATAAAAAATATTAAATAGAATACAATAGAATCCATTAATATTTACAAACCAATGGAGGATCACCCATTATAATACAACTTTCCATGTTTAGTTCTTCTGTATATTTTTAATAATCTAATAATCCAGTTTGTTTCAAAATTTGAATTCCACATTCATCTTTATTTTCTAGAAAATAAATATTGATTTGGGACTACAATGCACGAAAAATAATCCTTACTATAGGCCAAACCATATGAGAATCATCTACACGATGTATTGGGTGGATACTCAAATTAATTACATTTTCATAATTAAATTGATATTGATTATAGAAATAGTCATCAATCCAAGGGAACTTTTTTTCATTTTGATTTCAATATTTTATAATTAATAAAAAATTTATATAACTTACGATACCTTTTTTATAATTTATAATTATTTATTACTCTATTATTATGAAATGTATTATTTTATTATTATTATTTTATTTTAAAAAATGAATACGTTTTAAATTTTTATTGTCAACAAATAAAACGAAAAAATATTTTTCTTTAACATATTGTTAGTTAAAAATATATTTTTATGATTTCATATTTGTTCATTTATTGAGATAATAAACATTTTTTCCTTAAATTATTCATTTATTGGGATATAATGGAAATGTAATGGGTGTGCTCTAATTTATTAATTGACTCTTATTTTTTGGATTGAAATAATGTTCAAATTTTTTTAAGATAAAACCTATAAAACCAAGGAATCTTCATATGCGTGTCTATGAAATGTGGTCTACTAAGATGGGTAATTGTATTATAGTTTGAATAAAATATAGAATGTTATAGAATTTATCCAAACTACTAGGTTTCAGAAGTATACATAAATCAAAATTGAAACCAATATTATCCATATATAGAGGGATAGAAATATGTCACAACATATTGATAAATTCTCTACTATAAATGATTGTATTCTGAAGAAACTGTTGTGATTGAAGAAGAATTGATAGACTATTTTGAAATGCATGAAAATTTTAGCAACAATTCAATGTCAAATTTACATAGTAAAAATATTTGTTATATTAAATAACAAATATTTTTGAATTTATATAACATAAATTAAACAATTGGGTTAGTGATATAAGTTTTAATGAGTTCCTTACAATTTTTTTACAAGATCCTACCAATGAGAAAACAATCCTAAATTTTTTTTATTCCAAATGAATATAAAACAATATTTCATTTGGTTATGGAATAATTTTTTTTCATTCAATTTCATTCAAATATGGAAACACGTCATTATATAAATTTTTAAATGTCATTCATCATGTTCAAAAATATTGTGTAGAGTTGGAAAAAGGTAATGATATACTTCTCCATGAAACATATGTATATACACAAATGTATATAAATTTTTCTTATGAAACATATTATTATGTAATTTGAAAAAGAATATAAACTATTGAAAATGAAAAATGCTTGTTGAAATTCTATGGTAAAAGAAAAACAAATTTATTGCCCAAAATTCACACAGAAATTCTAGAACACATTCCTTGAACATTTCATTTATTTAATGTGTTTATATAGGTTTTGTTTTAGTATTTATAGTAGATAGATAATGATGATAATCATATATATCCATCCCATGTAGGTCTTCTTTATGTGAAGTTAAATGACATTTTTTATACTAATTTTATTTCTTAATCTACCTAGTAATATTATTCATGTACTCATTTACCCATTAACTGTATATGTGAATAAATTATAGAAAAAAGTATTGATATGTTCAATTTTAACAAGTGATATTTTTGATGGGCTATATTTTATATTTTAATTATTCATTTTCATGATTTTCCTAATTTATCACGATGAAATATCACATTGAAATTATGATAAACTATTAAAGAAAAGATAAAATATATGATTTGGTTAAAACATGTCATAAATAATTTATATGTGGGGAATCTGAGATGGTTTCATCAAAATCATTATTTTTATCATTTAATAATATTTCTTATTGAAATTTTGAATAAAGTGAACCATCTATTCACATTTTTGGTGATAATGTATTTAAAAATGCAATATATTTTCATTTTGAATTTTGAATAACTTTACTAATAAACAATGTAAAAATAATTAAGAAAAATTTTATAATATTGTTTGAACATCAATATTAAAATATAATGGATGTGGTATATTTCCTATATGTAACATATATTGAAACGAATATATGTTATTGAATCATTTGTGCACTATATTAAATTCTATAAAATATACTCTCAATATAAATGAATGTAGAGTCATGGTTTCTTTTGGAATAATAGAAGACACTAAAGTTTTTGGAAATGTATTTTACACATTTGATTTTACAGAATATCATACATTATATAAATTGAAAAAAAAATTCAATGAAATTATTAATATAATTAATATTCATAAGAGGGGATTTTTATTTCCACTAGTGGTTAAAATGTACGATATTTTTGTACAATAGTTTCTTGTTATATTCATTCATCTATGGAGATATTTGGTTATTGTTTGAAGGTGTTCTTATAATTTAAAACAAACTATTGGTCTATATCCATGTTAAACAGGCCCTAAAATGTGTCTTTAAATAATGGGGATAATAAATGAGAACTTATATTTGGAGAAAAAGTTATTAAAAATTTATTAATAAATGTTATGAGTTATAGGTGTTTATAAAAATTGATATTTAAGGATGTGTATTTTTATTAAATCACTATTTTATGATATTATTGTAATTTAACAATGAAATAACTGGTCAAGTACCAACATTATTTTCATATAACAATGAGAAATTTAAAATTACACAATATCAAATTTACTATGATATGATACATGTGTAAATTCTAAAATTCCTAAGTAGCTATTTTTTACTATAATAATAGATCAGTTGTCCATAAGGACATTTATCAAAAAGAAAACATATTTCTAAAATATGTTTAAAAATTGTAATAAATCCTTGGAGGAACAAATATGTCACTCTGCAATGGTTGGAATCATATCATAATATTTTATAAAATAATGGTTTTTTATTGTTATCATGACATGGTTTTTTTAACGAGTCTTTGAAATTATTTATAGAAATTTGATTAAAAATAATGGAGATCACTAGAGGTGATTTACTTGGAAAATATCTTTTGGATGAGGTAAAAGTATAATAATTTTAATGTGGTTTAATATTTGAATTTTAATTTGAATTTCTTAATCCATTAGACTTATATTGAATATGTTTTCCATAAAAATCTGAGGAAGAGGGGGAGGATAATAGAAAATAAACATAATATTAGGAAATAGTAAGGAATAACATAGATATATGGATGTTATTTAATTATTCTGTTTTAAAGAGTAATTTTTTTCAAAATTACTTACATGAGAATAGTTTTATAATGAGTATTTTGGTTTATGCACTTTTGATGATCAAAAATATAATATGTATGTGACCTATAGAACACAATTTTCATGGTAGAATCATCTCATTTGTCATCAAATTTCCATGAAAGTCTTATGTATTGACATTATCACCTTTTATTACCACTTTGATAATAGGGTTAATAGATAGGGAGAGAACATATTCCTTGGATGAGCCGTAATCTCTTCGTAAATATTATAATCACACTATGGTAAAGTAGTAATTATAAATAACATTAATATATCATTTATATAATATTCATTGATGTATTCCAGTACTATTGAACAATGTAAAATCATGTTTTTCATTCCATTTATATTTATATATTTTTTGGGAAGTTGTGTTATTTTGGTGATAGAATCTATGTGTTTCCACAAATGAATATAAAAGATTGAAAAAGTTTTAGATAATTAGGTCACATTGGACCCCCTAATTCATGGAAACCATCCTAGATTTTATAGTCTATTTTCAAATAAAAAATTTCAAAAACATTCATTAGAGACACAAGTTTAACCTCTGTGTATTTTTTAACAAATTCAATTATCATGCATAACAATATTAATGAAAAGGGGGTACTATTATTTAACCGAAAAAATTATCATATTTGGAAACAAAATATATCATAATCAAATTTATGGTCACACATTCAAATTATTTACCTAATAGTGATTCATTTAGAAAATATTTGTGAAATTATATAGTTATTAATGAGGGACGTAGACTATAAACTTATAAATGTTTATGAAAAGAAACAAAATTCCTTATATGGAGCTTTATCAAATTAGATGTACCTAAAGGTGTAAAGTTTTTCATCAATCGTGGTTATTTTTGAAAAACTCATAGATAATTATGTGATTTATACTATGGTTAAGGATTAAAAGTTATAAGTTCTTCCTAACATGATTGATGACTTGAAGATGTGCTCTAGTAGAAAATGTCATGGATTATTAAACCATATATTTGAATTTCTGGAGATATATATGGACTAAATTATGCGATGAAGGATATTGATATTATGAAGAATATCATAGGGATGTTTCCATCGTTATATAGTATGATATTATAGGTACATGAAGAATAAAATATTATGGAACTATCACTTGATGTTATATATAAAAAAAATGATGGCTTATGAAATAAATGTTAACATGGAAGAAATTAGTAGTCATCTATAAAATGAAATTGAATTTAAATATATATATATAATATGGAGATACATGATATTGTAAATGATGAATATGAGGTCGTTGATGAGTTTTTATATCCTGTGGAATGAAATTTCGAGAATGGTGAATGAAATTTCTATGTATATTTTCACTAGTATTATTAAATTGTGCAAAAATTAGTCATATTACCATAAAATTCCCAATGAAGGATGATATGAATATTTAATGGAAATACAAAAAATGAAAAGAAAGGAAATGTACCTATATGGGGAACATTAATTATGGAAATAATTATGGAGCTAAATTTCAACAAAAATAGATAGTAATTAAGGAGGAAGATGATATTAAAGAAGATCCCTTGAAAGGTTCTAAAACAAAATTTAAATAATATATATAAGATGATATAGTGTTTCCTAAATTGAAATATAAATATGAAGAATAAGTGAATGATAAATAGTAGGCGTAATTGATCTCAATGTAGAGTTCGAAGGGGATCTTGGGGAGAGGGATTTATAAAAAAAAGATAACGTAAATATTTTGGATTTATTAAACTATTACCCATGTTATTTTGATAATATAAAATTAAAAATTGATCTAGTAGTTAAAATTATAATGGAGAATTCAATTTTTTTAGTGGAGATAAAATATTATTGTATTATAGTATATAGATTCAATAGTAGGAAAATTAATATAATGACATCAATATTCACATCTAAGAGGAAAAAATTATATTGAATCACTAAAAGAGTAAGTTTTATTTTTGATAAATTATATTGAACCTCAAGAAAATCAGATGGTATTATGAAGAAGTTACATGACCTCAAGACAGGATCCTTGTACACCATAGGCCGCTGACAAGCAGTGACGTTCTAACATATATAATTTGGGGATATTATACCACTTTATCAGACAAGTAAAATAGTAGAAAAATAATTGGAAATAGATAAATGATATAAACAATAACTAGAATCAATACAAGAGAAAAGATCTCATTGAAATAAAAAATATTAAAGATAGCCATACACGAATGTAGTAAACATGTCATGCCAAATAAGTGTCAAGTGTCAAATGAAAATCCTAAATAATTACACAATGACAACTCCCAAGTGGGACCTGATCTAAGTCCTGGTTCCCTCATCCTTTCTCCATCCTGAATCCCAACTCATCTATCTAATATAGGTCTATATCATTTAACATGTCTTTCAAACATCAAATATATTTGAATAATAACTAGGAAGTCTCTTTAGGGTTTTATTACAAATCAGTAGTCCACCACCACAAATGTCCAATACAGTATCCAGAATAAGACAATTTATAAATCATTATGAAGTATAATTTATAATAAATACAATAATCAGTTTTGTCATTTCATTATTCTTTAATAAAACACAAAATTCGAAAGCTTAATTATGACACTCAAACAAACAATAACTACTTCATCCAATGCAGTATTCTGAGCAATATCACATAGGGAATAAAAATTCAGTATAAGAAACTCTTCCATTATCCATTTAACTCCAATTTCAATTCAATGTCTACTTGAAATTCCAATACAATTCCAAAATCATGGGCCTATATTTTCATGCCATGCACCCCATGTTTATTTGTAGAATCATTCCTTATCCCTAAAATAATTGTTCATAAGAGTGTAGAGAATCAGTCTTTGTTCAACAATCTTTATCACATATGGGTATTTTGATAATCACTTCTTGTACCACATTAATTATCACATATATGAAAAATATCACATTTATCAAGGTTAATCATCAGTAAACCTCTTATAATATTATTAACATAATGTTTTTCCATTAAAATTTATGAAAACAATATTGGTTTATCATATTAATCACATGGAAATAATATTAACTTTTATCCATTATTTATTTTTTCAAAATTTAAACATGATATCCACTAGACATTCAATATTTATCCAACCATCCCAAAGTTCTAATTTTAAATCATTTCATAATCAAATTAATCAACCAATTTCAACTACCCATTAATCATCAAATTTCACCATCCCATTAATGGGCCAATTATATAATCCCATTAATTGATTGATTAACTCAATTAAAAAAATACAATTTCCCAATATGGATATTTCAATAGAAAAAATACATACATTCAATTATAATAAATTATATGGGAATTGTAAATTAAACCACAACCTCATGATCATTGGTGGATATTCACCAATCTAAAATCAACAAATTTGAAGCAGAATGTTAGAAATCAAAACATCATTGTTGATCTTGGTGATAAACTAAGATCAAGGTCAAATGATTAACATCTAAAAAAACATAGATCTAAAACCATATCCAATAGGGGAAAACACATTCCTCTTTATTAAAAAAGATAAATTGATATATAGAGGAATCCAAATAGAGATGTTATTAGTTAATAATGAAGAGACGACCCTTTGAACATATATTTGATATGTCAAGAATACAGCCATAGGAGACTCATAATCCTCTATAGATCTCCCAAATTTTGATTAATAGGATTAGGGTTGAGCCCAGTCACTATATGGTAAATAGTGGGGGTTTGGAAATTTTTTAATAATTTTTGGAGGGATTAAAACCACGTATTCATGGTTTTCATGGTTTGAGTAGATGATTTTCAAAACTGTTCCCATTAAATATTCAAATTCTCTAATGGTTGAATAATTTTTACTAATAGGGAAATCTATTTGAAAACCCAAGCACTAACCATGAAATTCTCCTCTATCTGTGAATGCACAATTTTTGGGGGAACGCACACAGTTTGGTGAATCTATGGGCCAACATTTCACTACTCATTTTTCTTCCAAAATTCCCACATTTCAATCAAAACACACTAAACCCAAAAGATTCAGCAAATATATACCAATGTAATGGTAATGTAATACCAATACACAATCACTATAAATAAAAAAAATTATCTATTTTATAATATCCTCATCTAATAATAGATCATCTTCAAGATGTACCCCCAAACATCTAAATGATTTTGAGGTAAAAAAGATCAAGCCCCTAAGCCTAAAAATCTTTATATCTCTCCCATGATTCCTCTTAAAAACATCAATATTTCCACATCACTCGTTATAAGGCCCCACCCTTATTCATTACATAATCTTGAATTAATTTAATAATTCACAATGAGGATATTTTCCGGTTTATATTTTTAGAGAATTTAGCCATAACTATTAAATTACATATCAAAAATTATAATTTAGACACTTTTATTCAGTATCTATTTATTCATAAAATAAAAACTCTTAAATGAAAATAATAATTCATTTATTGATATAAATTTTCCTGAGTTCATCCTTTATCTAACCCTGCCTTATACCTAGTGAAAAACATTTCAAAAACATGGTATGAGAATAAAAAG
Organism: Viscum album; assembly: GCA_963277665.1. Classification (NCBI taxonomy): domain Eukaryota; kingdom Viridiplantae; phylum Streptophyta; class Magnoliopsida; order Santalales; family Viscaceae; genus Viscum; species Viscum album. The sequence continues at coordinate 1,799,292,767 of OY728127.1, read as the reverse complement.
ATCAGTAAAGTTTAAAAAATAAAGAAAGAAAGCATTGGTTCATCAAAACATACAAAACAAATGATCATTAACATACCTCATGAAATCATATGATTTATGAATAACACATAAAAATCATAAATCACAATGGTAAATTATAGAATACATATCATACATTCATTATATCTTTCACAGCTATATAGGTAGTTACACATTGAATATCCATCACAGTATATTCCTTAAATCTCTTAGGAGAAACATTAACATTTACCTCTGTCACGTTACCCAATGCTTTGGAGAGCTATCTCGGGCTCACCCACCCTAGGTTTATCAAAGAACCACCCATATATGTAAAAAATTCCCAACAATAATAAAATATTCATAACACATAAAGCTTGCATAAAGGAATGATATCATTTTCACATTGGATTCACAATATATCATTTTATGATATTTACATAATGAATGCTTTATTGAACCACATTCAAACCCATTTAAAACATTTAATAAAGTGAATTTTTATCAATGTGTCCCATAATATATTTAAACATGGAAAATAATAAATTTTAAAACATTAATGTTCATATAAATAAATTGATAAAATCATTTTTAAGACATGTACATTAATGAGAATGATTTAGAGGAATACATCTTTAAAACATTTAAAAAGATATTTTAATTAAAGAGTTCATAGCCAAATGAGAGACGCTTGAATTCAAATAACTCAGGAATAAAATTAATCAAAACTTTATAATATCATAAAAATAAAGCAATTCATGAGATAATTTTCTAACAGACAGTATTAGTACTCTATAAAAGGGAATGGGTGAAAAACAACAATAAAGTCTCAATGGATTGTAAATTGAGACGAAATCCCTTATGAAAACTGTATCCTTAGATTAAATAAAAATTAATTACATAATAATATGTGAAAAATATAAATACAATCAATATGATTGGATATTCATTGTAAATCATTCATAGTACATTCACACATGTCCTTTTTAAAACAAAACCAATGACATGGATGTTTAACTCAATGATTAGAAATTGAGTTAACATTACCCTTATCAAGTTCATATAAATTACATGAGAATTTATCAATGGAGTGATTATGTGTGTAAAAATTATATCCTCACAAAGGGGACTATAAATTACAATATAAATAAATAAATAGTGATTCCGCACATAATCATATCATGACATAATTAAGAATTATAAGATGAACCCAATGAATGGAAATTAGTTTAAAAAGTTCCCTTACCAATTTTCTAACTTATGGAACATACACCACATGAATGAAGGATCATACAATGAAGATGTAAATACCCATAAATTAGATTATATTACAAAAATAATACAATCATGGGAAGTAAATACACCTCAAAAAAGGAAATAGTGTCAAATATAGCATTAATCTCACGAGAATAAAAAGTGAAATAGAAACCCCTCAAAACATTGTAATCAATCGAGTCATAAGACCAACTGTTAATAACCACCAAATAAATCATATAATACCATAAATATTAATATAATAATGATAAAATATATCAAATGTAAACACACAATAAACCACATTCAATAAATAATTGGTGAACAAGGGAAGTCTCGCGGAATTAAAAGCGAGATAAGAAACCCATTACCTCGTGTCCGACATGACTCGTATGTTCCATGTTCATCATGAATAACAAAATTAAGATAATTTCTACATCGTTATGAAGATATTTCATGTTTTTTATTCCTTTTATATCACTTATTTCCTTTCTAAAACAATTAGTTAATTATTTAAATTCATATCGGAAATTTTTTAATGTTCGGAACTTTAGTAAAAAATGAACTAGTTATAATTAGGAATTTCCCTTATGGTCAAAAAGTCCATTATCCCTAGATGGAAATTCATGATTTAGATATCATATATATTTATAATAATATTTATATGTATTTATTATATTCCATATCATTTGGAGTTAAGAAATGAAATGCATCGTTCATGGAGACCTTAAGTCGTACGTATTCATGAACGCTACTTTCATTTTGATTTTTTATTTAATGGAATGAAAAGATAATTATACATAGGTATATTATAATTAAATTATGATATCAATGTTATTTAATTTAATTTAATCCATCTTTTATACGTTCCCCATATAGTATGAACAATTCATATCACTTTGAGGGGGTGGTAGTCCGCACTTGATCAAATTAAATTATCATATTTACCCATTATGGAAACCATAAAGGTATGATATAAATAAAAAAATAGGATAATAGAGAAAAAATAAAAAAAAATATGTCGTATATAAATATAGTTCCATCATAATGTCCACCATGAGAGGTGATTGGGGATATTTGAACAATCATTGTTTCATGTGGTAGTAGTTCACTAACCATAAAAATAGTATGTTCGTATCCATTAGATGGATGTGTGTGGAAGTTTAGTCTTAATACATATCATAAAAACAAACTAACATATTTTGGATAGTGGTGTTGTTATAAAATAAAGTAATAAATAGGATTAAGGGGTTGGAAAGTAAAATAAAAGAAAACAACTTAAGAGAAAATGTTGCCTTTAAATTAGGTAACTTCCTTTTGTTTGAACCAAAATACTTCATTGAATTGCCTTCTACCTAAGGTAAAGATACTAGGAGGAAGAGTGAGATATTAAGAGCTTATTTGGGAAGAGTCTAGACAAGACATGGGGCTATAGAGGTGTGAGTAATGGGTTAGAGGTGAGGGCTTTTTATAAGGGGGAGGAGGGCCTCTATAGGATTGTTAGAAATTATTATTTTATTATATAATGATTTTAGGTTTCAAGTGGTCCAAAACATATTAAAGTCAAGGATAAGATGAATCTTGTTTTAAATAACATCATCCAATTAGAATAGTAAAGGTTTGTGATATTTTTTCAATTTTTATAATTTATTTATTTAAATCATTCAATAATGAGATAAACACCGCATCATTATTGTGTCCTAAATATTTTTTTAATATAATGTCTAAAAATTCTAAATAAAATATCATGTTTAATGATATATTTTTATCTTTCAAATGAATATTTATAGTCAAATATATGAATTATATAACTCCACATTAAAATGGTTTTAGAAAAATTATACATGTTTATGATATTTTTAATTTTTCTTTAAATAAAAAGTTAATAATGTAATGACCTTACCCAAATGGACTTAAAAGGCCAAATATCTCACACAAGGATTGTATTGGTCTCCCATGACACATCCAATAATGTTAGGACACATGTTTAGGTAAAAAAAAGTCAAAATTTACTATTCACCAAATCTTATTTCCTTCTTATTGAACGATATTTTACTTACTGATAACAACCACGTATGACGGGTTTTTGAAATTAAATTCACATATGTCAAGAAACGTCCTTGGGGCCCATGCCGTGACTACCCCAAACCCTCCTTCCATAGGCCAGGGGCTGGAGACTAGCACCAAAGGCATAAATCCCAGTAAAAGGGAAGGAATTACCATTATAAATCTAAACAGACACAATAGAGTATGCAATTGAAGTAAGGAATATGTAAAACTGAGTACAAAAGTATGTTCTGGAAAGTAAATGGGCCAGTATACAAACCCAAATGGAAGTACAGTACAACTGCGAAAGAAAGTACAACAGCTGTAATGTAAAGCAACAACCACCGAGTCGTCCCCCAGGGATCCCACCTAATGGGTGGGTATAGATAGTATCGTCAGTACCTCGGGTCTGTCCGTCCACTCCGTGTAGGTCCCGGTTGGTGGTCCACCTTTGGATACTATCCATCTCCTCCTGAAGCCTCAACCACGATCAGTGATGTCCGTCGTCTGCAACCCACACAACATAGTGCGGGCATTGCCTGTGCAGAGGTAAGTATAACGATACTCAGTAGGGACCCCGAGACTCACAGTGGTCTCCCAGAATCCACAAAGGATAACTCAAAATGGAAAGATACAAACACGATGTATCAACTAACATTACTTAGGTATATTACCATATATATAACTATGTCATCAATCTCATAATGGATCCAACATCCGAGCCCAAGAACAATCCAGTCCACACAGGAAAGAAGTCAATCATACCAAAGATAATGATTAAAAGATGAGAATCAACTCACACGTGTATACTACTTAGGAAGAAAGGTGTAGATGATTAGATGTAGCCTCTGAATCATCTCTTTTGTCGAACCCACGTAGGATCCAAGTATAGAAGTCATCATTGTCGAACCCACGTTGGATCCAAATACAATAACCATCGTTGTCGTACCCACATAGGATCTAAGTAATGTCGTCATCACTGCCAAACCCACAAAGGATCGAAGTACTGTCATCCTCGCTGCCAAACCCACGTATGAACCATGTACAGTCGTCTTCGTCGTCGAACCCACAGAGGATCCTAGCACGACAGTCGTCGCAATCCCAGCCAGCTCTAGGGTTCCTGCACACTGCATACTCAATTCCAGGAGGGTCCGATCCCCAAGTAAAGGGGTAGATACATCAACTATCAAAAATTCCAATGTTGATTTATCCTGAAGTTCTGTCTCTTCAAATGGAACTCAATGTGACAAACAGCTCGCCAATTGGACGCCCGGTCTGAGAGATATTGGTTTTTTGGTTCAGGGGCCTGGTTGGAAATATGCTTTTTCCAAACACAACTGTTTACCAATTTTTTCCAAAATACACTTATAGTATCACAAAAGGACCACCTATTCGTAAGGGTACTTCTTCCACAGACGACGTGTCGATCGGACGCACGGTCTTTACAAAATTCATGTTTATGTGAAAAATGGCCCGTTCCGTTAGGCCCGATGTGATGACATGTCGGGTCGACTCGGTTTTGGTGGGTCCGATCAGGCCAAGGGGTCAGACCGGCCTGGTGAGTCGTGCGGCCTGGCCCGAGGAGCGATGCCCGGCCAGAAAGTGGTGCGGCTTGAACCGAAGTGGCACGGTCCATCCCTGCGGGGCACGACCCGGCGCGGCCCGACCCGGTGCGACCCTGCTGGCTCGGCCAGCCGATTGAGCAGACTGAGGGGGCACATCCCCCAGGATGTCTGAACCAACGGGGCCACGTGGCGCCTCCCTTCCCATACCGGCTGACATGGCTGGCCGTTCTTCTAGCGCAAGCGGCCCGCATGGCAAGCAGCGACTCTTCTGGCACATCGCCCTCCTGGCGTCGCGGATCTGCTCCACCCGGCCGGGGGACGGTACGGCCAGATTTCTAGCGTGGTGACTTCATGGCACCGTGTCTCCCCTTTTCCCGGCCGGCCGACATGCCGGCCGGTTCTTCCCCCGAAGTGGCACTTGAATTGGGCTGTAGTTTCTTCCACACAGCTGGCACGACGACGCCGACTTCCTCCACAGTGTTCCCAGCACGACGCGTCGGTTCCATGATTCCTCCGCCTTTGGTTTCCGATTCAAAAAATAATAAACAAGATATAACGTAGGGTTGTTGGTCCGTGTTCGTTTGGCCTGCGACCTCCGCATATTGTGATAACAATAGGTTAGACAAGCCAAATGATTAATGACAAACAACGCATAATTTTAATCACTTAAAATTGAACATGATTCCCCTACCTCGATAATTGATGTCGTACGTTGGGCGTCACAGAAGATGGTTTCGTGAGGTGAGGATTCATAGACGTTGTTAGAGTGTGTCTGAGGAGGAATCGGCATAACCTCACATGTCACAGAGAAGAGAAAGGAAGGTGCATTGTCGTTCTTCATGGAACCGGCGTTCTTTGTAGAAAGAGATTTCGTTCTTCATCGGAGGTTCAGTTTTCTTCAAAAACTCAAGAGCTCTCCCAATTCTCAATTGCACAACGAAAACCCTCCCAAAATAAAATAATAGGTTTCTCCTACTATTTTATTATCACATGTAAGTTCAAATTCAAATTCAAACCACTTCCTTAATTAATTGGTGGGGTTGAATTCATTAAAATAATTTGTTGGAAATTAATTAAGAGAGGGATAGGAGGAGGTGAGATGTCTCATAAATATGGGACAACTGTCAACATTAAACAAGGATGTTTAATGGGGGGTTTATTAGAGTAATGGGGAGTTTAAAGAGGGTTATGGGAGATGAAAGGTTGGAGCTCGTGTGGGCCCCACATCTCATATAACCACACATGGGAAGTTGGGTGGTTGTGGGCCCCACCAACAACTTCCCATGGGAGGGTTTAACTTCCAGGTTCATTAATATAAATTGTTTAATAATTTTATTTATTTTAAACTAAATCCCAAATAATAATTCTCGACCCGCTTAAAACGCAACTGCGGTAAAGGTCCCCTTAAGAAATTGTCAGCGCTGCGAGTTCATCGGTGCCCTCAGATTTCAATTCTGAGCACCAGTTCAAAAGATTGAAAAACTTGCACGTCCGTTTACTGAACGTACCCAATATAAACTTCGGAAATTGATTCCAGGCACACCGGGCCTCAAAATCAGGTGCCGTCAAAAGCCATAGAGTTGTAAATTTCCAATGTATTTATGAAAAACATTTCCATGAAACTTACGGGTCATTACATTACTCTCACATCAGGGAATTACGTCCCCTTAAACTACAACATAAACTAGGGAATCAAATGAGGGTACTAAGAACGAATCTGAGCCTCCCGCTCCCATGTGATCTCCTGGAGGTTCTCGTTCTGCCAACGAATGCACATTAGATGAATCGACCGTCGACGTAGGACCTGCTCCTGTCGATCCTCGATCTCCATCGGGACCTCCACAAATGTCACCACGTCATCGATGTCTAGCTCCCCATGATCAATGATGTGGGTCGGGTTGTGCACGTATCACCTCAGCTGAGATACGTGGAAGACATCATGAACCTGGTTCAAGTGAGGTGGAAGGGCCAGGCAGTAAGCCACCTAGCCTACCCTACTGAGGACCTGGAATGGTTCGATGAAACATGGTGATAACATTCCGCCCAGGCCAAATCTCTATAATCCACATCGAGGTGAGACCCGTAAGAAAACATGGTCGCCATCCTTGAACTATAGTGGTATCTGCCTCCTATCAGCATAGGACTTCTGTCTGCTCTGGGAAGTCCTCATCCACTCCTGGATGATCAGCTCCTTCTCTATTGTGTCCTAAACCATCTCTGGTCCTACGTGTGCTGACTCCCCAGTGTCAGTCTAGCACCGAGGTGATCTGCATGGTCTATCGTACAGTGCCTCGTAAGGTTCCATCCTGATGGGGGAGTGGTAGTTGTTGTTTTATGCAAACTCCACAAAGGGTAGGTGATCCTCCCAGCTGCGACCAAATTCTAGGACACATGCACAGAGTATGTCCTCGAGTGTCTAAATGGTCCTCTCCGTCTAGCCATCCTTCTGAGGATGAAAGGTGGTTCTCAGGCGTAGCTGCGTCCCAAATGCCTCCTACAACCCCTTCCGAAGCTGGGAAGTAATGCGAGCATCTCGATCGAAGATGATATACGAAGTCACACCATGAATCCGTATGATATTCTATACGTAGAGGCATCCCAATATATCTACTGAGCCCTGTTATCTGATCGGTATGAATTGGGCTGACAGGGTGAGTCACTCTATGATCACCCAGATTGAGTCGTGTCCTCTGGAAGTACGTGGGAGCCCCATCATGAAATCCATGGATATCCCGTCCAACTTCCACTCTAGAACCTCTAAGGTCTGTTCGAAGCCTACTAGTACTTGGGGCTCTGCCTTCACTTGTTGGCAAGTGTGGCATCATGAAATGAACTCTGCTATAACCTTCTTCTTACTCGGCCACCAGTGATGTCGTCTGAGGTCCTGGTACATCTTCGCCACTCTTGGATGTACCGCTAGTGGGTATGTGTGAAACTCCATCAGCACTTCCTCCTGTAGTGCAACTGGTAGCATGGTATTTCCTTTGAAGAGAATGAAGTGCTATCCTCCTTCAGAAAATCCATCAGGCGCCTTCCCTGTGGAAACCTGAGCACGTTGCGTCTCAAATTCAACATCCCCAAGATGTGCCTCTCTGACCTACTGAAGTAGAGGAGGAGTGACTATGAGGGACTGTAGAAAGGATGCCCCATATCTATCCATGAAACATATCTGCAAAGAGGCTAAATGTTCTGTCTCCTCTCCAAGTAGCCGAATTCATGATCTCTTACTGAGAGCATCAGCTACTACGTTCCCCTTCCCAAGAGTATAGACTATCTCAAAGTCATAGTCCTATAGTAAATCGATCCATCGCCACTGTATCAGGTTCAGGTCCTTCTGCAATAATATATTCTTGGGACTCTAGTGTTCAGAGTAGACTGTAAAGCACTCTTCCATCAGATAGTGTCGCCACATCTTCTGGGCGAAGACCCCTACTGCTAACCCCAGGTCATGGGTAGTGTAGTTCTGCAAATTCTGCCTCAACTTTCGTGATCCATAAGCGATCAATTCTCGCTCCTACTTTAGGAAAAATCCAAGTCCGGTCCCTGATGTGTCTTAGTAAACCACCTACCCAACGCCCTCCTCCGGTAGCCTCAAGATGGGTGCACTGGTCAATCTGTGTCTCACCTCTTGGAAGATCTACGGACATCTATCTGACCACACAAAGGGTTTCCCCTTCTTTATCAAAGCTGAATGTGGTGTTGCAAATCTGGAGAAGTCTGGAACAAATCTCTGATAGTACCCAGCCAGGCCTAGGAAACTCCGAACCTCCGTCACGCACTTGGGTGGCTCCCAAGAAAATACTACCTCGACCTTTGCAGGATCCACTGCAACTCTCGCCTCCGAGATGACGTTCCCCAAGAAGTGAACCTCTCAAATGCAGAACGATAAATTTTAGATCTTACCATAAATCTAGTGCTCTCGGAGTGTGTCTAGTACAACCCGAAAGTTATAGGCGTGCTCCTCCTCAGTAGTCAAGTAAATCAGTATGTCATCATTGAAGAATACGACAAAACGATCGAGGTAATGGTGGAAGATCCTGTTCATGAGACTCATGAAAACTGCTGCAGCGTTGGTTATGCCAAAGGGCACAACCAAGAGCTCGTAGTGGCCACACCGACACCTGAAGGCTGTCTTCTGCACATCCTCATCTCGAACTCTGAGCTGATGATATCCTAACCTGAGGTCTATCTTTGAGAACCATCATGCTCCCTTGAGCTGATCAAAGAGGTCATCAATCCTCAGGAGTGGGTACTTGTTATTTACTGTCACCTAATTCATGTGATGGTAGTTGACACACAGTCGTATGCTCTCATCCGCCTTCTTGGGGAATAAAATCGGAGAATCCCAGGGTGAAACACTAGGTTGGATGAATCCATTTCACTGTAACTCCTCCAGATATACCCGCAGCTCATGAAGCTCGGCGGGAGCCATCCGATATGCTAGAGTGGATATCAGTGATGTCCTGGGATACAAGTCAACGTATAATTATACCTCTCTGTGAGGAGGTTGTCTTGGAACGTTGTCAGGGAAAACGTCCACATACTGATCCCCCACGACAAGAAAACCTGGACTCCGCATATCAATTGTTTTGAGGATGCGACTAGCCAACTGATGTTTGATCGGCTTCCCTCTCCTCTGCGTAAGTTGGTCCTGTGCTGAAAAGGCTCTCTTTTCACCAGTGAAGGTGAACGTGCTCCCTTTTGTGAGGAAACACCGCACTTTGTGCCTAATATAGTCGACCTTGGCATGGACTATAGATAAAAAATCCATACCCAAGATGACGTCGTAAGGCCTCGACGCCGCTACAAGAAAATCCAAGCCGAATCTCTCACCTCCTAGATTAAGCTCACTCTACCAGCACCAGTGCGTAATCGTAGAGCCTGCTCCCGTAGGAGTCCTTAGTCGTAAGGATCGAGCCAAAGGGTCCGTTGGAATCTCAGAGCTCTGAACAATGGTAGTGGCAATGAAAGAATGACTCAATCCAATGTCTATAAGAACTGCATCAAGGGTGGAGTAGACACAGAGTGTTCCTCGAATCATCTCAGGTGTGCCTTGGTCGTAGGCCTAGAATGCCTGGAGATGAGCCTGCCTCTGCCTGCTTTCTCCTTGTGGTCGGGGTGGTCCTCTTGGTGGTGGTGGTGGTGGAGCCTCGAAGCGTTTTCCACCTCCTACTACTCGGCAAGATCCTCTGCCTCATCCGCCTGATCCCTATGGACCACCACGTTTGAACCTATGCCTCTTCCTGGGAGGTCCCTCTACTATCTACTACTAGTCTGCATGGCGGTTCGGGAAGTCACGAGCCATGTGTCCCTACTAGCCGCATGCATAGTGATTAATGGCCCTCGTATGGCTGGCTCTACTCCATGTGCCCCACACATAAGAACTAGTATCTTGAGGTCTCCCACCTGATGGTCTGGCTCTCTTGGACCTCTACGACATCTATCTACTGCCGTCTATAGAAGACACGGTTATTTGTCGCCCTTTGGTGGGTCTCGCTACTATCATAGGCTCAGCAGGAAAACTCCCCACAAGAAGGGCTCGCTCAAGTACTCCTACCTGTATCAGAATGCTAAAGGAAATAATTGAATCCCTAATCTCATGCCACAGGCCCTACTCAAAGGTTCGGTCCCGAAAGAATGGGTCTCGTACCATGTCTGTGGAGTAGCGCGTGAGGTCAGTAAATCTCACCGAGTACTGGGCTACTGTCATGCTTCCCTGCCGCAGCTGTAGTTACTCTTCGATGTGCACCTTACAGAGGGTGGCTGGAACAAACTCCGAGCCTAATAGGCTCTCGATGTCTGTCCAATGTAGAGATGCCACGTCATGAACATGATGCATCAGGCTCAACCATCTACCTATTGTCGCGTGCAGGAGACTCGCGACATGGATCACCATAAGGTCTGCTGGTGTCCCTGCCCATCTGAAAACACTTACGATAGCCTCAAGCCAATCCTCAGCTGCCTGAGGGTCTGTCTCTCCGTAGAACCGGAGCGGCCTCTATCACTGAAAATCATGCAATGCACTCAGGTGGTGTTCCCTCTCCACTGCTATGTGTGGTGGGATCGGTGGTCCAGCAGGTAGTGGTACCGCTGGTGCCTCTACTGTAATGGGGCCCTACACCGATCTCTCACAACTCGGTGGCTTCCATCCCGCACGTACCTGGGAACCCTAGCTAGCTGCCTTCGTGGGGAAATCCTGATAAGAAACGGGTGTGACATGGTTAATACAGTAAACCTGGTGATCTGACACAAAGTAATCACAAAGAAATTTTTTTAAACAAACATGAAATCAATGTTTTAATGCATTGAGTCCAAAATCAGAATTCAGGGTCCCGGTGTATGGATTTGACAGCAGCCGTACCAAAAATTGACTCTCTGGACTGATAAACACACTCAATACTCTTAACACAATTGCTTCACAGATAAGAAATTATCATATTCCGGAGTTCTGTGGTAGAATCAACTCCTCTGATACCAATTTGTCATGACCCGTCCTCGGGGCCCATGCTGTGACTACCCCAATCCCTCCTTCCAAAGGCCAGGGGCTGGAGACTTGCACCAAAGGCATAAATCCCAGTAAAAGGGAAGGAATTGCCTTTATAAAAGTAAACCAACACAATAGAGTACACGAGTGAAGTAAGCACTAAGTAAAACTGAGTACAAAAGTAAGTTCTGGAAAGTAAATGAGCCAGTATACAAACCCAACTGAATGTAAAGTACAACTGGGAAAGAAAGTATAGCATCTGTAAAGTGAAGCAGAAACCACTGTGTTGTCCTCTGGGGATCCCACCTCAAGGGTGGGTACAGATAGTCTCATCGGTACCTCGGGTCCGTCCGTCCGCTCTGTGTACGTCCCGCCTGGTGGTCCACCACCAGATACTTTCCAGATCCTCCTCAAGCCTCAACCACAATCAGTGATGTCCGTTGTCTTCAACCAACACAACATAGTGTGGGCATTTATAGTGCAGGGGTGAGTATAAAGATACGTAGATGGGACCCCGAGACTCCTAAAGGTCTCCTAGAATCCACAAAAGATAAATCACAAAGGAAAGATACAAAGATGAAGTACCAACCAACTCTACTTAGGTATATGCCCATACATATACCTAAGTCAACAATCTTAGTACGGCTCCAACATCCGAGAACAAGAAAAATCTAGTCCACACAAGAATGAAGTCAATCATACCAAGGATAATGATTGAAAGACCAGACTCATCTCACAAATTTATACTACTTATGAAGAATGGTGGAGATGATTAGATGTAGCCTCTGAATCATCTCCTCTATCGAACCCATGTAGGATCCAAGTACAGAAGTTGTTGCTGCTGAACCCACGTAGGATCTGTAAAGACCCGTAAAATTCAAGGGAAGCATTTTTCTTCATATTCTATGGGATTTTACAAGAATTCAGTTTCTGACAGCACCTGATTCTGAGGCCCGTTGTGCCCGGAATCATTTCCCAAAGTTTTGCTCAGGTACGTTCAGTGAACAAATGAGCGGGTTTTCCTAACTTTTGAACTTGTGATCAGAATCGAATTCTGAGGGCACTGAGAGAATTGCATCAACGGTAATTGCTTAAGAAATCCTTTTCCGGAGTTTCCTTTTCTCGGGTGAGGTTATAAAATTTTTTTGGTTTAAATAATGAATAAAATAAAATTGTGCAACAGTTTTTTTATTCTAAGCAGTGTTAATCTAGGCATGGCAGTGGGAGTTGGACCCACTGATATCCTAACTCCTAGGTATGATATTAGTGAGGAGGGGCCCACACGAGCCACACCCCTTTTTTTCATTTTACCTTCCACGTGAATTAATTTTGGTAACTCACCTGCCCCCCCTCTTAAATGCCAAGTCAACTCTCGCGTTTAATTAATTATTAAACGCTTATTTAATTGGGCGGTTAAAACTCTTCAATTAAATCATTTAATTTAATGATCTATTTATTATTTTCAAAAATAGTTGGCGTGAGAAATAAAATAATGCTACACCTTATTTTATTGTGGTGGATTTGGTTGTGCGAGGGGAATTGGGAGGTTTTTCTCAAAGCCTTGAAACTTCATCTTCCTCTTTGAAGAACGCCAAGAACGCACCGTCTCCAACAAAGAACGTCGGCCTCTGACGAAGGGCAACGAAGAATGCTAGTTCCCCGGAGATCGACAATTCGACACCATATACCGCGACATCGAAGATCCTCCTACCTTGAAGCCGACGATCCTCCTTCCGCGATGCCAATGATCCTCTTCCGCGACGCCGTCTCCCGTGACGTCTTTTTCCCGCGACGATCTTCATTCATCGACACCTTGAGGTAGGGGGTTTTGGTTTAATTAAAACAATGTGAATTATTTCCTCTGCCTTTGATTAATTTTTTGATAGTCATTTGGGCAGCCTGTTATCATAATAACGGGAGGAGGTTGGACCGCATGAACACGGCCGACCCTCCACCCCCTTTTGGTGGATGTACTTTTTGTGGCACGAGCAAAGGAGACGCGGTGCAATGGCACCGCACAGAAACAACAACGAACAGGCGATGAAGCGTGGCGTCGTTGCATCCTGCCATTGCGTTGATTCAAAGGCTCCGCGGATTGTTTAATTGACAGCTGATCAATAGGCATTGACAAAACGTGCCGCAGAGGCGGTTTGATGATTCCACAGTAATGTGTGAGACCCGAGGTGAACATTGGCACAGACCGAATCGATAACGGACCATCGGAGCAACTCTGGTGGCCTGCGGAAGACCCCGTCAGCGCACCACGCCTGCATGGTAGAGCCGGCGGCCGGAGGTGGCGGCTGGCACCGGCCGGCCACCAGGAGGTGGCAGGACCCGACACGCTGCTAGGAAGGACCACCGCCGCTGAAGCCATGGCGGCAGGCGGCCGGTCGAGCGGCCGCGCGGGACCGAGGGCGACGTGGCGTCGGGCCGCATCCGCTGGCAAGGAACGGCCCCCACGCGGGGGTCACGACTCCAAACAAGGGGGTAGCGCCCCATTTCCGTGGTCGCTCGGCCTGCACCGAGCCGACCCCTCTCGGCCTGCGCCGAGCCGCCCCAGGCCGGACCGGCCGCAACAGGCCGGGCCGCACCGGCTGGGCCAGCCTATGCCCACAGGGCCGGGTCGCGCCCTAATAGTCCAGACCTGGACCTGGTTCGGGTCATCCTGGGGGGGGGGTGGTTGGGCCGGGTCGGTCCGGGCCCAGACCCCCCATTTTCGGACCACTTCCGGTCTCTTGCCCATATCTTGTGATGCAGACCTCCGTTTGACGCACTATCATCTGTGATGAGATCCTTCGATCAAGATGGTAATTTCGGTATATTACACTCAAGGTTTTGGAAAACGTTTGTTTGGCCGGGTTGGTTCGAACACAAACCCAACCGGGCCCTCAGAGCGGAAATGCTTATAACTTGAGTTCCGGACGTCCGATTGACGTGCCCTCGACATTGATGGATATCTTTTAGTGAGACGGACCTTTTGGCTTACTCCGCTCGAGGTTTGGATGCATTTGAAGTATGTTCGGGTTTGTTTTGACTTAAAAACCAACCGGGCCCCTAGGACGAAAAAGCCAATAACTCTCAGACCGGGCATCCAATTGGCGCACTGTCTATCGTGTTGTGTTCCTTTTGGTGAGTCGGAACTTTTGGATGCATCAACCCCGAACTACATGTCAGTAGATGTATCGACCACTTGGATCATGGAGTGGACCCTCCTGGAACGAGCATGCTGTGTGCAGAAACCCTAGAGCTGGCTGCGTCTGTGACGACAATGACTTTCATACTAGAATCCTCTGTGGGTTCGAGGACAGAGAAAACCATACGGGAATCCTCTGTGGGTTTGGCGGCGACGACTACGGTACTTTCAATCTCTATGAAACCTTAGAGCTAGCTGAGACTTGACGACTGCTGATCGATCGACATGGTGTGTTTCGGATAGCCTAGTGGGAAGCGCTTGGTTGTAGTGGCAGACCCACGGCCGAGGAGCACTAGGTTGAAGCGGCAGACCCACGGTACTCAACAGAAGGAGTACCTCTGAAGGCTATGAGGGGGAGCGCTTGGTTGTAGCGGCAGACCCACGGCGGAGGAGCGCTTGGTTGTAGCGGCAGACCCGCGGTACTCAATAGAAAGAGTACCTCTGGAGGCTATGAGTGGGAGCGCTTGGTTGTAACGGCAGGCCCGTGGTGGGAAGTGCTTGGTTGTAGCTACAGGCCCACAGTACTCGACAAGTGGAGTACTCCAGCAGTCCAACGTTAATGGGAAGCGCTTTGTTATAGCGGCAGGCCCACTATACTCGATAGAGGAGGAGTTCTCCAACAGTTATGGTTTCGACATCCTGATGAAATCCTGGTTTGAGATGATTCTTGAATTTCAATCATCAACTTCGATAATATTGACTTGATATGCTGTGTGGATTACATTATGCTTTCATATGTGGATTGAGTTGTGTTTTCCTGTGTGGACTGAGTTGTTCTTAGGCTCGGGTGTTGGAGCTGAACTGGAATTGATGACTTAGGTATATGTATGGTCATATACCTAAGTAGTGTTGGATGTTACTTCATGATTGTATCTTTCCTTTGTGGATTATCCTTTGTGGATTCTGGGAGACCTTCGGGGGTCTCGGGGTCCCTACTTAGTATCTTATGCTCACCCCTACACGGGCTATGCCCGCACTACGTTGTGTTGGATGCAGACAACAGACAACGCTGATTGTGGTGGAGGCTTGTGGAGCAAGTCGGTACCTGGAGGTGGACCACATGGCGGGACGTACACAGAGCGGATGGATGGAACCATGGAGATGAGGAGGCTATCTATACCCACCCTTCATGTGGGACTTCCAGTGGACAGCTCAATGTTGTGGCTTTACTTTTTAGTTGTTTTACTTTCTTTCTAGTTGTACATTACTCTCAGTTTGGGTTTTTATTATGGCCCACTTACTTTTCCCCATTACTTTTGTACCCAGCTTTACATTGTGTTTACTTCTTCTTTCTTACTCTACGGTGTTGATTTACATTACAAAGGAAATGCCTTCCCTTTTTATCAATATTTACACCTTGGTGCTAGTCGCCATCCCCTGGCCTATGGAAGGCGGGCTTGGGGTAGTCACGACATTGGCCCTGAGGATGGGTCGTGAAAAATTGGTATCAGAGGTGTTCGGTTCTACCGCAAGAACTCTGGACTCTGATCATTCTTATATGTGAAGCAATAATGTTAAGGGTATTTAGTTTGGTTATCAGTCGATGGAGTCCAGTGTTGGTGTGGGGACCGATGTATCCGTACACCAGGACCTTGACTTCTGATTTCCAACTCATTGCACGAAAACATTGATTGTATGTGTGTTTCAAAAGTTTTCTGTGTGATTACATTGTGTTAGCTAACTAGGTATATTGTTTTGACCATGGCACACCTTTTTTTTCAAAATGGCCCCATGACGGCAGCCAGATAGGGTTCCGAGCATTGTGCGAGACGACAGCCCAGCAAGCAACGAGGCCTCGGTGTAGGGCCCTTTAACAGCGGAGGCACCGGTAGTACCTCTACCCACTGAGTCACCGATGCTACCAGCCCCAACCGCTGATAGTGCACGTCGACTTAGTGAATTGCACAAGTTTCAACATCAGAGACCGCTCAGGTTCCGCAGGGAGATGGACCTTCTGGCAGCCGAGGATTGGATAGAGGCGATTTTACTAGTTTTCAGGTTATTGGGGACACCAGCTAACCTCATGGTGATCCTTGCAGCGAGCCTCCTGCACGCGGCAGTAGGCAGATGGTGGAGCTTGATGATCCATGTGCACGACGAGGCATCACTTCTCTGGACGGACTATGAGAGCATCTTCCTCTCGAAGTTCTTCCCAGCCACCCTCTGTGCGGTGCGCATCCAAGAGCTACAACAGCTACGATAGGGCAGCATGACGGTAGCCCAGTACTCGGCGAGGTTTACCGATCTCTCGTGCTATTCCATGGACATGGTACGGGACCCGTTCTCCAGGGCCCAAACCTTCTAACAGTGGCTCAGGTGAGAGATAAGAGCTTCAGTTGTTTCCCACAGCATCCCGACGCAGAGAGGGGTGTTGGAGCTAGACCTCTTAGTAGAGATTTTCCTTACTGGGAAGTCTCTAACAGCATGACCCACCTCTAGCCAGCATGCGGCAGAGTCATCTGTAGTGGGCAGTAGACAGATGACGCAGAGGCCCCAAAGAACTAGACCTACAGGTTTTCTACCGCAGGACACATGATCATTTGTGCGAGGCACCCGGGGTGGATAAAGACATTCCATGCGCGGACAGTGTTACTCCTACGGCGGGTTTGGTCACATGGCTCATGACTGTCCGACCGACCATACAGATGATCAATAGATAAACGAAGGACCTCCCAGGCAGAGGCAGAGATTCGATCGAGGCAGACCGTAAGGAGTAGGAGACCGTGGTAGGGGAGCTGGCCATGCAGCTGGAGGTGGACGACGCTTCGACGTGTTTCCACCACCACCACCAGGAAGTCGACCCTGACCACTGGGAACAAGTGGCCAATGGAGATCTCATCTTCAAGTAGCTGAGGCCTACAATCATGGAGCTCCAAGAGTAGATGGAAAATAGCTGGACTAGCTCCAGACATGAAGTCTTTTATTCATATTTATTCTAGGTTTGATGATGTTTATTTGTAGATGATTTCTGTCTTTGTACATTGAGATACAGTAATAAAATACACCCTTCATTGAGGCATTTACTTTCCTATCCTCTATTTTGTTGTTACTAAGAGGTTCCGGTTTAAAACCATTGAATTAACCATCACCTTTGAGATACCAACTGGAGGGGACCCAGTGGCCACACACTGATTCTGATAATGTGACTCAACCCATGGAGGAGAGAGTTTCGGTTGGATCTCTTGGTAGTGGGGATGAGGCCTTACGACGTCATCCTTGGTATGGATTAGTATCATCTATGTCGGGATTGACTGTATTAGGCAAAGAACATGGTTCATCCAGGGGATGAGACCAGATTTCTCTGATCGACAAGGAATAAATCTTAGCAGCTCTTGTAGAACCAGAGAAGTTACAGGCCATCCAAGAGCAGATGAGGACAACTCAGAGCCGGCAGAAGTCATGTGCTGACAGGAGGCGGAGACCACTAGAGCTCGAGGATGGCGACCTCATTTTCTTGCTGGCCACACCTCGATGAGGGTTACGAAGATTTGGACAAGGTGGCAAGTTGTCTACATGCTTAATAGGACTATTCTAGGTCCTCAGCATGATAGGTGAGGTGGCTCATCTCCTGGCTCTACTACCTCAGTTGAACCGGGTGCACGACGTCGTCCACGTGTCTCAACTGAGGAGATACGTACACGACCTGATGCATATCCTCAACCCTGGGGAGGTAGACCATGATGATGGGGTGACATTTGTGGAGGTCCTGGTGGAGAATGAGGATTGACAGGAGTGGGTCCTACGTGGATGGTCGATACCTCTAGTGCGAATCAGATGGCAGCACAGGAACCTCCAGGAGAGCACTTGGGAGCGGGAGTCTCAAATGCATGCTCAGTACCCACTTTTGTTCCCCTATTTTATGATGTATCTTTACGGGGACGTAAATCCATGAGGTGGGAGTAATATAAAGACCCATAAAATTCAAGTGAATTTTTTTATTATTTTTCTTTGGGATTTTACAAGAACGTGGTTTCTGACAGCACCTGATTCCGAGGCCCGGTGTGCCCAGAATCATTTCCCGAAGATTGACTTGGGTACGTTTGTGAACTAACGAGTGGGTTTTCCTAAAATTTGAACCGATGCTCGGAACCGAATTTCGATGACACCGATGTAATCGCAGCACCGATAACTGCTTAAGAATGCCTTTTCCGGAGTTGCGTTTGCTCGGGTGAGGTTATTAAATTTTTTTGGGTTAACTAAAGAATAAAATAAAATTGTGCAACCGATTTTATTATTATTCTATCCAGTGTTAATCTAGGCATGGCAGTTGGAGTGGGACCCACTGATATCCTTACTCCTAGGTAGGATATTAGTGAGGAGGGTCCCACACAATCCCCAACACTTTTTTTCCATTGACCTTCCACGTGCATTAATATTGGTAACTCACCTGCACCCCCCTCTTAAATGCTAAGTCAACTCTTGCGTTTAAATAATCATTAAATGCCACTTTAATTGGGCGGTTAAAACTCTTCAATTAAATCAATTAATTGAATGATCTGTTTTTGATTTTCAAAAACAGTTGGCATGAGAAATAAAATAAGGCTATGGGTTATTTTAATGGGGTGGATTTGGTTGTGCGAGAAGAATTGAGAGGTTTTTCTCAAAGCCTTGAAACTTCATCTTCCTCCTTGAAGAAAGCAAAGAACGCACCGTCGACATTGAATAATGTCTGCATCTGACAAAGGGTAATGAAGAATTCTAGTTCAATGGAGATCGACGAAGCGACGCCGTATACCGCAATGTCGGAGATCTTCCAATCGTGACGTCGACGATCCTCCTTCTGCGACGCCAACGATCCTCTTCTGTGACATCGTCTCTTGCGAAGTCTTTTTCCCCACAATGAGTTTCTTTCATCAACACCTTGAGGTAGGGGGTTTTGGTTTAATTAAAACTATGTGAATTATTTCCTCGGCCTTTGATTAATTTGTTGATAGTCATTTGGGCCGCCTATTATCGTAATAATGGGAGAAGGTCGGACCGCACGAATACGGCCGACCCACCTCCCCCTTTTGTTGGTTGTACTTGTTTCGGCACGAGCAAAGGCGGCGCGGTGAAACCGCACCACACGAAAACAACGAAGAACATGAGAAGAAGCGTGGCGCCTTCGCGCCGCGCCATTGCGGCGATACAAAGGCTTCGCGGATTGTTTAATTGATGGCGGATCGACGGGCATTGACAGAACAGGCCGTAGAGGCGGTTTGATGATTCCGAAGTAAAGTGCGAGACCCCAGGTGAACGCCGGTGCAAACGGAATCGAAAACGGACCACCGGAGCAACTCTAGTGGCCCGCAAAAGACACCGTCGGCGCGCCACACTCGCACGGCAGCACCGGCAGCTGGAGGCGGCGGCCGACACAGGCCAGCCGCCAGGAGGAGGAGGCGCCCGGAGTGCTGCTGGGAATTGACGCCGCAACATCAGCCGCGGTGGCAGGCGACTGGTCGTGCAGCATCGCGGGACCGAAGGTGACGCGTTTCCAGGCTGCGTCCCCTGGCAAGGAGCGTCCCCCACATGGGACCCATGGCTCCAATCAAGGGGGCAGCGTCGCTCCGACCCCTCTCAGCCAGCGCCGAGCCGCCCCGGGCCGGACCAGCCGCACTGGGCCAGGCCGCCCATTCAGGGTCGGGCCACGCCGGCTGGGCCGGGCCATGCTGCACCCTAATGGGTCATACCCAGACCCGGTATGGGTTGACCCAGTCCGGGCCGACCTGGGTGGGTTGGGCCGGGTCGGTCCGGGCCCAGACCCCCCATTTTCAAACCACTTCCAGTCTTTTGCCCGTATCTTGGGCTGCAGACCTCCGTTTGACACACCGTTAGCTGCGATGCGATCCTTGGATCGAGATGGTCATTTCGATATATTACACTCAATGTTTCGGAGTACTTTGGGTTCGGCCGGGTTGGTTCGAAAATGAAACCAACCGGGCCCTCGGAGCGGAAACGCTTATAACTTGAGTTCCGTACGTCTGATTGACGTGCCATAGACTTTGATGGACTTCTCTTAGTGAGACGGACCATTTGGATTACTACACTTGAGGTTTGGACGCATTTGGAGTATAGTTGGGTTGGTTTTGATGGAAAAACCAACCGGGCCCCTGGGACTAAATATCTAATAACTCCCAGACCGGGCATCCGATTGACGCGATGTCTGTCACGTTGAGTTCCTTTTGGCAAGATGGAACATTGGGATACATCAACCCCGGACTACATGTCTGTTGATGTATAGACCTCCTGGCTCATGGAGTGGACCCTCCCGGAATGAGCGTGTTGTGTGCGGAAACCCTAGAGCTGCATGCGTATGAGACAACGATGACATTCATACTAGAATCCTCCGTGGGTTCGATGACGAGGACAACCATACGAGAATCCTCCATGGGTTCGGCGGCGATGACTAAGGTACATTCAATCTCTATTAAATACTAGAGCTGGCTGAGATTTCACGACTCATGATCGATCGACACGGTGTGTTTCAGATAGCCCAGTGGGAAGCGCTTGGCTGTAGCGGCAGACCCACGGCCAAGGAACACTTGGTTGTAGCGCTAGACCCACAGTACTCAACAGAAGAAGTACCTCTGGAGGCTATGAGGGGGATCACTTGGACGTAGCAGCAGACCCATGGTGGACGAGCGCTTGGTTGTAGTGGCAGACCCGCGGTACTCAACAGAAGGAGTGCCTCTGGAGGCTATGAGGGGGAGCGCTTGGTTGTAGCGGCAGACCCATGGTGGGAAGTTTTTGGTTGTAGCAGCAGGCCCACAGTACTCGACAGGTGGAGTACTATTGGAGTCCAAGGTTAATAGGAAGCTCTTGGTTGTAGCAGCAGCCCCATTGTACTCAATAGGGGAGGAGTTCCCCAGCAGCTATGGTTTCGACATCATGATTAAATCCTAGTTCGAGATGAGTCTTGAATTTCAATATTCATCTTCGATAAGATTTACTTAATATCCTGTGTGGATTATGTTCTGATTTCCTGTGTGGATTGAGTTGTGTTTTCTTGTGTGGACTAGATTGTACTTGGGCTCAGGTGTTGGAGCTGAACTGGAATTGATGACTTAGGTATATGTATGGACATATAACTAAGTAGTATCAGATGTTACTTCGTGATTGTATCTTTCCTTTTTGGATTACCCTTTCTGGATTCTGGGAGACCATCGGGGGTCACAGGGCCCTACTAAGTTTCTTATACTCACCCCTTCATGGGCTATGCCTGCACGACGTTGTGTTGGATGTAGACGACAGACAGCGCTGATCGTGGTGGAGGCTTGTGAAGCAAGTCGGTACCTGGAGGTGGACCACTGGGCGGGACGTACACGGAGCGGATGATTGGACCTGTGGAGCTGAGGAGGCTATCTTTACCCTCTCATTATGTGGGACTTCCAGTGGACGGCTCGACATTGCGGATTTGCTATTCAGTTGATGTACTTTCTTTCTAGTTGTACTTTACTCTCATTTTGGGTTTGTATTCTGGCCCACTTACTTTTCCGCATTACTGTTGTACCCATCTTTACATGGTGTTTACATCTGCTTTCTTACTCTGTGGTGTTGGTTTACTTTACAAAGGAAATGCCTTCACTTTTTATCGGGATTTACGCCTTGGTTCTAGTCGACAGCCCCTGGCCTATGGACGGCGGACTTGGGGTAGTCATGGCACGAGCCCCGAGGATGGGTCATGACAGGATCCATGTACAGTAACCATCACTGCTGAACCCATGTAGGATACAATTACATTCTTCATCGTTGCCGAACCCACGCAGGATCCAAGTACATTCGTCCCCACTACTGAACCCACAGAGGATCCAAGTATAGTCGTCTTCTTCATTGATCCCATGGAGGATCCTGACACGGTAGTAATCGCAGTAGCAGCCAATTCCAGGGTTCCCGCGCACAGTGTACTCGATTCCTTGAGGGTCCGCTCCACAAGTAAAGGGGGTGATACATCAACTATTACGAATTTCAGAGTTGATGTATCCTGAAGTTCTTTCTCGTCAAAAGGAACTCAACACGACAAGCGACGTGTCAATCAGACTCTTGGTCTGAGAGATATTGGCTTCTTCCTTCCAGGGGCCCGGTTGGAAATATGCTCATTCCAAACCAGGATGTTTACCAAAGGTTCCCAAAACTCATTTAACGTATCACAAAAGGACAACCTTGTTGGAAGGGTCCTTGGGCTGTAGATGGTGCGTCGATCGGACACATGGTCTTTATGAAATTCACGTTTACGTGAAAAGGGCCCGGTCTGTTAGGCCCGATGTGCTGATGGGTTGGGTAGACTCAATTTTGGAAGGTCCGACACGGAAAAGGGGTCGGACCGACCTGGTGAGTCGCATGACCTGGCCCGAGGGGTGCGGGCCGGCCAGAAGTGGTGCGGCCTGGACTGCAGTTGCGTGGCCCGGCCCGGCGGGGTGCGGCCTGGCCCGGCGGGGTGCGGCCCGGCCCGGCCCGGCTGGCTCGGCCCAGCTGGCTCGGCCAGCCGACCACGCGGAATGAGGGGAGCGTGGCCCCCTGGCTGTCCGAACCAGCTGCGCCATGCGGCGCCGCCCTTCCCAAACCGGCCCGCTAAGCCGGTCGGCCATCTGGCACAGGCGGCCCGCACAGCGGTCCGTGTCTCTTCTGGCGCATCGCCCTTCTATCGCCACGGATCTGCTCTGGCCGGCCGTTCGACGGGCCGGCCGGTTTTCCAGCGCGACACCCCTTTTCTCGGTGGTCCAAAAGGCCGGCCGGTACTTCCGCCAAAGCGGCCCGCGAAGCGGGACGCGGTTTCTTCCGCACAGTTAGCACGACGGTGTCAGCTTCCTCTACCGCGTTCCCAGCACGGCGCGTAGGCACCGTGCTTCCTCCATCATCAGTTGCAGATTCCAATAATTAATAAACAAGATCAAACAGAGGGTTCTCAGGCTGTGTTTGTTCATCCCGCACCCTCCGCGTCATGTGATAATAATATTTCAGACAAGAAAGATGATCAACGACAAATGAGGCAAAATTTTAATCCATTAAATTTGATCTTGATTCCCCTACCTCGATAATTGATGTCGTACGTCAGGTGTTGGGGAAGACGGCGTTGCGAGGTGAGGATTCGTAGACGTCGTCGGAGTGTGTCCGAGGAGGAAGTTGTGTCTCCTCACTTGTTGCGGAGAAGAGAAAGGAAGGTTCATTGTCGTTCTTCATGGAACTGTCATTCTATGTCGAAGGAGACATTGTTCTTTGTTGGAGGGCCCCTGCTCTTCAAAAACTGAAGAGCTCTACCAATTCTCCTTATCACAATGAAAACCATCCCAAAATAAAATAATAGGCTTCTCCTATTATTTTATTGTCCCATGCAATATAAAATTTAAATTCAAACAACTTCCTTAATTAATTGGTGTGGATGAATTCATTAAATTAATGTGTTGGCAATTAATTAATAGAGGGAGAGGAGCAGGTGAGAGGTCTCATAAATATGGGAGAGTTGACAACATTAAAAAAGGAAGTTTAATGGGGGGGGTTTGAGAGTTATGGGGAGTTTAAAGAGGGTTATGGGAGATGAAATGTTGGGGATCATGTGGGACCCGACACTCATATAACCACACATGGGATGTTGGTTGGTTGTGTCCCCACCAACAACTTCCCATGGAAGGGTTTAACTTCCAAGGTTATTGAAATAAAATTGTTCAACAATTTTATTTATTTTAAACTAAATCAACAAATAATAAGTCTCAACCCACTTAAAACGCAACTCCGATAAAGGACCCCTTAAGCAATTACCAACACATCGAGTTCATCGGTGCCCTTATATTTCAATTTCGAGCACCAGTTCAAAATATAGAAAAACCTTCTCGTTCGTTTACTGAACGTACCCGAGCTAAAATTCTGAAATTGATTTCGGGCACACCGGGCATCGGAATCAAGTGCCATCAGAAGCCACAGACTCGTAAAATTCAAAAGAATTTAAGAAGAAATTTTCCTGGAAATTTTCAGGTCTTTACAACATAAGAGGTAAAATTTCATTTAAATGAAAATTTCGGTTTTGTAACTACTACTCAGTGCTTTCACTATTCATATAAAATTGAAGGTTTTTAGAAAAATACCAAAAATTCATCCTATGAAATATTTGATACTCAAAATTCAAAAATGATATATATTTTACCAAATTCAAAACATATAATTTGCATTAATTAATTAAAAGTTATATCTGATTGTGAAAACAAAGAAGCGTGTTTTTAAGAAATAATAACTATCAAAAGATTGACACTTGTTATTGTCCAATTTAAATGTGAAATTACATACAATGACCAAAATTTTATTAAATGGAATAAATATAATCTAATTACTCTTTAGAACCAATTAAAAAGATAATATAACAAAATAAATATATTAGATTTAATGGCAGTTTTGAATTAAAATACAGTATTTTTAACTAGTCATCAAAAAATACATTTTATCAGAAAAATACCAAAAATTTACCCAATGTAAACTTTGAGGTCCCAAATCTAAAGTTGAATTTTTAATTTTTCAAATATAATATATAAAATTGACCTAAACTATATTTAAAGAAGGTCATCCTTCAAAAAGACGTAAAATCGACCTTTTTATGAATATTAGAGTATTTATGCTTAAAATTATATTCATTAACATTTTAACCCTATAAATTTTATTGGATAAATGTCAAAATATTTAAAAAACATTTATAATCATATTATAGTTCGTTATATTCATTCTCTCTAATAAAATCCTAGGTGTTAACTACCATTTAAAATAATAATATTATATTATTATTTTTCTGTATAACTCAACTTTGTATGCAACGTAAGATTTAAAATAAACTCATTGTTGGTTGTTGAGTAAACTATCAAACATAGAAATCCTATTAGAATAAAATTTTTATTTAACTCAAAAACATTATTAATAAGAAAATTCCATATTCTTTATTTACCACGGATTTTACATCGCTCCCCATTTTTTGGAATTGTGACCTCACAATTTTAAAATTGGGCTAAAAAACTTCATTAAAAGTCCCACATCAGAAAGGAATCAATAAAACTATCACATTTAAAAATTAAAGATAAGTAAAAAATTTAACCTGAGGTAACCCATATTATGATACAATGAAAACAAGGACATGGAGGAGAAACTAGCTATCATGTTCTGATGTAGAATGATAGAAAACATGATCAGGAGAAATTTAACCACCAAAAACCATAAAAATTTCATGGGTTAAATGGTATTTGATTCCCCAGAAGGAAAAGTTAAAGGAAACCATTTTTTAGGTTACTCCTCATAAGGTTGAGGAATTTTATTTATGATATTAACTAAAAACATAATCAAACATACTGAGTTGACATATAGACTCTTATCCTTTACTAAATTCCTACCACGAACTCATCTTTTCTCCAAATGATGATTACTCATGACAACATTTTCACACCTGAAACACTAGAGACAACTTCTAGAGAATCACATAATCCACAAAAGAATAACTATATATTTCCCTTATCATTATACACTAACTAGCACCAAAAAGGTTAATACAAGATCAGATAATCCCCAAAAATGATAATCTTTTTTAAAAGAAATACTACTCTTAATCTCCAAAATTGAACAAACAATACCAAAAGGTAAACTAAGACCATTCAATAAAAAACTATCGTTAAATTTTTTTAAATTAACCAATACTAATATTGAAGCACAAAACTAATATGGATTTAACTACATAGTCTTCCACAGTAAATCTTAACATTTATCTCCAAATAACATCAGCAGCTCTAAAAGTCTCATACTGAAAATTAATTAACCTAATAACATATTATCTATGATATGTTAATAATTTAAATAAATTACCCAAGTAGATATATATCCAAAATAAGAACATAGACTCTTCCAAAATAAAATATCAACCATTACTCCACAAATGAGATCCCATAGTGTTATATTTTTCTTAAGCATATAGATTTCCCAACAGAGGGAACGTATTGCAAAATAACCTTTATCACATAGTCACCAAATCATTTTCCTATATTAAGATTATTGATTTGGTAAAACTCATGATTTCAAAATCAACTTATTCTTGATCCATAAAATCAATTAACCAAAAATAATAAGTTATACTAACCATGTTCTTCCTATAGTCCTATGGTTGGCCATAAATCCCTATCTCACTTTGGTTGTGGGATCAATTCCCACAGCGTTTTTTTGATATGACAGATTGTCACATTGTCTACGTGTTGTCCTTTTTCAAAAACTATAAAATTTCATAGCATTCCCAAAATTGAGATAAACTCCTAAAAATAATGATAACATGATTTAACCTCAATGGTTGTCATATGCCTCTCATTTTCATCCCATCTCATAATGTACTCAATATCTTAATTCATGAAGCCTTATATATATCGACAATATTATTTACCTCCATTAAAAAACACTATTCCCAATAAAAGAACATTGTACCTCAATCATTGTGAACACCTTGTTTCATTGTCATCTTATTCACATAGATAGACGTTCCATGCATTGCCACAATGATTTAGAGATCCTTCCAAATCATCTGCTTACTTTATCCAAATACACCTAATACAACTTGGTTCATATGGGTGATCATAGCTAAACTCATAACTAGTCTCCTGAACACCAGGATTATATTCCTTCCTTATCAAATCCTCAGCTAAACTTATTCCCTTATTAGGTTAATATTTTTCCTCAAAATCAAATTACTTCATATACTCAACCCACCACCACTATCTAATTCTTAAATAAAAATATCAAAATATATATACTTTAAACCCTTGTGATCATTATACAATTTAAACATTTAACCTAATAGAAAATTACTCTAACAACTCATGGAATAATCCACTTTGGCTAATTCAATTTCATGAATATGGTAATTTTTTTCATGTGTTCTAGACGTCCATGACCTATACACAACAACTCAAAACCCCAAGATTAATGAATCTCCAATTTTTATCAAAGACAATTTGAAAAACACTGAATACTCCTCACCCTTCACTGGTTGGATCAAAAATATTATAGTATTCTGATAATTATCCAAATCTTGGAAAGAATTATCACATGCCCTAGACCATTACATCATTAAACCTTTATTTTTAATTCTTGATAGTGGTTCTTCAAATTTGGAAATGTCATGGATTTTCAAGACCCATCCCCCGGGGCCTCTGTCGTGACTACCCCAAGCCCGCCTTCTATTGGCCAGGGGCTGGAAACTGGCACCGAAATGTATATTCCTAAAAACCAGGAAGGCATTGCCTTTATATCCTATAAAAACACGCAACCATGCACTCTGTAATATACGAACACAAGTAAAATGTATAGGAAAAAGAGTGTTTAAAGTAAGAGGAGCAAAAATAAAATCCCAACAGTAGGGTATAAGAATAAGGGAAATTCAATACAACTTAAGAAATAGAAAGATAGCTACCAGTTCCTCCTTCGAGGTTCCTACCTGAAGGGTAGATACATATCACCTCCTCATCACTCCACGTCTTCCAGTCTCCTATACATACCGACATGCCGTATGGTCCACCTCCGGGAACCGTCTAGTCCTGGTACCCTCATCCTCAATCTGTGTTTTATGTCGTCTGCACAAAAAAAATAATTTTCTAGCAAAGCCCATGCATGGGTGAGTATAACGATACACAGTAGGGACCCTGAGACCCTCAATGTCTCACAAAATAGACAAAAGGATGAACCACAAAGCATGAAATCAACTGACAATCCAACATAGGTATATTCCCATACATATACCAAAGTTATCAAGTATACCCATCACAAACATGAGGTAACACAAAGTCCAACCCAAAAGCCGAAATCTCATCTATTCCACATAGGTTGGAATACCACAAAGGTAAGTACCACAGAGGTATGCCACATAAAAGAATACCAAAAAAATATTTCCATAAAGGAACGTACCACACAGGTATAGACTCAGATCACAACAGGTATATCTTATATACAGTAGTAGAGATGATTAGATTTAACCACTAAATCATTGTACTATGTTATGTGGAAGACCCATGAAGGATCCTAAATCATCATCAAAACCACAAAGGATCATAGTATATCGTTAGAACCACACAGGATCGTAGTACCTCATCCAAACCACACAGTATCCTAGTACATCATCAGTCCCACATAAGATCCTAGTACCCGTCAGACCCACACAGGATCATAGTACATCGCCATACCCACAAATTATCCTAGTACATCGTCAGACCCACAAAAGATCCTAGTAAATCATTAGTACGTTTTCATACCCACAAAGGATCCTATTATAATGTCAGTACGTCATCAAACCCACACAGGATCCTAGTACATCTCATGTACACTTTCATACCCACACATGATCCTAGTACACCGTCAGTATGTCGTCATACCCACACTGGATCCTAGTACTACATCAGTACGTCGTCAGACCCACACAGGATCCTAGTAAATCTTCAGTACATCATCAGACCCACTCAGGATCCCATTACATCGTCAGTACGTCATCAATCCCACACAAGATCCTAGTACATTTTCAGTACGTCGTCAGACCCACACTGGATCCCAGTACATCATCTTTAATTAATCATACCCACACAAGATCCTTTTAAATCATTAGTACGTCGTCAGACCCACACAATATCCTAGTTGATTTTCAGTACGTCTTCACACCCACACAGGATCCTAGTACATTGTTAGTACTACATTAGTCCCACACATGATCCTAGTAAATCGTCAAACCCACACATGATCCTAGTACATCATCTGTATGTCATCATACCCACATAGGATCCTAGTACATCGCCAGTACATTGTCAGAGCCAGCAACAGGGTTCCTGCAATAAGCTCTCTTTTCTCTGAGAGGGTCTACTCCACAAGCCACTAGTTGATCCTTCAACTTTCACAATGTACCATGAAGACGTATCCCAAAGGACTGCTACATTATAGGGGTCTCAACGCAATAGACGGTGTGTCTATCGGACGCTCGGTCTATAAGTTATTATCCTATTAGTCCAAATGGATCGGTTGGATTCGTGTCAAATCCAACCTGACCATACCCAACCAATTTCCAAAACTCCATTATGTTATACCAAAGGGACCGTCTCGCTCCAAGGTTTCCAGATCCGCAGAAGCTTCATTAAACGGATTCTTCGTGCCAATGTTATGGCCCAATAACTATATAAGGTCGAAACTGGTCCGGGTCTGGTTTGACTCAGCCCAACCGATTTGGTATGGTCGGGCCCACGCTGGGCGTCCCAGCCTTGGGACCTTTCCTGGTGGCCCACGGTGTTGGGTGGCCACGGGGCGGAGGGGCGCCATCATGCGGCGGGGCGGCCACGGTGTGGCGGTGCAGCGGTCCGTCGCGGCTATCTGGATGGCCAGTTGTCCTCTCTGCACAGTGTGGTCATGCATTGCGCCTTCACCAGTGGTAGGCCGAACTTCCTTCTCTATTGTGGCACAAGAAACAGTTTTCTTCCATTGGGTGACGCGGTCACGCTGTCACCTTAGTCGTGAAGAACACAAAAAATAATCAAAATAATTTGAAGAGTGGTCGGGCCATGTTCGTTTGGCCCGCACTCTCCACAATAGAGTAGTATCAAGAAGCTATGATTCTTTCTTGAATTATGAAGAGTCGTTAAGAACAATAAAGGGGGAAAATAAAAAACAACAAAACCTACATTTTTTCTCATTGGATGAGGTCACGAGGATGGAGACGAAGTCGTTGGGGAAGGTAGTGTCGGCGTTCATCACATCCTCAAGATGCCTCTGATCAGGGCTCATGTGTCATCCTTGTTATTTGTTGGAGATGGTGTGTACTTCGTTGGAGATGAGTTCCTCCAATGTCTTCCCTTTCGAAAATGATTTCTCCCAAGCAAAAACAAGTGAGTATCCAACACCAATTAAATTAAGTAAACCAATTTAATTTATTGGCACATTTAATTTGGCATAATTAATTAATTGTTTTGGCACAATTAATGTGGAGAAAATTCAAGAGACTTCTCCACATTAAAGAGGGAGTTTAAGGCTTTCCCCCATTATGAGTGTTCGGGTGGTCCCCACCTTTAAGATTTCTAATTGGGGGGTTTAGGCTCGAGTGGTTCCCACCACCATAACCCATGTTGGGGGGTTTCAAAAATAAAAATGTTAACCATATTTATTTAATTTTATTCATTCATGAATATAAAATAAACTAAATTTCACCCTCGACCCACTGCGGATGAGCTGAAGGTCTCCTTAAGTGAATACTGGAACTGCAAGTTCAACAGTGCCCTTGGATTTAAATTTCAATCACCAGTTTAATAAGTTACCACAACTCATTCGCAAGTTTACTGATGGAACTCGAAAAAACGTTCATAAATTTATTTTGGGAACACTGAGTCTCAGAATCATGTGCCATCAATTTTCAAGGTCTCTTAAAATTCCCATATAATTAAAAAATATACATGTAAATTTCTGTTCTTTACATTCTCCCCACCATAGGGATTTACATCACCAAAATCCATACCACAAAACTAGGAAACCAAGTGGGGGGGGGGTACTAAGCACGAATCTGAGCCTCCCACTCACACGTGCTCTCCTGACGGTTCCTATGCTGCAATCAAATATGGACCAGAGGTATCGACAGTCCACGAAGGACCTGATCCTGTTGATACTCAACATCTACTACAACCACCATAAATGTCACCCCATCATCAACATATAGCTTTCCATGGTCGATGATGTGAGAAGGGTTTTCCACGTATCTCCTCTACTGGGATATGTTTAAGTTGTCATGCGCCCGGTGCAACTGAGGTGGAAGGGGTAAGAGGTAATCCACCTTCCCAACTCTGTTGAGGACCTGAAAAGGTACAATGAACCTCATAGATAACTTTTTGCTCCGACCAAATCTCTACAAACCTAGTGGGTATGAGACTCTTAGGAAGACATCATCGCCATCCTCAATCTCCAGAGGTCTCCATCTATTATCGGCATTAGACTTCTACCTGCTCTATCCAGTCGTCATCTACTACTGGATGATCTTCACCTTCTCCGGGGTAGCCCCTACAATCTTTGGTCCCAGGAGTGCTGACTCCCCAAGGTCATTCTAGTACAATGGTGATCTTTATGGTCGATCATACAATGCCTCAAAAAGTGTCATCCCAATGGTGGAGTGATAGCTATTGTTTTATGAAAACTCCATCAATGGAAAGTGATCCTCCCAACTATGAGCAAAGTCGAGGACACAAGCATGTGGCATGTCCTCGAGGGTATGAATGGTCTACTCAGTCTAGCCATCCGTCTTAGGATGGAAGGTGGTACTCAAACAAAGATGCATCCCAAAAGCCTCTTGAATCCCCTTCCATAGCCAGTATGTAAAACAAGTATCATGATCGAAGAAAATCATTGAGGGTAATCCATGTAGCTGCACAATATACTACAAATTGAGGCATCCCAAGATCTCTACTGAACCTTGCTCTCTGATCCATAGGAAGTGATTCGAGTTGGTGAGTCAGTCGATGATCACCCAAATAGAATCATGACCCTTGGATGTACGTGGAAGTCCAATCACAAAGTCCATGGAAATATCATCCCACTTCCACTCTAGGGCCTCTAAAGTTTGATCCCAGCCTGCTGGTACATGATGATTCTCCTTTAATTGCTGAGAAGTGAGGCATTGTGAAACAAACTATGCTACTGCTTTCGTCATTCCAGGCCACCAGTGTTGTCGTTGGAGGTCCTTGTACATCTTCACCACTCCAAGATGTACCTCTAGTGGTGATGTGGGGTACTCCCTCAAAACATCCTCTCGAAGTGAACCTAGTACCATGGTATGTCCTCTGAAGAGAATTATGTTCTCCCCACCTTCAGAAAATCCATCAGGTGATTTTCCTATTCATATCTGGGAATGTCGAGCCTCACAGTCAGTATCCCTATGTTGTGCCTCCCAGGCATGCTGAAATATTGGGGGAGTCATTGTGAGAGACTAAATAAAAGTTTCTCCATATCAATCCATAAAGGATATATGCCAAGTGTCCAGCTACTCAGTCGCCTCACTTAGTAGCAGTATACCAGATCTCTAGTTGAGTGCATCGGCTACAATGTTTCCCTTGCCAGTAGTATAGAAAATCCTGAATTCATAGTCCTAGAGGAACTCGAGCCGATATCGTTGTCTCAGGTTCATGTCCTTTTGTGAGTAGATATACCTGAGAATATTGTGATCTGAGTTGACTATAAAATGTTCGCCCATAAATTAACATCACCACATATTCAAGATGAAGACCACTACTACAAACTCTAAGTCATGGCTATTGTAGTTATTCTCATGTTGTCTCAACTGTCGAGAATCATACATGATCACTGCTCGATGCTACATCCGGACACATCCGAGTCTGGTCCCTAATGTGTCGAAGTAGACTACGTACCCAACGCCCTCTTCTAGATGTCTCAATATGTGGGGACTAGTCAGTATCTACCTAAGCTCTCGAAAACTCCACTGGAATCTATCCGACCACACAAAGGGTTGACCCTTTTTATTCATCACTGATAAGGGTGCTACAACTATGGAGAAATCTGGAAAAAACGTCCGATAGTATCCTGCCAAACCCCGGAAACTTTGTACCATAGTCACACTCATTGGTGGCTCCCAATACTGTTCCACCTCAATATTCACTGGATCCACCACAAATCCAGCCTTTGATATGGGATGTCCCAGAAATTGAACCTTTCAAATCTAGAACTGGCACTTCGAGAGGTTACCATAAAGCTGTTTCTCTCAGAGTGTGTCTAGTACTACCTGAAAATGATAGGCATGCTCATCATAGGTAGTCGAGTAGATCACAATGACATCAATGAAGACCACTATAAAGCGATAAAGATATGGCTGAAAGATCCTAATCACGAGTCCCATGAAAAATTCAAGATAATTGGTCATGCCAAATGGCTTGACCAAAAACTCATAATGGTCGTACCAACATCTGAAAGTCGTCTTCTCCACAACCTCATATCGCACTCTTAGCTGGTGATAGCCTATTCTGCAGTTTATCCCTGAGAACCAATGTGCTCACTTCAGCAGATCAAAGAGGTCATCATTCCTCGAGAGTGGGTACATTTTCTTCATTGTTACCTAGTTCTGGCACTAAGAGTCGACAAAAATTCTCAAGCTACCATTCGCCTTCATGGAATACAATATCGGGGTTGCAGAAGGAGAAACATTGGGCCGAATGAATCCCTTCACCTATAAGTCCTCCAGTTTTACCTGCATCTCACGAAGCTCTACGAGAGACATCTGGTACACTGGTGTAGATATCGATATTGTCTTGTGGTACAAGTCAATGCAAAATTACACCTCTCTGTGAGGAGGTAGAACAAAAACATCATCAGGGAAAACATCCGCATACTGGTCCACCACTACATGATAGCTTTGACTCTCCACATAAACCACTTTGAGGGTAAGGCTAGCCAACTGATGAGGGATTAGCGGCACTCTCCTATAAGAAAGTCCATACTATTACGCAAATGCTCCCTTATTTCTAGTTAAGCTAATCCTGGTCCCATCCGTGCAGACACACCGCACTTTGCTCCTAATACAGTCAATCTGATCATTAACTATAGCTATCCAGTCCATTCCCAAGATGACATCATAATTCCTCAACGCCGCTACGAGGAGAACCCACCAGAATCTCATGCCTCCTAGAGTAAGCTCACACTACTAGAATCACTGTGTAATTGTCGAATCTGCTCCCGTAAGAGTCTCTATCCATACAGATCAAGATAATGGCTCTATAAGAATCCCCATGCTCTAAACAAGTAAAATTGAAATAAAATAACGACTGGAACCTGTGACTATAAGTACTGAATATAATGTGGAGAAGACATATATCGTACCTCATATTATCTCTAGAGAGTGATGGTTGTAGGCCTCAGTGGCCTGGTGCTGAGCTTGCCCCTCCCCACCTGCTCCTTGGGGTTGGGGTGGACTACCAGATGGTGGTGGCGATAACACCTTGAATCATTCCCACCGCCAGCTTCATGATCAGCTCCTCTTCCATGTCTGCCTTCTCCCTGTAGAACTTCTCGGTCGAACTGTTGTCTCTGTCTAGGTGGTCCTTTGACCATCTACTAATCATATGTACGGTGGTTCGGGAATTCATGAGCCATGTGACCCTGCCCGCCGCATGTGAAACACTGCATGTTCCTCGCATAACTGACTCTGTCTCTTGTGCACCGCACAACTAACCCTGAGTCTTGAGGTCTTCCACCTATAGGTCTAGTCCTCTTGGACCTCTATGACATCTGTCTGCAACCAAATGCAGAAGAATCCACTACGTGATGTCTGGATATGGGTCTCACATCTATTGAGTTCTCAGTAAAAAAACTCTCCACTAAGAGGGATCGCTCTAACAACCCCACCTGCGTCGGGATGCTGAGAGAAATCATCGATGCCCTGATCTCCTGTATGAGTCCCTACTAGAAGGTCTGGGACCTGAAGAATGGGTCCTGCACCATATCAGTGGAGTAGTGTGAGTGGTCAGGGAACCACGTAGAGTACTTAGCCACAGTCATGTTTCCCTATTATAGTTGAAGAATCTCCTGCATGCATACTACACAAAGAGTCTCTGGGAAAAACTCTGCTCGAAATAGGATCTCAATGTCTGCCCAGAGAAGCATCAACGCGTCATGAAACTGGAACATGAAGCTCCTATATCTTACTACTACTACCTATAGAATACTGGCGGCAAGGATCACCATGATATTAGCTGGTGTCCGTACTAGTCGGAAGACTCTCACCACGGCCTCCAGCCAATCCTCAGCCACCTGTGGGTCCATCTCTCCCATGCACCGGGGTGGCCTTTGGTGCTGAAACTCATGCAACAAACCCAAGCGGCATGCACACTCTACAGTTGTGTCTAGTGTAATCAGTGCCCAATGGCTAATGGTGTCGTTGGTCCCTCTACTGGTGCCTCTACTAGAAGAGGGAACGCACCAAGGCCTTACCACTTGATGGGATATCAGTGCGTAGTATACCCCGAACCCTAGCTGGCTGTTTACGTGGAGGCATCCTGAAAATAAATAGGTTCTCTATGGACAATAAGTTATACATGCTGAGATGACTCAAATATATCACAAAGAAAACTCTTGAAAACACTCACCCAATCAATGTTTTCATGCACTGAGTCAGAAATCAAAAGTCAGGGTCCGGGTGTGTCGATACGTCAGTCGCCGCACTAACACTAGATTCCCTAAACAGATAACCACACTCACTACACTTAAAACTATTTCTATTAAAAGAAATATCATAGTCCTATGTTCTACGGTAGAACATACTCCTCTGATACCAATTTTTCATGACCCGTCCGCAGGGGCCCGGGCTGTGACTACCTCAAGCCCGCTTTCCATAGGCTACGGGTTAGAGAATAGCATTGAAAGGTGTATTCCCTAAAAGTGGATGGAATTTCCTTAATATCACGTAAAGAAATGCGACCAACCACACAAAAAGATACGAACACAAGTAAACTGTGAAGCAAAAAGAGTTCTGAAAGTAAGAGGGGCCGGAATACAATCCCAACAGTAAGTTACAAGTACAACTGAAAAACACTACAACTAAAGAAAGTGAAGTACAACTATTGGGTCGCCATCCGATGTTCATACATGAAGCGTAGGTACAGATCTCCTTCTCAGCACTCCATTCAGGCTTGTATCCTATGTGTACCAACACGCCATTTGGTCCACCTTTGGGTACGGTCTAGTCCTGGTACCCTCAACCACGATCATTATTGTCCCTCATCTCCACCAAACACAAAAAGGTGCAGGCATAACCCTTGTAGGGGTGAGTATAACGATACTTATTAGGGACCCAGAGACACTAATGTTCTCACAAAATCAAGAATGTATGAACCAAAAATTATGAAAAAATCTGACAACCCTACTTAGTTATATGCCCATACATATACTATGTTATGAAATATTACCATCTCCAACATGAGAAAAAACTGGGTCCAACCCAAATTCCCAAAGATCAACTGCTCCACATAGGTGAGAATACTATGAAGGTAAGTACCGCATAGGTATTCCACACAGATGAATACCACCAAGGTATTATGGTGAAGGAAAGTACCACACATGTACGGACTCAGCTCACACCATGTATATCTTAGATACAGTAGTAGAGATGATTATATGTAGCCACTGAATCATATTACTATGTTAAGAGGAAAAGCCATTATGGATATTAAATCAACATAAAACCCACAGAGGATCGTAGTACATCGTCAGAGCCCTATAGGGTCACAATACCGCATCCGACCCACAGAGGATCCTAGTACATCATCAAACCCACACAGGATCCTAGTACCTCGTTACACCCATACTGGATCCTTGTAGATCGTCAGACCCACACAATATCCTAGTACATCGTTAGTACATCTTCAGACCCACAAAGGATCCTAGTACATTGTCAGTACGTCATTTGACCCACACAAGATGCTAGTACATATTCAATACATCTTCAGACCCACACAGCATCCTAGTAAATCATCAGTACATCATCAGACCCACACCGGATCCTAGTACATCATCAGTACGTAGTCAGACCTAAAAAGGATACTAGTACTACGTCAGTAAGTCATCAGACCCAGACATGATCCTAGTAAATCATCAGTACATCGTCAGACCCACAAAGTTCGTAGTACATCGTAAGTACATCATCAGACCCACACAGGATCCTATTACATCATTAGTACATCATTAAACCCAAAAAAATATCTTAGTACATAGTCAGAACATTGTCAGAACCACACACATGATCCTAGAACATCGTCAATACCTCATTAGACCCACACAGGATCCTAGTACAACGTCTGTACATCATCAGACCCACACAAGATTGTAGTACATCGTTAGTACATTGTCAGAGCTACCAACAGGATTCCCGCACTAAGCTTGCTTGTCTCCGGGATGGTCTGATGCTCAATCCACTACTCGATCCTCCAACTGAAATGAAGTCCCACAAAAAAATTATCCCAAAGGACCACTACGTCATACGGGTCACAACGCAATAGACGGTGCGTCAATCAGATGCCCGATCTGTACGTTATTGGCCTTTTAGTCACGAGGGCCTGGTTGGATTCGTGTTCGATCCAACTGGACTATTCCCCATCTTTATCCAAAACTCTAGTGGGGCATACCAAAGGGACCGTCTCACTCCAAGGTTTCCAGTGCCATACATGGTTCGTCAAATGGGTGCCCCGGTGCCAATGTTATGGCCAAAATAATGAATAGGGTCTAAACGGGTTCGGGACATGTCCGACCTGGTCGAACCGACCTGGCCAGCACTGGGCGGCCCTGCCTAGTGGCCCGCGGTGTGGTGGGGGCCGTGGTGCTATGGGGTGGTCGCTAAGCGGCAGGGTGCCGCGGTGTGTAGGGGTGGTCACATTGCGGTGGGGCAACCGTGTTGTGGGGAGACGTCCACGGTAGGGAGGTCCACTACGGCAGGCTAGATGCCCAGTCGTCCTCTCCACGTGGCACGATTGCATGCCACGCCATCACTGTTGGCCGGCCCAGCCAGCCATCCTTCATTCTCCACTACGACACAAGCCATGGTTCACTTTTATTTTGTGGTGTGGTCTCACCATCACCTTAGTCGCGAAGATCACAACAAATAATCACATGAATTTAAGGAGAGGTCGGGCTAGGTTCATTTGGCCCACACTCTCAGAGTTAGAGCGGTAGAAAGAGGCTATGATTCCTTCTTGAATTATGAAGAGTCGTCAAGAATGAAAAAGGGGAAAATCAAAAACAACATACCCAACCTTGTCACTCATTGGAGGAGGTCACGAGGAAAGAGACAAAGTCGTTGGGGATGGTGGTGTCGACATTTGTCGCTTCCACAAGTTGACTCTGTTCTGGGCTCAAGAGTAATCCTTGTTCTTCATTGGAGATGATGTGTTCTTCGTTGGAGATGATTTCCTCCAATGTCTTCCCATTCAGAAACGATTTCTCCCAACCAAAAACAAGTGAGGAGCCAACAAAAATTAAATTAAGTTTACTAATTTATTTTGATGGCACATTTCATTGGCATAATTAATTAAAGGGTGTGCACAATTAATGTAGAGGATGTTTGAGAGACATCTCCAAATTAAAGAGGGAGTTTATGGGTCTCTCTCATTATGAGGGTTCGGGTGGTCCCCACCTTTAGGAATTAAAATTGGGGGAGTTTATGCTAGGGTGGTCCCCACCCCCATAACCCATGTTGAGGGGTTCCAAAAATAAAATTGTTAAACATTTTTATTTTATTTTATTCTTTCACGAAAAATACAAAAACTAACATTCACCATCGACCCACTGCGGACGAGGTGAAGGTATCCTTACGTGAATATCGGCATTGTGAGTTCAATGGTTCCCTCATATTTCTCATCCATGAACCGGTTTAAAAAGTTAGAAAAACTGTGTGCACATTTACTAAACGTACCCAAAAAAGTTCAGAAATTCATTTCAGGCACACTCGGCTTCAGAATCATGTGCCGTCAGTTTTCACTGACTCGTAAAATTCCCATATAATTAAAAAAATGACATTGAAATTTCGGGTCTTCACATGGATGAACCTCTAAATATAGTCCAATAATCCTAAAACACTACAGATATAAAAAAAATTATTGATTTTTTATTGAGAAAACACTGGATGAACCTTGTCTAGGTCTACCAACACACCTTCCTCAAAGATTCGGTGACCTATAAATTGTACCTAGTAAGTCTAGATTTTACATTTACATAACATGGTGTATAGTTGATTGTCCATTAATGTACTCAATATGATATCAAGATGTTCAGAATCATCTTTTCGAGTACTTGATCACACCAATATATCATCCACAAAAACAACAACAAATTGATCTAGGTAGGGGTGTAACATTTTGTTCATAAAGTCCATATACACTTTCAGAGTATTCTTCATCCTAAAAACAACACAACAAACTCATAATGGTCATACCTACTTTAAAAAGATTTGTCTGGTATATTTGATTGATAAAATCTCAACTAATGATACTCATATATAATTTCAATCTTAGAGAACACTCAATCTTCTCTAAATTGGTCATATATATCATTTATACTTGGAATACAATACCATTTCATCACTTTCATCTGATTAAAATTACTTTAATCAAAAAATAAATGCATGGTTTATAATACTTCTTTGAAAATGATAATGGAAAACCTTAATGTGACATACATGAATAGTTATATACCATATAAATTAATTCTTCAAGTTGAGTCTTGATCTCTTGAATCTCGATTGGTTTCATTCTATAAGGTGAAATGGAAATTCATTCAGCTCCAGGAATGAAATCAATCATAAACTCCACATCCCTATAAGGTGGTTTCTTAAAGAAATCCTCAATAAACATGTTATAGAATTGGTCAACTATTGGTGTAAAGACATCATTCTTAATAACCACATTACCCCGAAAAACACTTTCTACCGCGGAGGTAAGCTCTCCCAGTTTTCTTTGAATTTTCCCAACATTTCCAATGTTGATATCCCAATCCACACAATGAAAAAAACTATTACCATATAGAGACACAAATGAAACTCTCATATCATAACAATCAATGTGGGATTCATATGCTATTATCTAGTAAAAAATCAAAATCAAGTCAAATCCTAACAAATTAGGGATGTATGGATATTAAAAAAATGATTCCCCCAAAACTTGATCGAACACCCCTTTAATAAAAATATGTATCCTAAAAATACACATAAGGGGGTATAGATATTTATGACCCCACATTCAAACTCCACTTACAAACTCAAACTATTCACAACTTATGCATATATGAAATGATGAAAGTATATTGTATCAAATAAGTAACTAGAAATTGTAGAAGCTATAATAATAGTACATATAGCTATCAATGGTCAAAACTATTTATCCATAATTTAAGGGTGAACATCATGAAACTGTCCTACCACTATCCCTGGTGCTACATTCGGTGTCCCCTGTGTAGCGCAACACTTCTGATAATGGGGACCTAGAAACATAGTACCCCATTCACTACCTCGACAACAATATCATGTTAAACAATAAATACCATTCTCATATAGGGTTGAAGTCCCCCATTCAGAAATTTGATTCAACCTAGATCCCCATTCATTACCCACCATTCATGGGTTTCTGCAGAACAATTGTGGAATTCCAATCCTGATACAAGCACGGAACTCAACCGACTGTCGGGGGCACTATCAATGAAGGTGACCAGACCTACCACACTAGTGTAAGAGAACATGATAAAAGTCCTCAGTAATAGATCATTCCCCATGGCTAATTTTCTTATTTTTTCTATGGTTTAAATTGTCATAGAGATTCTTCCTACCATAAGAAGACATTCATCTTAGTCATCTGAATGAATCCATGGGTCCTCCAATAGATATTTCCACCAACATCCCCACATATTTGACAGCCTGATTCAAAAATTCAAAAAACATAATCATTCTAAACATGTTTCCCTAGGACGTAATCTTATATTTAACCCCATCCATTTTTTTATATTAGCCTCATATCCTTGAATAATTGGAAATAATCACTCTATATTATGCAATATTTTAGAGTTTTCCATTGCCAATGTGCTCCCCAGTGTCGGACTCATGATCTCCACTTCCCTGCCGTACCTGAGAATCTTAGGATGAATGTTTTCTAAGAACTTATTATGGACGACCAACCATTCCAGATTCTCATGTTTTCCATCCTATTCCAAAATTTCCCACAAATACTTTTCATGATCTTGTAACACATATTCCACATGCTTTACTCTATTCTCAACATGAGTCTCTAAGTGTTCAAGTATCATCTTGATATAGTTAATCAATAACTCATATACCATAAGTCCACCCTCTTCGATGAATGCCCCAGGGAGCTAAAACTAGAACTCCCATGTCCATTTGAACATTCTCTTCTTAGCCTGCACTAGATATCTCCACAATAATTCAAAAAGAGAGACAGGGTCTCATGGAACTAATCAGCTCCCTCACATAAAACTATCAAAGAATCATGTTCCACTAGTGGAGAGATATTTCAATCCATGTCATTTTGTCTTCCTATCATCAAGCACCATCATGTTGTCATATACAAAAATTTCCAAACACACAGCTTCAGACACATAACACATCATTAGCATGTTTTTATAATAAGGATTTACAAAATCCCTTACAAGTCATCCCTCATACCCCACCACAATGTCAAAATAGGGGCACTGTCACTACCCACTACCTTCCCTCACATGGGCCATGGATTAGTGTAAATACCATCAAAATTAAAAATATTAATTAGACACTCATTTATCCATTTCATATAGCATATTTTGAATTATTTATAATCATAAACATTATATTAGGAAACCTTTCATTTAATTATTTCCACATGTAATGAAAATAACATTTATTTATATAACTCACCCTAAACAAGATTTTGTGTGTATGGCTAAAATAATTCATTTCAAAATAATACCTATGTACCGAAAATGATACATTCATACACAACTCTATACCAAACCATGAATAAAATATCACAAATAATATCACACAAAAATTTTATCACCCATTCTGAAATGACATTCAACTATAACAACATTCGTCAAAAACTATAATAACACCCTAGGTACTTTGATTTTACCCATTTACACGGGTCATCTACTCTTGTGTACAAGCTCATGACCAAGTTCCAAATCATTTGAGTCTATTATTTATCATTCCAAAATATAAATATAATAGATAAGAAAAGAAACATCATTCAGATAACACTTTTTAAGATCCCAATTTAGGATCCAAACAATGGTGCCCTGATTCTATCAGTCACATTACCTCAGGCTAAGTTCCCCATATGCCAAAGGCTACTGAAAATCAATGAGGGTCTAATATTGATAATATTCAAAGACTATACTCCATTTCTTAAATAACCACAATAGTGAAAAAAGATTGACTAAGATCCAAATCATATAAATAATAATTGAAATCAATACTAAACCCAACATATCTTAGTAATCCAAAACATGTAATGATGACCATACATCAAATTAATAATCATGTCATGTCATATATGTGTCTTGTTCCAAATGAAAATAAAAAATAAGTTCTAAATAAAAACTCACGTGTATGTCCTAAAATCATGTATTGTTTCTCCACCCATACTCTATCTCAAATCTCAACTCAACCATCAAACATATGTCCCTTTCCCTTATCATGTCCAATAATCAAGAAATATATTTGGGTGTCGACTAGTTATACCCTATAGGGTATGAGTAAAAATCAATTGGAAAATACCAATGAATTCAAAAAAATATCTAGTATATAACATTGTATATATTTCTTTAATGTGGAAACTATAATACATACATTTATCTATTTTCATAATTAATTATTCTTTAATTAACCCAAAAATCCCGTGGGGTCAGGATGACTCTTGAACAAAAAATTCTTACATTAGCTCATGTTGTAGTTAGGTCAATATCATATATGGAATCACAAATCATTATAACATGGGAATCCATTTTCTATTTAATTCCATGTTCATATCACAGCTTGTAGTAATTCTGGTCAAATTCCAAATTCACAGTCCTAGAACATCATATTTAACAACCCATGGGTATTTTGAGTATCAGTCTCCATCCCACAACTCATTGTTCATATAGGTACATGGACCATCATGCCTTATCCCATACTCATTATCAAATATGGGTACTTAGAGAATCAGTCCTTATCTGACACTAGTTATTAGATATATCACAAATATCACATTTATCAATGTAATTCATCATTTATCTTCTTATCATATTATTCACTTCATGGTGCAGTATTTCAATTTATCAAAATAATCATTGTTCACCACTTTAATCACACGGAAATAATTTGAAAATTTCACTATTATTATTTTTATCTAAATTTATCCATTATATCCACTAACCCATTTTGGTCAAGCCTACCATCCATTAATTCCCATTTGCAATCCATTCATAATCACATTAATCATCCAATTTCACAAACTACTCAGTCAACTGATTTAATAATCCCTTTAAATGGCCAATTTAACAATACCATTAATTTGCCAATTTCATAATCCTAGAAATTGCTTGATTAAATCGATTTCAAAATGAAATATCCCAATTTTGAAATTGAAATTTCAAATATAAAAGAACATAATTATAATCAAGAATTTGGTAATTTTAAATTTGACCCCATACCTCAAGATTGTTGGTCGATTTTCATTATCCAAAAACCCCTCAAATTGAAGTGGGGTGATAGAAATCAAAACAGATTAGAAGATCTAGGACTAAAAAATGAGATCAATATCAAATGGATTAACATGAAAACCTAGATATAAAAATATCTCAAATTGTGTAATACTCATTCCTTTTAATCAGGGATGTCATATAGGGTAAAGTCGAATCCAAATGGGCTAGAAAATACTTACACACAGAGAGATGATCGTTCAAATGAATCATTGATTCATCAAGAACATGGTTCAAAGTGACTGTATACCTTTTTGGAAGCATCAATACATTTATTAACGGGTTTTAGGGTTGATATTAGTCTATTTGGGGTTAATTCTAAGGGTTCAAGAATTTTTTGATAATTTTCAATGGATTAAATACCAATGCTAAAGGTTTCCTATGTCGGGCAACACTATATGGAAAATTGTGCACCTTAACCATGCACTTCTACTAAGGGTTGAATTGTTCCTAAGATATGGGAAAATATTTTTTCTATTCATGCACCAACAATAAAATTGCTCTCTATTTGAGAATGCATAGTTTCCTAGGGGTATGTGAATGGTTTTACAAAATTGTGCACCAACTGTGCACTATACCATTTTTATCCAAATTTCTCAAATTTATCCTAAAACAACTAAAAACCAAAAACCCACCAAATTTATAACAATATAAGTCTAAAATAGTATATATAAATGATCATAATACAAACACATAAATATTTTGAGGATCTTATAGTTCGTAGTTGAAAAATTGAATGGAAAAAATAAAAATGATGTACAATAGGTGTTAAGGTGGGTTCGAGTGCTCGAAGACCCAATTGAATGCGTAAAAGTAGAAATTAATATGTTATCGAAACATAAAAAACAATGAAAATAAGTACTAATAATATAGTAAGGAATAATGTTTCAAAAAAATCAATCATCAACAGATTTTAAATAATAAAGTTGTTATTCAAATAATGGGTATATTTGGAGATATATGAGTAAAAAATCCCTCTATTTAATTGATAATTTTATGGCTACAATGGATAATAAATTTTATATTATGATTATTTAGATAGTTACATTAATGGATATTGTCATCGGAGTCAACAAGGGATAATAATAGGATATCCTATACAGTAATGATATAATATTTTTTAGGGGCATATTTATTATTG
The DNA here is from genome assembly GCA_963277665.1 of Viscum album. Classification (NCBI taxonomy): domain Eukaryota; kingdom Viridiplantae; phylum Streptophyta; class Magnoliopsida; order Santalales; family Viscaceae; genus Viscum; species Viscum album. Next base: position 1,799,247,870 of record OY728127.1, on the reverse strand, counting down.
GTAATATTTTGGTAATAAATATATTTACTATATACAGAAAAAATATTTCATTTTAGGTAATTAATATAAGGATGTATGTTATAAAATACAATAAAATAACCATGTGATATTAATTTTTTCTATCTAGAGAAGAACAATATGACTTGGTTTCATGTGTGGAATAGAATTAGGATAGACTTGACTATGACTATACTCATCATGCGATCAATTTGTAATTAAATAATTTGATGTTGATAGATATATCTATATTAATTAGTTTTTTTAATTCAATGAGGAATAGAAGTAAGAGGATTCACAATAGTGGTCTTCATCACACATGAAATAAAAAAAGAATCATATCCAAAAATTTAAAAGAATAGTAGAATAAACTATTCATTTTGGTATATAATTATCTATAAATATCAAATGAAGTGGTAAAACTCATATAGATGGAGTTAAGTTGAATAATAACGATGTTCTTTATGTAGATGTACTATGAAATAATTTTATATGAGAAGATAGTAATGTGACTGTAGTGGTGGTAGGAACTATTGTCGGACTGTAGCAGCGACGTTACAGTAGCGAGTACAGTAGTATCCTAGGTATTGTAGCTTCCTGGGTACTGTTGTAGTACAATTCACCATTGGGCCTTTGGGACAAAAAATGGGCCTTTAAGGCCATGTAATGGTCTTTCATGCCCACTAAGCCTATGGTCCATGTAATGGGTCTCCTCTACCCTGAAAAAAGAGGTCCTTTGTTTAAATAAAAAATGAGGCTTCATCCCCAAACTTTTAAAAAAATATATATGGCCAAATTAATCAATCCAAAATTCTAGGTCATAAATATTTCATCTAATATGTCAATTCGTATAGTGGAATAAGGTGTTTTACAACCACGTTGTTTATTAAAAAATTGTTCATCCCCATACAATTATTCCCTTGAAGAGTATAAAATAAAATAGAAAGAATAATAAAAATCCTACACTTAGATAATGGAACTAAAAACACACTAGCTGAAGTATAAAATATTTTAGATAATAATTGAATAATGCATGTTGTATCATTTGTATGGAAACGCTAATAGAATAGATTTCTGGAATGGAAAAATAGTATTATTAAAAACGTAATCAAGAATTTTTGGATTAAGAGTGTCATCACTCACATTAATGTAGAGAATTAGTGAATGTTTCACTTTAAATTCCAAATTAGGAATTTCCTATCCTAGAAGAGTAGATGGTTTTGTATGAGATCTTTATTGGTAAAAAACCTATGTTATAGAATTTGAAAAATTATGGAAACTACTATTTCATCATGAAAAATGAAGGAAATCATGGTAACTATGGATATGGAACCAATGTATGTATATTAATGGGCTATTAATCTATGAATAATTCATAAAAATGATTAAATAATATACTCAATTAAACTATATAATGTAGTTATGTAATGTTTATAGATTTTAATGCTATGAATAATTATGGACATATATTATTTAATGAAATGTGTGAGTAAAAAATAATATGTTGATGTGAATTATACAGAGTTGAAAAATCATCATACCAATGATGATTTTGATTTTATTTAAGATGATGAGAATGTTGTCAAATGGTGTAAATCTGAGACTAAAAAAAGATATTTAATAATTGAAGTTGACCCAAACTAAATTATTTGAGAAAAATCTACATGAACACCAACATAAAGATTTATAATTTAATATAACACTACATTATTATCATTAGAGGAAGACATAAATTTGACGACGTAGAATATAGAACATTAATCTATAATATTATCTTCTCCACATTAGAAAAAAATTATACTATAGTCGTCCATTTATATCAAAATAATTTCACAAAACATTGTTACATAACATACATCATGAAGACATTTTAATTATTTCTAAATCCAGAAATAAAACCAACACACACATGAAGCAAAGGGATAATTGAAGTTGACATATTTTCCAATAAAGGTGAGATAATAAATACTCTCAAAATTTACTATATCATTAAATCCCATCCCAAGAATTTTATGATTATTATTTAGAGTAAGATCCTTAGAATTAATTAATTTAGTAGTACTTGAACCATTTTATTGGTTTTTTTATCCCTACAGATATGATTCTATTAGGGGTGAAATCAATGAGCTAAAACATGAACCAAATTGGAATGTACCATGAATGAGAGATTTTGGATAGAACTAAACACATTAATATTATTAATAATAAATGGTTCTTGAAAATAAATTTAACAAATATATAATTGTGTTATAGAACTAGAAAAGACTTGTAACAAAAGGGATTGCTCATATTAAGCGAGTTGACATTAAGAAAATGTTATGAACAGTTGATGGGATGTAATACATTTGATAACTCATGGGAGTGTTACATTTGATATGAATAAATTTTTATTATATGCTTATAAACAATTCAATCTTAAAGGGAGTTCTAAAAGAGTAAGTATACATTGAACATTTAGTGGGGTTTCTAGTAATGAATGACTATTCATAATTTTCAAGTCAAAAGGGGTCTATATAGCATAATGAAAGCACATTATTCTATGTATTTACAACTATAAATGTATCTAAAATTGATATATTTCAAAATTGGAGGTATTTTTCATACCATATATATAAAAATATTTTATTAAAATAAGTGCATGAAAATAGTTCTTGTGGATGATATCATCTTTATTGAGAACAATTAGAATTATATTAAATAATTTTTAGTGGAATTGAATTAAAATTTTCAATTATTAGAGAAAATAATTATTTTCATAGATTGTATGTATATAAATGTGAATGGTTACAATTTACTGACTTGGAAAAGAGTGAAATATATAAATTAATAATTTTGGAATGGACAATTTTAAACTTATTTAAACACTAATATAAATTGAAAATGAAATTAATAAACATGAGTACCCCAAGATAGTGGATTCAGAATTATAAATAAGTACTATTAGAATCCAAATTTATCTCAATGTAACATGTCCAAATATCATTTTTAAAACATGCTTGGGATCATGTTTGTTATGTTATTTAATTGAAAAAAATATATCTAAATCATAAATATAATAATGAGGTACATTTGGGGGACATGAGATTGTAAAATAGGATTTAAATCAGGTGTTGATCAGGATTTAGTGGCCAATGTTACTATGGAATAGGATTGTGATGTCATTGAATGAATGTCAATAAGTACAATATAATTATATATCTTATGTAATTATATGGTATGGGTGAGTAAAAAATCATTGAAATTTTTTTTTTGAAAAAAATATAAAGAGTAAATTTTAGACACTAAGGACTATATCAATTGAGTTTGATGAATTAGAAAGATGTATTATATTGGAGAAGTGGTATGACGACCAATTGAAATTCAACAAGAAATAAAAAATAATTATTCAATTGAACTTGTTGTTATAAAATTTAAAATATGATTATTTTTGGGTAATTTTATTATACAATCTAATGTGTTCAAATGTTACAACCATAGGGTGTAATTGTGGAATATTTTTCAATTTCTATTATTTTTTAGAGTTATGGAGAGTTATATATGTTTATTGGTTATTTAAATGTGTTCCTAAGATAAAAACAACCATCAAAATGAAACAAGGATAACTATACCGTGAAATTTGGATATGAATAATGGGTGTAGGATAATGAGATAGTATTCCATGTTACAATGTCAATTGTAAAAATGTAATGCATTATTGTAAATAACAGACGGTGAGAAGATATTTCACAATAATAATAGACTCATGATTTCTAGTCAAAATCAATTAGATAAAAAATTAACATCTAACACAATAAATAAATCATCACACTACAAAATGAATTTGACCTAGAAAAGAGAATGTTTAAATTTATCCAAAATTAATTTATGGTTTTTGTGATATAGGTGGATGTTCCACAATGATTGATAGTCTGCATTATTTGATTTAGTTCTCACCTCTGAAAATTTTATCTGCATGTGGGTTTCATGAAAAGGTAATTGGTCATAATAGTTACATATGCCTCATTATGAGGTTTCTGTCTTACTTGATTAGGTGATAATTTTAGTTCCTGATGATTTGAATTTTATATATTTCTACAATTTTTTATTATTTAAATATTTTTTTATTTCCATTATTGGATTTAGGGGTTTTATCTGAATTAGTTGATTATTTATTTAAAATATCCAATTTTATTACTGGTATTGGAGTTTATTTTTGCCTTTATTGACATTAATTCCGCTTCAGGGTTCGTTGTAGGATTAATTATTATTTATAGATATAGTGTTATCTGAATATTTCTTATAATTTTTAATATGGCTTTTTTTTGTTTTTTTCTTGTCTGTGGTTATTTCTTGTCTGGATTGTACTAAAAAATTCTCATTAGTGTGCCCTCTGGTTTAATCATATATGGTTACCACTAAACCTAAATGATTTTTTATGAAATTATAATAAAAATGGTTATGTTATACAAATATTTGCATCAAGGTAGGATTTGTAGGGTGATTCATAAGTGAATTGAACATAATGATTAATTCATGAAAGAATCTATCTTCTCAATTTAATGTAAGTAGATATATGCGGAACATTAATTAGAATAAGACTATCTGATTAATTTCACAATGATAGAGGTTATCAATAATTTAATTTCATAATATTTAATGAAATATATATCAATCATATTAGATATTGACCCTAGAGATCCAACCTTACTGATAATATTTTTAGACAAATTCATTATATCACATATAATTCATTCATATGATTTTTTCCATTGTAATATTAACAACATTATCTACAGCTTCCTTTATTGTTTTCTCAATTTTAATAATAAAATATAGGATTATTATCCTTATTCAATAAGGAAAGTTTCTTATAGGAAAATAAAATAAGTTTATATAGAAGCATCCTAATTTTTATATGAATTTCATATTTAAATAAAAATTACTCATCATTTACAATGAATAAAAATTATTCAGGTTAGTTTGATCATATAAATAATTATGGAAAATATAATTCAGTGATTTTTATTTATTTTAGTAAATAATTTCTATTTCTGGTTCTGCAATTTTTATTAATTTTCTGGTCTCACTAATGGTATAGTTGAATTTATATTAAAATATCTATGAGTATATTGAACATAAAAGAAATAATAATAATAATAATTTTTTACTATTATTCTACATATGATTTTCCTTAGAATTAAGTGATCGGTTAAGGGCCTATGTGTAAGAAATAATTCTCTAACCTAATTATATAACATGATATATGTTATTTCTGGGATTAAGATTTTTTTGTCCACAAAATTTATCTCAAGGGATTTCTCTCATTACCTAGAGGTAAATTTCTCCAGAAAGCTCTCAGGAATCAAAATCTTGTATCCTACTGTATCTCAAGAAACTGAAAGAACTATATAGAATCCTTAAAAACTTGTATGAGTTATTTTTTGATCAATGTTGAATGATTCAAGATATCCAGTTCTTACACACTAACAATCAAATATTTGATGATGACATTTTGATGTCTATAAAGCATATGTGGATACCACTATAGAGATAGTATACATGAATACATTTTGATGTATGTTACCTATAACCAAATCACTGAAAATGTTGTTTACCTATATTCATTTTATGGAACATTTTTACATTTTTTATCACTTTATGGTTTTTCATATGCATGAAATAATATGATTTAAATTCCTAGGGTAAATATCATAATTCATATAATAAAATATTCCTGTTATGATGAAAAACTAGAAGTTCCATGAAATTATTCTTAGATATTTTTTTCATAGACGGATGGTGTCATTTTACCAAATGAAAATGAGATATGATATTACTCATGGATTATCATATGGATTTCAAATAATTTCTTATGGTGTAATCCCTTTTAAATCATTTGAGTAAGATATTATGATAACATAAAATGCTAATAGACTATCCACATTTACATACATTATTAAATATTCCTATTTGTGGATGTGTGTAATGATCCATAGAATTTTATATTATTATTAATGAATACTATGAGTTCTTAATGATGATGTTTTTATAAAAAACAAGATAATATATGATCATGTGGGGGTTAGATACATGTTGTGTGTCAGGAGTAATATTATATTAATGAATATTGCAAGAAGGGATTAATTTTTTTCCTTGAAAGGGATTATATCTAAAGACATTTTTGGGGAATAAAACATTATAATTAATTAAATTTAATGGATTTTAGTTTTCATGTCTAAGAAAACGATATCAATCACATAGGTTGATAAAACTTCTACCCAACATCCATAATGAGACATATTGAGATAAAGGGATTTTATTACATAATGTACATCCATTATGAGGTTCCATGTCATTATAGTATTAAATTATTTATGTTTAGGAACCATGTAATGTTTTCAGATGGTAACAATGTAATTTAGTTTATTTTCTGTAATGCTAGAATGAAAGGGAGTTAAAGGGCCACACAATAAGTTTATTTTTAACCTTAGTTAAATTATATATGTATTTAACTTATTGAATAATTATTATAATCATGTGTGGTTTAATAATTAATCATAATAATTAGATCAAAAATACCTAACCACCAATTATTCAAGAAAATATATGTGTGAGTTTAATATTTATTAATATTTTTTAATCTATTAATTATTTATTAAATTACGTGACTTAAAAGCATTAATTTATTCTCGGTATTTAGAACTTGTCATATAGATTTTATATATGGTTACATGAATATTTAATAAAAATGTTTCAATTGGTAAGTTAATGTAATATTTACTTATTTACTAGATAATTATTTAGATATATATATTTATTTTTAAATTATTCATTATTCAATTACAATTAAATATTTAGGAGGGTTAGAAAAACTGAGATTAATAGTCTGAAAATAAATGTCATATTAAATATTATTTGAGTAAATATTAATTTATTTTGTTAATAAAATAATATTTAAATATAAGTGACTTTAATTTTTTTCAGGTAAATAATAATTGAATAAGAGAACCATAATGGTCTATTGGAAAATGTAATACACTAATACAATCTCTAATTACGATCTATTATGATAACACCTAGAAAATATAATTATTAGGAAAAAATAAATCTATATATTTCATGGAATATCTAGAGATATTATCTTATAGAATACTCTCAAGATTGTAGGGTGGTCCTCATCTACCACCCTATGAATTCTACAGTGAATTAGGAGAGTTCTTGCACCATAAGGGGTTCTCTTAGAGATCAGGGATGAATGGAACAATTAATAGGATCATCCCCACCAGTACTCCTAGATTCCTACAAAATAGAGTAGAGGATCATGGTGTTGGTTTGGATCATCGCTAGTGGTAATATTTCCCTGGTACCTCTGAAACAGTGGTGGTATGACAATAAGTATTTATCCAATCATTGAAAATTATGATATAATTCAGCAAGAGGTAATTATTTAATTATATTCATTTGTTATAAGTTATTTATTAAAATTTATTCTTTAATTTTTCCATTTTCTATAAATTATTCATTGATCTTATTTCATTGGTTACCACATTCATCATCATCTACGTCTCAAAATTATCATTGATCCTAAATAAGTTAGGTAGAAGCTTCAAAAAATTTACTTTCACTATGAATGGAACCTTAATGTCATAAAAGAGAGGTCAAATAATTATTTTTAAATATTAATTATTCATTGATCAATTATAAAAAAATATATTATAATTTTTTATTTTAGATTATTCATTATTTAATACGGATTCAAATAAACAAATAAATGAGAAATTAATATACTTCATTCTAGTTTCATATAGTCATAATGATAATAATAAAAGATAATGAATAATAAAAGATTACATTTGGAGGTTATAAGGATTATGTCTGATAGATATGGATGTACAACATTAGACATAAATTACATGTCATATATCGTGGTTCAATTCACCCAGAAATGTCCTGGGATACAAGATCTCCATGATGGGGAATTTATTTCACACTTTATATTGTCCGATCTATCTTAGAAGACAGTATATTGCACCACATGGTGTGTAACAGACGTTCACATTGCTTGATCAACAAGGTTTAGTGAACAAATGCACACTTACAGTGTGGTAAAATACACAAACATTGAAATGTGTGGATTCCAAAAAATAACACTAATGAGATAAATAACAAGTGGATTGAGTACATGTCATGTGAATCATTAATAATTGTATTTGAAGAACATGTATAGTCATAAAATGTATTAGAAAAACACAAGTCATACCAAACACATGATAGGTATCTCAATATTACCTGATCTATATATTAATTGAGATATGTCACATCCATATGTCATTTTCTTGAATATATGGTATGTGAATGAAACAACATGTAGATCATTAACACTTGTTGTCTAGTCACCCAAATATGAACGGAATTAAATTACATATATAAAAACTAATTTTAGCATTAAAATTCTATTTTTTTTAGATAGTTTTTTGACTCTGTAACATGGTTTTTATTATTAATTAATGAAGAACTAATTACAAGTAATGATATAAAAATAGAAACTATTTTTTACCATGACACATCATGAGATGGTATTCTCCAAGACTCCTTTGATGGACTTTAGGTAAACTGATTTATTTAATTAATTCATTAAATTAATTCAAGTGTGTTTATTTTAAAAATAAATAATGAATTAAAGTGAATACTACATTATGAAATTTTTAGTATTCATTACATGTGTATGGATGACAATGAGAATAAAATAACCTATATATGTGATTGGTTTATTTAATTTTTAATTATTTCATATATTTGTTAATAATTTATAGAAATAAATTAGATCCATCATTTAATTACACTCATCTCATTTTGTAAGGGATTTCATGAACACAAATTCTTTTATATAAACTCCCTCAACTAATCCTTTGTGTCCTCTCACATGATTGTGAGTAAAAGATGAGGTAATGGATGAAGCTCCCAGGTGAGTGGAAGAGGATGAAGTTCAAAGATGGGGAGAAACTAATCAATGATGTATATAGGAGCCCATATAGAATGATAAAACTGGAACCATGAATGAATGAAAGAGTTATTACCTAGGTTAAAGGCTTGGTTTAACATCCACTAGCTAAATCAACCACAATAAAAAGACGATGGTCATTCTAATTTATTTATTTATTTTTATTACATTGTATAGTTAAATTTTTTTTGATTCATAATCATTTAGTAAATATAATAACATGTATTGAAGATGAAACTAAAACAAATTATAATATGGGTAATAATTATATTAACATGGTTAATCACATTACTAAAATCCAATTAATATTAATAGACTGTCAATAAGAACAAAATGGGTAGTTTCACAAAAAGATAAGAATAACTCAAATAAAATATTGATTCAATATAGCCTTCCACTATATTGGTTGAAGTCGAACACACTACTACAAAACAGGTTATATACTGTGATATCCTGTAACAATACTAGAAAAAAGAACTGATAAAAGACTCATTTATTAGTGCTAAAAAACTCTGATGATGGGTGTTGTATGTCAATGATAAAACATGAACTGATTAAAGTATCCTTTGTCAGCGCCTTTTACCCCCTAATAAAGGACTCCATTATCATATCTTTATTTTTAGCACTGATAGTGGTCCGGATCATGTGTTCGAGTCCCACATAGATATATCGGTTCATCTACAACTTCTTTGTATATGATTCTACCACACGCTATGCTCATAAGTCTTCCATAGGGATGTGCTCTCTCATACATTGTACACACACTCAAATAGGATCTTGTGGACCATTTTCCTATCTATGCTTCTAGCGTACTTTATCCCACTTGAATACAAACAGTCGTGTCCTTCTAACCCGGCCGGGAGCCCCTAATTATTAATATATAACAATAAAAATAAAAAATACAATTATTAAAAACATTAAAAAATAAAAATAATTAAAAAAATAAAACATTAATATGAAAAAATTTTAGAAATAACATAAAAATTATGGATTAAATAATTATTAAATATATATATATATATATATATATATATATATTATAAATATTAATAAATAGTATATATTAAATAATGATATATAAAATGATCAAATTGAAAGAATTAAATAAAAATATTAAAAATGAGTAAATTTTTTAAAAATATAAACAATTTTATTAATTAAATAATTATTATATAAAAAATAAATTTAATATATAAATATACATATATTATAAATATTAAAAAATAGTATATATTGTATATATATATATAATTAATAAATAAAAAATATTAAAAAAAATTAAAATTGTATAAATTCCAATACTACAAAAAATAACGAATGTAACAAAAATTAACAAAAATTAATAAATTTAATATATAAAAATATATAACATAAATAGTATTTTATTATTATAATTAAATATAAATAATGAAAATGAATAAAATGTAACAACTAAAAAACATTAATGTCTTAATAATTTTTAATTGTTTGTATACATATTTATTCATTAACATATTTCAATATAAGTATATATCAATATATTTATTTTCCCCCAAAATATAATTTATCTGATAAAAAATATATACTCTTCCATTGAATATGTCATGTTTGTTGCGGAAAATGGTTTCTAATTTTAAAATAATATTAATTATAAATATTGACTAATTTCATCAAGTAAAGAACACTTAATGGAGTGTCATTTTATTTTTCAATTTAACAAATAGAAAACATATAAAATATTGATTTTAGACACACATATATGCAATTAATGAATTTTTATATTACATGCACACACAAAATATTTCCGCAATTTATTCAATTTTAATATTCATTTTATAATTATTTTTATGAGAAAAATATGATTAATATATATTTTGTTTCTTGTTAGTAAAATTTTATCATTTTTATATTTTTATTCAAAATATACGATTTATTAATTTTTAATATTTTTTCTAGTTTTTACATTTTTTAAAGTTATTTATTTATTTAATCTTAATTCATTTTTAATATTTATGAAATTTTGTCAGTTTCAATTTTTGAACATTCAATATGTTTGTATTTTTATCGATATTTATTTTATATTTATACAATTTTATTCATTAATATTTAATGTCTCCAGTATTGATGCATTTTATATAATTAACATGTATTCATTAACATATATATATATATGTATTCATTTTTTATTTTATTAAATTGTCTATACAACTACTAACAATTATTCTTTGTGTAAATTTATTCATTCTTACTAGTATTTATTTCATTAATAGTCTCTAAATATTGTATATTTTCATTGATCAATTTAACATATATGAAACTTGTATATATATGGCTGACATTAATTTCACACAAACAATTGCTTACATAATTAATGAAATCATATATGTAAACCCATACCCAAATTATTTATGTAGTTTATTAAAATATTAATAATTATTTTGGAATTACATTTAGTAATAATATATATTTAATATATTATGATTTTAATCGGTAAATTTTATTTATATTTTTTAAATTTTTTTAAAGTTAGTTTTATTTATTTATTTTTACTATTTATTTATTTTTTATTTTATTTCAGAATTTGTTCATTTTCTAATATTTATTTATACATATTTATATAAATTATTTTAATATTATCAATACATATTCATATTCATTTCAATATATATCCAAATTTTACATTTTTAGAAATTTTTATTATTTTTAAAACTTATCAATATTTTCAAATTTTTTAAAGCCTACTCAATTTAAATTATTCAATATCATTAATTTATAACATTAATTTAAATAATATTATACCTTCATTAGTAATATTAAAAATATATCTCAAAATAAATTTTTATAAAAAAATAAAATTTTAAAGAATTTTTATTATATTTTTAAAATTATATATTTATAATTATAAATAAATAAATTAAATTTTTGTAAATTATTCGTATAATTATAAATACATATTTATAAATTTAAATAATTATGAAATTATAATAAATATATTTAAATGGTGAATATATTTACAATATTTATATTTATATTTATATAAATTTATAAAATAAACATATTTTATATAAATATGAAATGATATAAATATATTTATATTTATAGATGTTAATAAATATATTATAATAATGAATTTATTCACTATATTTGTATTTATATTTAATTATTGGTTACATATAATGATATTAATATATTTATATTTATAAATAAATATTTTTAAATATATTTTAAAAAACATGTATTTATAAATATATTTATAAATGTATATAAACTATTTTCAGAAAATTTTATATTGATAATTATGAACAAATAAATATAATTTTACTAAAATTATTTATATAATTACAATCAAATAATTACATATTTATATAATTATAAAATTATAATAAATATATTTAATTAATGAATATATTTAATATATCTGAATTTATATTTATAAACCTTTATTAAATAAATATGTAATTATATAAATGAATATAATGATATAAATATACTAATAGTTATAAGTTTGTTAAAAAATAAATATACAAATTTATTTATTTATAAGTATAATTAAATAATGTTTATGGAAAAATACATATTTATCATCATTAATGTTTTAACACTGTCAAAACCACACATTATCAGTGCTTTTTTGGTATCATTGATAAAACCCTTCCCCCATATTTTTTAAAGAACCCTAACCAAACATATTTCATTGGGGCCGCTCAAGCTCTCGTGGAAGTCTAGCATGTTCATCTCTCCATCTCAACCTTCTACCAGAAGAGTCATGCATCAAATTTAAGTTATATTGCCTTTGTCCCCCTCCTATCATGTTTATGACTGGTTCGAGTTTTGCGGTGTTCATTAGTGCGACGTTTAAATGGATTGTTTCTTTTCTGGGTTTCCTCATTTCTTTCTCCTTCATTTTATCTTCAATGTAGGTTCTTTTATCTCATCCTTCACTACTTCAAACTATTGTCTGAACCTTAATTGGGTTTAGGTTCAAAATGTTTTATGTACTGATCCATTGGGTGTTCATGTACATTATATGGATATAATTTATTTTTATTAATTGGTATATATTTTTGTTATTTTCACTTATTGTGGTTTCATTGTTATTGATTCTAGAATTAGATGGCATATTAATGGACAAGTTATAGATGGTCAAATTTGGGGGTACATATTGATTTCGGTCTGTTTTGGGGGTCATGACTTATAAATATTGTGAATAATTTTTGACATAAATCATTAATTGTTTTTTTATAATGTTGTGGAGATAATATTATTGGTTTATTATTCCACATCTGGGGTTGGTTGGATATAGTGACTTGTGATCAATTTAGATGTGTGTGTCACAAGTTTAGTAAGTTCTTCAGTGTTTGGATTTTGGACTTTGAGATTGTGTAAATTAATAAATATATCTCATAGAAATTATTTACGATGATTATTCAAATTATGGGGTGGATATAATAGTTATTTCATGTTATTTGTGATTAGTAATCCATTAAGGTATTACGTGTGGAATTTATATAGCTATTTCACAGTTTCGATGATATTTTTAATCATTAAATATAGTTGTTTTTATTATTTAGTTTCTTTTGTTTTAAAATGGTAGTTCAATGGTATTAGTGGTTTCTCAGGATCATTTGGAGTATTAAAATACCTCCATTAAAGCTTCCACGTGTTTTCAACTCATGATGCGATTCTCAGGATATTTCGATAAAACATTTTCACTCTATCATTAAAATATTTTTATAAATATCATATTAAAATTAAAAAATATCTATATATCGTTTCCATTTATTTGATTATATACACTAATAAAATTTTCATTGGTACCATAGGATTGTATTTTTATATCATCACTCTCTCCTGATTATTTCAGGTGAATACAGCAGTAATCCCGTACAATCCAATATCATAATTTTTCAGACCATTCCTTGAAATTGAAGTATAGTACCCCAAATTAGATCTTGTCACATAACCTAACTCACTTAAAGTATCACACACATTATATTGTCATATACATGGGTAGAAATGGAAGCCTTTGGTTTATTTAGAAGTCATTATATTCAATTAAATACATGAATGTAAGGGCTTCCACTTGAATTATCACCTTAGATAATTCTCATATATCAAGAGATTACTTATTTTATCCTCAACCAAATTATATTATTTGATATTATTATACCAAAATGAACTTGAAAAAAATAACGATAAAATACCACACTTAAACTATGGTAAAGCGTTTTTCACTATGATTCCCTATTCTTTTTAATTTGGTAACTGTTAATACAATTTTATTTGAGTTTATTTGGGATTTTGTTTGGATATTATCTAATTCTTCATAGTATTTCAACTGTATTTGGAAAAATTTGGTTTGAATTCTATTATTTAATAATTTTATTTAATACTTTTCAACTTTTTAGAGGTGTTTTATTTTATTTAGAAAGTAATTTGAGCTTTAAATTCTTTTTCTTTCATCATAAGGTCTTTTTAGAGAGTTTTTTATCCCTTGAAGGGTTTACATAAAAATGATTCATTCTGAATTTATATAAAGAATTAATAGGACAAATATCTATTAAAAAAGGGTTAAATCATTCCCCTATCAATATTTTGAAGCCCAAAACACTATCCACTGGTTCCTAGGGACTGGGGACTGCTCTTATGGTTGTAGTGAATGTGAATCAAGTGTATTATGGGAATTAAATACTCAGAAAATAAATGAAGCGTAATTTTTAACTTATATGATGATTATTAATATCATGGGTTCAAATTTATAAAAATTTATTACCAGGATAATTATTTTTTAGTTGAAAAATGAGTAAAAAATAAAATATTGACAAAAATAAAATGGTTGAATAGAGGGTGGATCTGAAAAATGAGGTTATAAATCTTAGTATACCATGGAAAAATAATTCTCAATATAGTATGTTGTTTATTCCTTTGGAAAAAATAATAATTATCCAAAATCTAATAAAATTTAGAACACTTTTTTCTTCTCAATTTTTTTTATATCCACAAAAAATACCACTATCTTTACAACCACCATATTTTATATATTTTTGTGTTATTCAATATTAAAATAACCTCTAAAAAATAATTATCCAGATTTTACAAAACATCATATTATATTATTTGAAAATTAATATAATCAAGATATATATGATTAGTGAAATAATTTAAATAAAAATATATTTTTTTTCAGAAACAATTATTTTATATACCTTAAGTGACATTGGATAGAATTCCAAATAATATTTTCTCTAATAACTATTATAGACATAAAGAATTTAGTAGTGGAAACATTTACACTCAAAAAAACTAAAATTTTATAAATAATTATATCATTTTATGGTGTAAAAATTATAAAAATAATAATTTAAAAAAAAAAGTTAAATTAAAACCCAAAAGAAATTAAAATATCTGTTAAGAAATATTTTTAGTAGAAAAAATCAATTTATTAATAAAAAATGAACTAACAAAATTTTAGAATAAAAAAATAATAAAATTATCAAAAATAACATGAATTTAAAAAAAATAACCAAAAAAATATAATAAAGGTTGAAATAATGATTTGAAATCCCTAGATTAATAGTATAAGGAGTATCATAACATCTTAAATGGGAAAAAGTGAGAGAGAAAACATTTATTCTTGATATATCTGTCTATCATTGTTAATATTTTATAATTAATGGAATGAAGGATCACAGATTGACCTATACTTCACTATTTTCAAATGTGGGATATGATTTCAATTTCACTATGTTTTTTCTTTATCATCAAACTAATCATATTTAAAGTTTTTCCACAAAAAATTGGAAGTCACATAAACATTTTCACTCATTTAAATCACCACACATACTGTCTATGAAACACTGCATGTCCCAGCACATACCAAGTGAATAAATTAATAAACATCAACTCCTACAACTTTTGGAACTACCACCTAGAAAAGTAATAGAAAAAATCCAAGAAGTGGTGCCTTTTTTCATTAAAAAATAACCACTTATGAAATTAAATCCTCATACCAAAGTCAGCTTCCATTTAATGGAGAAATTGAAGGATATATTTGAATGTTTATACAATAATGTTTGTCTCATCATGAGAGTGTGTATGATCCTGATGTTGAGCCTTCTCATGGTCACACCAATCAAGAAACCCTAGTAGGATTTATACTAATGCTTGTTTTTTCATATTTAGTCAACAAATAATGAAATTTTGTTTGGTGAAAAAACAACTCCTTCCTGAGAACATTTATAATTAAGGATAAATATATCATTCTCATCATCTTAATCTTATAGACAGTTATTATTGATTTTGTTATTGAGACTCGTCCCTCCATCTCTTCTCGAAATGAACCTTTGTTTCTTGAACTACACATATTAAAAGTTTTCCCCTATAAAATATTAGTGATCATTTTAGATGAATTCAGATGAAAAAAATGACCACTAATGAATTAATTAATTTATTATAGTACATTAAACATTACCATCGAAGCATATCGAAATTATTTGAAAAAAATGTTGCTTTCCTCTTATTTTAATTATCTATAACAGTATACTTTGATTATGAATATATTATGGGAATTTGAAAATTTTATGTAAAAAATAATGATTTTAGGACATTAAGTGGATGGATTGGAATATAACATGGATGTACACTATTCATATGATATAAGAGTATGAATATGGAGTTAAATAGTTCATCATGTTTGACAAATAGAATGAATACAACCCTTCTCAAATTCATTTATTATGTTTAAATTGTTAATATTCAAGTAAAATTTGTCCAAAAAAAATTGGAATAACAATTTATTTGTCATGGAATATATCAAAGCTATAAATTGTGTACTAAACATGCTTGAAAATGGAATGTACACACCGATTGGGATGATAATTCAGTTTCTGGATCAATTGATATGCATAATAGTGTAAATGATAATGGAGATCATATGGAAGAAATGAAAATGAAAATTATAGATAACAATCTTGATGGTACAATGTTTTTTTACAAGTTAAATAGATTTTCTAAGAGACCATTGAACACTAGTTGTACTAGAAACACAAAATTTTCAGCTGTATTGAAGTGATATAATTTTAATACTGGATATGGATTGAGTGACCATAAATTTATATAAATTTTTCGCTTTCAAATTGATATGATACTAGGAGAAAATAAAAAATCCATATTGAAAATATCACACACAAAAAATCTATGTTCAATGGGTATGATGTAAAAAACAGATGATTTTCCAAATTATTTTATATTGTTTCACATGGACCATGAATCTCTCATAAAATGCAATAAACATGTCATAGATTGATACAAGAAAGATTAATCAAGTATGTAAAATGATGTGTTGTAATTTCCTATCATTACATGGTTTAGAATATTATATAGATGTCAACAAACATCAATCCCATTAATAGGGAATGAAGATACAAGAATTAATGATGAGAAACTATGACTTCCAACAGATTCTACTTAGTGGAATAAAATTGATTATGAGTATCCTAATTTTTTTTTGAGGAAATCCATGTTTTCATTTTCTGTAGTCAAATAAATCTTATTGGCATATAAAGTATTACTCTTAGTACATGTAAGGTCATGTGGGTAATTTTTAACTTTCCTATGTGATTATGTGAAAAGAATAAATACATTATGCTGTCTCTGGTTCTGTCTTGAGAAAAACCTAGTAATTAAATTGATATTTATTTTTATCCATGAATCAATTATTTGAAAAAGATGTGGGATACACGTATTACAATGTATGATTTTCATGTAAGATAAGATTTCAAATTGAGGGACATGTTGAATGGGATGACAAATGACTTTACAACATAATGAAATTTTCAAAGATATTTCATTAAAGGAATGTTGGGGTGTCACATTTTTGAATAATTTACACACTCAGTTCAGTTGATACATTTTTTAGAGAATGTATTTGAATTCATCAGAAATTTTCTACTCAATGGATTAAATATAGATTGTTGGTTATAGAATCCGATGGGAATACCGAACATGTTACAACACCATCTCCACAAATGTGTGATCAAATTTTTGATAAATTAATAGATATTGACAATGTTTACACTAATCCATTTTTAAAAAAAATTACAAAATGATGATGAAAAAATAGAAGAATTTTATTTTTATTATTATATTGGAATTAATTTTGCATTAGCCATTTTCTAGATTACATTCATGTATAAAAACATTTATTAGATATTTACATTTCAATAAAACTAAACATTTATCGAAAAAATAAGGAATAAATTCTTGGTTTGAAAATATAGCCATGTGGATAAGGGATGAGTTGGAATCGGTGAGGGGTAATGCATGGATTTGTTTCATCTAGAAACTTACCCTATAAATACACAAGAAAATTTGTAATTATTCATTTTACTTAATGGTGTAAACATCTCACAGGGGTATTCATAGAATATCAATAATATTGTTCCAATAACTAATTTGATGATTTAGTGATTAAAATAATATGAATTATATGTTTTGAGGCCAGATTTGATATATGTCACATTAAATTTCATTCTACCTAAAAATATATGATATACATTAACAATAATCAGATTATTTATCAACTCCATATGTGGAAACTTTATACACTCGATGGAGTTTCTATTCATGGTTAAGTAGATTTCAATCATATTATGTGAATTATATATGTTCTTCCCACAGTCAATCTTTGATATAATGTTCCACCTGTTCCAATGGTTAGAGATCTTTAAATATATATTCATATCTATTATAGATGGCTGTACCCCATTGAACGATATGTAAATAATTTTAAAGGGTTTATTATCAATCAATGTTTTCTAGAATGTTTTATTGTAAAATGATATATTGTGAATGAATCTATTTAATCATTTACCAATTACCTATCATATTTTTGTAGCATTGTTCTCCCATAGTCCCCACACATTGGATACCTTATTGGTGATTGTATTTATAGAAGAGGTGTTGTTACAATTTCCATAATAAAGTAGGATAAATCATACCATTAAATTTTACATAATATTTAATATTTTCAACCGTATAATGAATCCCAAAATGAAATTCAAAGATATTTTAATTCATCAAGGTCGTAAAGATTGATATAAAATACATATATTAAATATAATATAGGATGGTTCTAAGATCATATTTTTAAGGAGTTATCTGAAAATAAAAATTCAACTGTCTAAAGACTTCTATTGTTATCCAGTGTACCAAATGAAAATATTATATCTTACACTGGTTTTATAATCAATGGTTATACATTAGGTACAAAACAACACTATGACTATAGTATGATTCAAAATAGCGGAGTTATGTTTGTGGAGAAAGTGTTGAACTTATCTAATTCCAAGGATATAAATACAATTTATGTGACTAATTAATATTTATACATTATCGAATAGATATATTTCGGGTATTATAAAAAATTTCTACTGCCATTTTCCTATTTTAAATGGGATGAAAATAGTAGAACAAAGAAATTTAATGAATTGCGCTTCATAATGGTGAATTTATTTTTGTTAGGGGAAATAGATTACCCATTCATAATAGACTCACATGTAATGTAAATATCTTATGTATGAGATCCAAAAACAATAATTGGTTGATTATCCTGATGGATAACAAAACAACTATATGGTTAGAGGAAAATATAAACGAGGATGAACCTTTCATTAGGCGATCACAACCAAATCATGGAGGACCTAATATTTATAATGTCTCATATATTAGAGGGGACCACAAAAAGGGGATTTGGATTATGGATAGAGGATCCAAATCACATCAACCTTCTAAATGAATAATGTTTGTTCAATGAAAATATTAATGAATTTATTAATATATAATTATCTTATACAAAATATTATGTGTTTTATGGTATTAAAATAATAAAAATTAAATTTTTGAATACTTTAGAAGATAATTTATTCTTCATATGATGATTCTAATATCAAGATATAATAGGAGGTTGATTATAAACTAGCCTAATTATTATGGGATCAACAACATGTTGATTAAAAAAATAACAACTCAACATCACAGTGTTGAATAAAATTTGCAAGGCATGAAGTGTGGTCTTAAAATATGAGGTCAGAACGAATGAACGTGGAAAACATTTTGAACCCAAAAATATAATGTTCTATAGAAACTTTAGGGTCACAATGATGATGAATGTGCTAATTGATATATATTCATGGTGTCATATCTATCTTGTAAATAAGGAAACCCATTTGGAAGGAATGAAGGTAATTTTAAAATATACTATCTCTATTTTACTAAAAAATATTGTGAAATGGTGGTTAAATTTTCATTATTCCTTGTAGATATCATTTATTTTTGTATATTTCCATAAGAAATATGTATTAATGGAAGCGAGAAATGCCCATAATGTCTCCTCGACTCTTCTTGAAAAGTTTGATCTTAGGGATGATGATGGGAAAGTAAAGCCCCACCAACCAGTTACTTATGAACATATTATTAAGTAGGAATAATTGAATTATTTCTTCCATCATCACAATGTGAAATCATTTCTAGTGAATTATAATCGATAATATATTATTTTGAATTATTTATTTTTTCCAATTTGATTCAAAATTATTAATTTATTTAATGTAAAAGGTTTGATAATAAAATAAAGTGTATCAAAACTAATGAACCCCTATCAAAAAGAAATAATATGTTATGCTTCACTAAAAATTAAATTGGTATATATTTTCAATAAAATACAAACAATTTATGTCTCACATAACATAATTTGTTCCTTTTTTATATTCATATTGATGAATCAAAATCTAGAGTTTCTTCCATCCCATATCATTAGTTATTGAAGGAGATTCACATAAATAAGGAGGGTAAACAAGATGATAAAAACAAAAAATAAGTGTGTGAAAAATTTGTAAGTTTTAAATAATAGTAATTCATTATGATTTATAACAGTATTACCTAAAAATATATGTTTATGATCATATGTATTTATATTGTTTAGACACCAAAATTGGTAGTGAACATATCAGAAGAAAACTTCATTTAGTGGAATTGAATTGGCTAAAACAATAGGGTCACATTAGAGCTGTAGGTTTTAGAGTGTCTCCTAAAACATATTCATAGAATGAAAAGAAACAAGAATATACATATGAGTTAATTATAGGATTTTAGGTGAAATTATATTCATTGAAAGATATTATTTCCCAGTCATCTTTGGAAGACCAATATATAAAAAAGAACAAATAGAATTTGTGGTGGAAAAAAGATCAGCACATGAATAACCCAATAACCACGGTAGATTTGAGTCTAGTCATTCAACTGAAAGGCATACCTTACTCGTGGAAATAAATTTTTTCAAACCTATTTATCATAAATTTAAAGAAAAAAATCTTCTTATAACTTTATATTACTAAACTTATATAGGGTAATGTTTCATGTAATTTCTATCTATCATCACCCACACATGACCTTGTTCTGAGGGGTCTAGTGCATAATATCTTGGGATACAAGATTCAAAAAAAATAATTCCAAAAATATCACAAGATATTGGGGATTGAAGTAGCTCAATATTTGACCTCTTGGTTTCATATTACATATGGTTATCAAGATAATAAAATAGTCAGGTATTCTACTATCACTATTATAACAGGGTCTTATAATCTTATAAAGATATATGAAGTATTTTTTAAAAAAAATCAAATAAAAAACGATAAAAATTATTGAGAAAATGTAAAAATTGAAGTATGGTATTACATATGGATAAATATAAAGGTAAATTGATGGGATTTCCATTAAAATATAGTGAATCAAACAAATAACCAAAAATAACTTCCAGGGGTACCATATACCCACTAGTTCCACTACAACCTATATTATCATTTACACTACATGATGCTACCACATTAAATTATGGAGATATATCCTATATTACATATGATGTAGAAATATTTGTAACTATAATTATAGAAATTTTTTATCTTGACAACATAAATGAGACTCTCCTATTTTATGGTTATGAGTTTCAATTCTGAATACATACATATGGAACATTTTACTAATATGTATGTCAAACAAATTATCAAATATTTTAATTAATGTTAATAACTATTAATATATTCTATATTCATTTAAATATCTATTTAATAATCTGAATATCCATATAATCATTATTGGGATCCATTAATCCATGTATCATTTTTATTGAAGAAATTCAATTGGTGTTGAGAAAAATTGGTACGAAAAAAATGATAGAAATGAGGAATTTCGGACAAAAAATAAATAATGACACTTTTTGATGCCTAAATTTCAGGGGTAAAACTATATAATCAATTTATATAAAATATAATTTTATTTTTTTCGTTATTTATTGGTATCTATTTTATAAAGAATCACTCGATGATGGTCACAATCAACCCGGACACCCAAAATATTTATTTTTTTATCAAATGCATTGGTATCTATCATAATGACCACAAATGATGTGTATTTTGATTTTTAATTCACTATAGTCAAACTTTATATATAAAAAGAAAATTATATATTCTAGTTTGTGTTTTAACTAGAATATTGTTGTGATAGAGCGATTGGTATATATTGTCTAAATCATGGTATAATGTGGTTGAATTAATATAAGAATATAATGGATTGTGTAAAATGGAATAATATTAATGGATGTATTCAAGCATTTTATTATCAAAAGTTATTTTCAAAAATTACTTATTTTGGTCAATATTTCTATAGTCTAAAAAGAAAGATAATAAAAAAATACAGATATTATTCTTGAACATTTATGAAAGGTATCATAAATCATCTAAAGAATAGAATCCCTAAATTGGTAATTTAAAAAGGTAATAAAAATTTCAATAAAAATATTTCTTAATCATATTTTTTTCTAATTTTCTATGTACTAAAAGTATTGAAGATAATCTACATAATAAAAATAAGGAGTAAATTTGTTTAGAGATGAGTAGACAACGTACATGGTTTGAGAATTCTTACCGACATTAAATATATGAAATTACCAATTATGATTGTGATATAGTGTGGTCAATTACCATGAAATATATAATGGGATTAAATTATTAGTATAATAATGATTATATATTATTTTTGATATCGTTCTCAAGGGGAATTATAATGAAGGAAATTAGTTTTTTTGGAAATAAATGGGAATAATATATGGTGTCCAATTTTTTATAGTAATCATTAAGAGGAATCTTTCTAATAATTATTTAGTTAATATTAGCATAATTTTATCTTCATTATTAGTTAGTTTCCTTATCATCTTTATCTAACACATATTTTGATAAATTTTCATATTATTTCAAAACACATCTCGGAAGCTCAAATTTTAGAGAACAATTTTGGATTGATTTAAAAAATTATAAAAATAACCAATAATTCATTTTTCACATATTTTAATTAACTAAAAATCAATATATCCCCTGATGTTCATAGTATAACTCGAAAGATGTGTTCTAAATAAAAAATGACATTTTGGTTTCAATCAGACAATAAATAGTTAGAAACCTGAAATTGAGCTTGAATTTTTTTTAAAAATTATGAAAATGAACAATAGTTTCTTTTCCCATGTATAAATTGTCCTCCTATAAATACAACACCCGATGTGGTTGGTATGACATGAATTTTTAGTTTTTAATAAAAGATGTGACATTTTAGTTTAAAATAAACATCAAATTATCAAAAAATAGAAAAAATATCTATTTATATTCAAACATTAGGAAAACAATCTATAATTCATCTTTCATGTGTAGAAATTTACCATATATCAATATGATACATGATGTGTTCGACCTGACCCAATGCACATCCTTTCAAAAAAATAATCCATTTTATTTTAAAACATATGTTGAATAGAAAAAACTATGAAAACAATATTAGATTTTTTTAAATTGTTAGGAAAACAATTCATTATTTATTTTTCATGAGTAAGAATTGACTGAACATCATTCTGTTGTATGGGGTGACCTGTATTACTGATTTTTTGTGCTTTGAGTTTAAAAATGATATTTTAGTAAAAAAAGATGACGTAAAAAAATATAGAAACACAATTGGGTTGTTTTTATACACTATTTAAAATAACCATTAGTTATTTGTGATATGCTGGAATGATCCCCACCTAAATTTGGAACATGGTGTTCCGGGCATGACATAAAGTGATGTTTATAGTTTTAAAATTTCGATTTTACTTCAAAAAATGTGTCACTCAATGAAAATAAATAAAATTCATTTGGATTGTATTGATTATTTAGGAAATAGATAAATAATTAATTTTTGATGTGTAGGAATTAGAATCAAATCAGATTGATACATGATGTGAGTTATACGACTGAATTTGAGTGTTTTTAGTTTAAAATTAAATTTTATTAAAAAAATAAATTCGACATATTGAAAACAAGAAAACAATTTCTAATAGTTTTTCAAAATTCTGAAAATAATCCATTAGTTATTTATAATGTATACGAATCAATTATATATCAATATGCTAAACAATGTACATAGTAAGACTCAACATGTGGGGTTTCAGTTTAAAATTTACAGTTTGTAAATGTATTTTATAATATTTATGTTTAATTCATTTCTTTATAGGATTACTAACATAAGAATTGTTATCTTGTAAAGGTGGATTATTTTTCTCAGGTAGTGGAGGTTTTTTTGAATCATATATTTCTCCTGATTGATTTGACTTTGAGGTTTGAATATAGATAACATAAATAAAAAAATGGTTTAAGAATGTATACATACGTCAAGAAAATGTTAATTTCTACAAATTGTTTAGTTAATTTTTCTTTCATTTTGTATACTATTTTTATGATAATTTACTTGTCATTTTTATCTAATCCTTATTTATTTTTTTCATAGGTGTTTTGAGAATTTATATTTTCATCCAACAATCTACAATAATTTATAAAATAGAGGACATGTTTCTTTTGGATGGAATAGGAAACCCCATCTTATATGAAAAGTGAAGTGTTCGAGATACCATGTGGTTTCCTCTTCTATCCAAATGAAATATGATCTCAATTTTATTATGTTTTTTCATTTTCTTAAAATCAAAACACAAGTTACATATTAAATCAACTGGACCTCAATATGATACATAGTGTTCTCAATATGTCTCAATGTGTATGTTTGTAGGTTTCAATTTAAATTTAGATTCAAAAAAAACATCACATACTCAATACAATCTGAACACATTATTGTTTATTTTATAAAACAGTAAAATAATTCATAATTTATTTATGATGAGTAGGAATTAGGTAAATCGCAATCTGACACATGATGTTACCAGTATGACGCCAACCATTATTTTTTCTTTGAAATTGACATTAATTTCAAAGTGTGTGTCATTATTTTAATAAGATATTTTAGTAAAAGAAACTCTTGTGACATCATAAAAACTAATAAAATACATTTATCCAATTTTTAAACTATAGTAAAATGATTCATATTTCATTTTTGACTTGTAAGATTAATCCACACCATAATTTGGTACATGTTGTGACTAGTATGACTCAAAGTGTAGTTTTTTTAAATTCACGTTGTTATTAATAGAAAAGAAAACTGACATACACAAAAAAATGAATTTGGATTATTATGATTCATTATAAAAAAATTCATATTTAAATTTTTATGTGTTGTTTTATCTTGACCTCAATCTTATACACGGTGTTCCCGGTATGACTCAAAGTGTCTGTTATGAGTTTAAAATTGACATTTTAGTTTACAACATGTTTCACTCACTGGAAACCATTAAAACATGAATATATTGTCTTGATAATTTATTAAAATGATTCATATGTCATTTATTATGTATAGGAATTATTCACACGTCAATCAAAAAGATGATGTGACCTATATGACTCAAAGTGAGTGATTCCATTTTAAAATACAATATTAGTAAAAAAACATGTAACATACTAAAAATCAAGAAAATTATTTCATATTGTTTTTATAGTTTATAAAATTCATCAATTTGTCATCTTTTATTATTATTAATGAGTCGTTCCTCAATATTATGGACGTTGTGGCTGGTATGACTACGAGAGTGTTTAATTATTTAAAATTGACATCAAGTTTTGTAAAATAGAAAATTGACTTTATTAGAATTTATTAAAAGCATTTCCAATGTATTAATACATTAGAAAAAAGATCCATAATTTATTTTTGACATGTAAATATCTTCCAAATCTCAATATAATAAACATTATGCCTGATATGACTCGATTTTTTCCATTATCTGTTAAACAATTACAATTTAGTTCAAAACATCTATCACTCATCGAAAACCAAGAAAATATGTTCCGGATGTGTAAGAAATTTACGGAAAAAAATTCATATGTAATTTTTTATGAGATGGAATTAGTCTTACGTTAATCCAAAATACATTGTGAACGGTAATACTAAAAGTGTGTGGTTTCAATTTAAAATGAAATTTTACTAAAAAAGGTGACAAACTCAAAAATGAAAAAAAATGGAATTTTTTGATACTTTAGGTCAGTGATCCATTAGTAGTTTTTTTGTCTATGAATCATCCACACCTCAGTGTGATTCACGGTGTGACTAGTATGACTCTTATTGTGTCTTTTTATTTAAATTTGAATTTTTTTTGAAAAGAAGGAAAGTGACATACTCAAAACCGAGAAAGAACATTCAAATTATTTGGATACATTATGAAAATGATCCATAAGTTAATGGTGAAATGTATGAACCACCTGAACCTTAATCTAATATATAGTATTCCTGACAAGAAAAAAAGTATATGTTTTTTATTTAACTTTGACACTTTTTGTTTAATTTATTTCATTATTGTATTAGTAACAAAAGAATTGTTTTTTATAAAAGGGTATTGTTTTTTTCAATATCGGGTGTTTTTTCGAAAACTAATTGCATGAGTGGTGATTCATGGTGAAATACACTAGAAAATTTGTTTTTTTGAATGTACAAGATAATTTTTACTTACTCATGTAATTTTTCAAACCCATATTTGAAATTCCAATAATTCATTTTATTTCATTGGTATTTTTATCATAAATTTTATTTTAATTAAATTATTTATTTTCTTCTATATTTAATATATATTTATATTCCTTTTTTTGTATTCTGATTGTGTATTATTTTATAGGTCTGATGCATAGCTTTTTTTGGGAGGAAATTGTGTAGAAATTGGAGTGTCCTTTACAAATTCTTCTTATAGCGCTGATACAGGGTCATAATTAGTGGTACATAAAAATTACTGATAATTAAAACATTTATCAGTGCCACTAAAAATGTGTTAATAAAGGATTTAGTTTTCAGCACCTTTTCAATTATCTGATAACGAGTTCCATTATCAAAAAAATTTCAAGAACTAATAATGTCCTAGATATTTTATTATCTCTTATTTAGTAAGTTATTTTAACAACTGACAAAGAGCATTTTTAGTGCTATAAAATGTTTATTTTTTATTAGTGACCATAGTGAAAATTTCATTACCATCATCCATTTTGGAGCATTATATTATCATGGAATTTCTTTCTTGAGATCTGGTCCCATAGAACATAGTTTTCATTAAGGGTGTATCTCAATCATATTAATTAATTAAAGTAGTTGGAAGAGTGTTGAGGAACTCATAAATCATCGACCTTTTAACTAGGGGTCCACTTAATGGATCATAGAGCTACAAATTAAATCATTTTTAATTTTTTTACCAACTATATATAATAAATTATATTGATAGTCCTATGTATATGATATATTATGGAGTATATAAATCCTTTCAACTATAATATTAATGAGATATGATATTATGGAACCAATATTGTGTGTTATTATTTTTTGATAAAATAGTTAGAGATTAATATATTATTTATTTATTTTCTAATTTACTAATCAAAATTATGTAAAAAATTTACACTCAACTTAAATATAGAAATGGATACCTACACGACACTGACTATGTCACTACGATCAATATTAGATAATGATAACATTCTCACCAGCATTAATTTCCAAGAATGGTATAGAATTTTATGTGTAACATTATTCTATGAACTAAAAATAAATGTTCTATAATTCTAAATTCATGAGGTACCTATAAAAGTGGATAATGGGTCGGAATTCTCTTTTTATATGAATTATTTGGTTTATTGAATAAATGTCCAATGTTTTATGTTGTCTTTTTTGTGAAGTGAGCTTTTAATGAAATAAATACTTATGGATATATAAAAAATCTTGTATCACCATCATGATATTTATCAATAGAATAGGATAAAATAAATCTATTATATTTTTAATCCACTATTAATGTTTAATGTTAGATATTTGGTGCATTATGGGCCTCATCTATTCATGATGACTAGATGAATTGAGCACATAGATGTATTGGGGTTTCAGATCCCAAATCTGATATACAGAAATCTCATTTTATCATCACTATCAAAGAGATCCACATATTTCATTTTGAATTATATCATGATAAATAGTGACAATTATCTTTCATAATTCCTTACATTGATTCTTTATGTTGATATAGACACGTAATGTGAAAAGTGTGAGTTTCTTTTGGTGAATAAGAAAAAGAAGAACAAGGAAAAGAGACCCAATACTTATTTCATATCTATAGATCCTCAAACCCATCCCTATATGAAAAATAATATCCATAAATAGTTAAAAGAAAAAACTCATAGTTGATGAATAAATAATCCAAGCTGAAGATGCTAGTGGAAGCTTTAGGTGTGTTCATTATCGATTATATTCTTGTTATATATACATACATGTGTATTAGAAAAAAAAACATAAGTGCTCCCAGCGTAATTCAAATTTACGTATCATGTTAATTCTAAAATATATCCCTTATATAGGTATATCTTTAAGAAACTAGTGGGTCGTAGCTTTTTGAATTATATATATGATTTTATAACCCACATAATCCAATTAGGATGAAATTTTTATTAATTGATTGTTATTATGTTCCTAACATTACAAAGAACATAAATGTTTTTTCCTTATTATATAAATATGGTTCTATTTTCATTTTCAAAAATCAAACATACTAACATTATAAATACAACATATGTTATGATATGAAACATTCAAATCACGTTATTTATGTATAAAATTCTGGATAACATGTATCGTAAATCGGTAATAAATCATCTTTTCATGACTCATTTGAATAATAGCTACAGAATCATCATATTGCTCATTTAAATGAGAATTATTGGGAAAATATCTACCAAAAAGTTTAAACATACAATTTTAAGACAAAACCACTAGATAGATTTCAAGCTAAATTACATGGAAAAATGACCAAAACAAAATTTTTTTACATGATAATTGCATTATAATATTCTAGAATTTGTATACACTGATGTGTGTAAACCTTTTCGAATATATTCTAGATCTGTTTATTCATACTTACTTTTACTAATGACTTGAGTATATATGGTTATGTCTTCTTGATGAGGTATATTTATGAATCCATTGAAAAATCAATAAAGTTAAATAATTAATTAGATAATCATCATCGTAATAACATAAATAATATTCAATCTAATTGAGGAGGTGAATAAATTTAACATGACATTATTGACTTTCTATAGGTCTGTGAGAGTCTATGTCAACTCACACCACCTTTTACACCACATTGGAATGGTTTGAGTGAAAGAATTAACCCTTCTATTTTTGACATGGTGAGGCTAACAATTTTGTCATTAAAATATACTATTATCTTTCTGGGGATATGAATTACATGGTTCATCACACATTCAAAATTGAGGGAAACTAAAGAAAAAATGAAATAAATTAAAAATTAATGTATCAAATGAAACATATGTTGTCACATACTTTTGAATTTGGTTGAGAAGTGTTTTTTAAGGCCATATCATGGAAAACACAAGAACTCAATAGAATGATGTCTATCTTTATGGGATATCCTAATGAAAGAAGTAGGTATTATCTATACAAATACATAAAAAGAAGGTTATTTTCATAATAAAATACATTATTCTTGCAATGGAGAACATCCTCATAAAGGATAGTGGAAGTGACATTGATGTAAATGAAGTTGATGCTCAAGATACACAAGGTTCAGTACATGAATGGATTCTATAGGTCCCCATAGAGGAGAATGTTCTAGAAGCATAACTAAATTATTTGAAATCCTAGTGAGTTAAAGATCCAAAAAGATATGGTTTTTTAGTCAATAAGGATTGTGACTAATTATTGGTTGAAAATAATTATCATATTTCCTATAAAGTTTGTGTTTGGAGATTAGATGATTCAAGATGGAAATAATCGATGAATTTAACTTTTCATTTCATTTACCAAAACAAAGTTTGGGTTCTGGTACATCAACCAATTGATGTATAACCTATTGTGTTAAAATGGAAATTGAAAATAAAAGTAGACATATAGGGTAATTTATTTGTCGTTGAAACATGGCTGGTTTCTTAAGAGATTAAACAATATAATGGAATTGTGTTTTCTAAATCCTTTTCTCTAGTTTTGATGTCTAATCCAATTAGAATTATATATTCCATGGAAACATTCCATCACATTGAGATTTGATAGATGGATATAAAAATTGGTTTCCTTAATAGAAATTAATATAAAAAGGTTATAAGAAAAATTAAAAAGGTATTATTACTCCAAGAATTTATAATAACAAATAAGACATAAAGATATCAATTAATTGATTCATGTAAGCATATATGTAATGGAAAAATGTCTTTAAATAATAAAGAAGATATTGTTTCATAAATACAGAATAATAGACATGTGTTTATGAGATATTTAATGGGAAAATGGTAATATTTCCAGTAGTATATGTTTGTAAAATATAATTCATTGGAAATGGAATAATAGTTTTATATTTAGATAAGGACCGGTCAAATCAGTGCTTCTCTATGAAGAAATTAAGGGAAGTATGCATATACCTAAAATATAGATCATTCATGATGGATCCAAAGGGATCATTAGACTATGTTTATGTAATTATTTAAATAATATGTTAAATATTTTTTTACATAATAATCTAGGAGATAATTGGTTCTAGTGTCATAGGGTATAAAAATATCTTTGAAAATTTTTCCTCCCTAAGAAAAAGTGAGAGAGATATAGAGAGAGCGAGGGAAAGATATATAAGGACTAATTTCCCATACACTTATAGAATGGGATAAATCATGTATTCAGTCACGAATCACCTCTATTCGCAAATCCCTAGATAACTTTAACATATATGCGAATATTTTAACAGTTTCAATGATTATTGTCTTTCCATCATGCATTCTCAATGCTTTTTCCTGAATCACAACCATCTCAAAAACCAATATTTGTGAAAATCATTCCATTACCATATTTGAGAGTGGTGAATCATGTAAACCCAATTTTTTGGAATCTCCCTCCTTCATCTTGATTTTTAGCCGAAAAATTTGGAAGCTACTGGGAAATGATGTCACCATTAAAATTGTAGTCATATTGTTTTGTAAGTTCACTTTTCTTTCAAAATCCCTCAGCAACCTTGTGTGGATGGAAAACAAACACAAACGTGACTATTTTTCTAGCTATAAATTAGTTTGGTTCAAACAACAGATAGTTTCAACATGGATCACCCTTATATCCCTATATCTTGATGGTAATATTTAACTATATACATTTTAAAATAAATCAAATTAATATTTAGTAAAATTAAATTTTTTAGGGAGAAAATGAAATAAATTTTTTAGTATGTTGCACTGATTGACCCAATATTAAACATAATATGGCCTATAATATTATGTTTAGTTTAAAATAATATGTCATATAATATCATTTTAATATATTCTGGGATATATTATATGAATATTTATGGAATTACCTATTGATCATATTTTAATTTCAAGAGGTTTTAAAGTACTATAGTTTAATATTTAATTTTTTATAAAATATAAATTGGATTTTATTTGAATATGAGATATATACACAACCCCACAATCCAATTATAAAATTAATGACTAAAAAATCTATAAAAGGAATGGAAAATTATTTAGAAAATATGATCCTAAATATATATAACATTTATATTTTTGAACTTCCAGATTATGTTGGGATGTTTTTGTATGATTAAATATCACAAAAAATATATCATCACACAAAAATTTAAAAGATAAGAAGAAATATTATATGATTATACATTAAATGATGAGTCAGGTCATTAAAAATTAAATGATTAGTACTAGATATGCCTCTTTCTATTGGAGGTATTTTATTTTCCCCAATGTTTATTTTTTATTATATCAAATAATTACAAGTATTTCATGTCCTCTTAAAATTCTAGGGACTTATATAAAATTTTTATTATCCCTTCTATCATTGAATTTAGTTTTTTTCATATCTCTAAACTACATTAATTCATTCCCTCTTATATAACTTGATATATTGAAAGATAAATTAAGAGATTTATGTGATACATTCACATAGGAGATAAATATAGTCACCTATGTCTACTACCTGATAATCAAACTATGTTTTTTACAATAAGTAAATTTATTTTATTTATTGTCACATTTTCATTGTTATATGGTAGATAAAAATTGATGATGTTCACATTAAGCAACATCATTAAAATGATGCATTGATTTGGCTTAAAAAATCCAACAAAAGGGAATTATAATATATTTATATATCTTCTAAGTAAATCTGGTTTTTTACATTACTATTACAGTCATTATTTTAATGTTTATAGTGTTATATTAGGCCCAAATAAACTTATACATCCCATGGTTTATAGTGTACCTTAATTCTTATATTTGAAACATCATTTAGGTGATAATTCATAATTATTTAATAAATTATTGATAACTATTGACTTTATTCAATGACCTAGAATTGTTAACTTTTGATATGATGTGATGATATCTATGAATGAAAAAAAACACTTTATAAGATACAAAAAACCCAATAATGTTTTCTATTTTTTTGTGTGAGACAAATATATGAACTATATTTAAATTAAAACATATTTTTAAAAATATAAAAATTAACTTAGTATTTTTAAATACAGAGACATATTTTATAATAGACTCGGATAGAAAAAATCAATGAATTCTTATAAGAGTGTTCTCCACATGTCCCACAATTCAATACACCCCAATTAAATCATATATATTTTATAACATTATTACTAGGAAAATATTAGTGAAATATCATTATTTTGTTACTTTTTAAAGACATATCAATACAATTATATGTTTGTAATTATGTTGTTTTGAGGTGAAATATATTTTTGAGAGATACATGAGTTTGATGTGGTGGATGAGATCCTTATACATTAAATTATTAGCATAGGCTTCATCAATGTTTATATGAGTTATTTTAATTTTAATTCTACTATTCATTTATAAATTTTGTGTAATATTTATCTAAGAGTAATTTTTTTAATTATAGGGAACCATTATACACATTTATAGCCCCATGAATCCTCACATCTCAAATCTTCTACATATAATTTTAGAAATTAAATTATGTATTCAAAAAAATTATACCATAAATTTTATACTGTTTTTAATATTTATATAATTATTTAATGTTAGAAAAAAAGTATTTATTTAAAATAAAATAATATAAAATATATTTTGAAAATAAATTAATGTTTATAAAAAATATATATATAACATTGATTTTTTATGATTTATTAAAATGAGGTATTTATAAAATAACTATGATAACATGGATCAAATAAAAATTATATTATACAATATTCATAAAAAATATCTGAAAACAATACCAATAAATATATATGTCTAATGCCTTTCAAAAACTAGCTATATTATACAAAATATCTAAACCAACTATATAATCATTCATTTTGATGTTCATGAGTTTCTCAAGAGAATATTGTAATACTATCAGTACATTGAATATCATTGGGGCCTACATGAAAGGAATGGTTTGTCATAAATACCATTAATGGTGTAAAATAGGATACAACAAGATAGAAAACCCATAAGAGTCCAAATTTGTAACAAGTAATTAATAAAATGAGGATCCTAGGTGATCACATAGAGTCATAAAATATAATAGAAAAAAAATATTGATAATAATAAAATATATCACAAACATAAGGTGTATCATAATAAACATAACACATGTATCATCGACAACGAATCATATAATTATTCCCAAAGATAACTATAGACCATACATCTATAATATTATGGATAAATATCACTATATAAATCCCATTCATATGATTTTTTAAGAGGTAACTACACCATGCCTATGAGTAATTATATCATGAGATATAAATCATTTCCTAATAATTAGGCAGATATAAACAAATGTGAAAGAAATGGATAATATAATAAATCCATAAACAAATAACAATAAAGGGATCTAATAGGATCTGACTAAAATATGTTATAAGTAAACATTTGAATTCTTTTTCAAATATATAATTATGAGTTATTAAAATATAACTCATAGTGATAGATAAATCATAATAAAATTTGAGAATAATGTTATGATGTAATTGTATTTTATTTAAATATGAAGAAATAGGTAAAAAATTAAAAGGGAAAGATATTAGGATTTCAAAATTATCAAAATTTAAATATTATATTTTATTTTAATATTAGGAGGTTTTTGAGATAATAATGAAGTGTAATCTTATTAAAAATATTGAAATAAATAAAATTGAAGAAATGGAATTCTTCCCTTCATCAGGTATAATTTTAAATAAATAATTGTTGTGTAACTATAGAAATATGATTATACTCATAATAAGGAAGGTAATATAAGAATAAAGGATTAAAATATAAGATATTTGTAACATAATGTAGGTATCACAAATATATACATTATGATAGTCAATATAACTGCAAAAAGGGGGAGTAACCCTTACATTTATCCTTGTCTAGCATCAGATATTCTACATTCTTCTAGAATAGTCAAGGTTCATTAATTAATTAAATTCATCATAGTAATTTTCATATATTATTTATTTTAATCCATTTTTCCATATCTTATTCCATTATAAATTTAATCTTATCCTTGTCAACCATTTTAGATGTTGTTTGATTAATTGTTCCAAATCATTTTCAGTAAAGTACTAAAAACAAAAAAAAATTTGCAAAATAGTTCCATAAGCAGCATATGGTTCATTTTTTATGATTCATATATTTTCATAGGTGATGGAGTTTAGTAGATCTCCATATGGTTAAAAATTATAAGAATATTCATAGGCAATCTTTTTTCATGGGTACAAATTTCTATAATAGTTTACATATAATGTCAATATTACGGAGATTATTATATGATTCTATATCCATATAAATGATTTTATTCTATAATTATGTTATATTACATCATGAAATCAATTTATATTATTATTATTATTTGTAATTATTCAAAAATAGAACAAAATTATTAACTTAGGTAGCATAAAACAATCACAGTTGAAACAATGTTTTTAAGAGAGTTTTAAAAAGATTTAGATATAAGTAAATGTTATAGTCTT
The DNA here is from genome assembly GCA_963277665.1 of Viscum album. Classification (NCBI taxonomy): domain Eukaryota; kingdom Viridiplantae; phylum Streptophyta; class Magnoliopsida; order Santalales; family Viscaceae; genus Viscum; species Viscum album. The sequence continues at coordinate 1,799,212,438 of OY728127.1, read as the reverse complement.
ATAAAAATAAAATTTTATATTAAATTTTTTTGTTTCATAGATATATTTATTGACTAATAATATTATATAATGTGTAAAATGATAATTTAAATGAGAATATGGTTTCTAAAACCATTACCTAAAACCTCAAGTTTCCTCCATTAAATTAAAACTACGGCCTTTGGTGGAGGGACTTTTGTTTATAAAATGGGTATAATGATATGTATAGTAGTATTTAGAGATATATTTGGTAGATAATTTCTGAAGGATTTTTTTCATATTTTGAGATAAAGGGATGGATGAGGGTTGTTTACAAATCAAAGGTTGAGGGTTATTTTTGAATAAAGTATTTAGTATAACATTATTTTTCAGAAATAATATAAAGAACTTTTATTTCTATAAATTATATTAGTATAGAATTATGATATTGTGAATTATTTAACACATTAACTCTACCAAAAATAAATAAGTTTTAATTATATTATAAAATATATAAAAAAATAGTTGTTTATTTTAGTGAAATATTATTTATGATTTGAAAATAGATTTAAAGAATTATAATTATTATTAGAATTTTAAAATGAAATATATTAATCATAAATTAATAAATATTCAATCAAAATGTTATATACATATTTTAGTCATATGAATGTAATGATGATATGAGAAAATATAAGGTATTTGTAAAAGTATTATTTTAAAAACATTCCTCCAAAAAATGGATTTTTGACCAAATTAAAAAACATTCTCTATAAGATAATATTAGTTTAAATATTTTTAAAATATATTAAATTTTTTCAAATTAAAATAGAAAATTTAAAAATTTAAATATAAATAATGTCACACAATAATTAGGGAAACCAAATTTTCTAAAGTAATTTTTTATTACTTTTCTATGAGTGATTATATTAATTTTTTATATTATATATTAATTATTCAAATATTTATAATTAATATATTATATATATATATACTATCAAAAATATTTTTAAAATTAGGTAATCAATTTTTAACTTAAAATTAATATTTTATTAAACTATTTAAACAAACAGTTTGAAAAATTAGTCTTATTTTTTTATGTTGCGTGAATTGGAAAATAATTTTATAATTACAATAAAATTTATATTCACTTTTATTATTAATTTTTAATATTGATATTTTTTAATTTTTTTACACTCATCAGCAAGCTTTCCATTTCAACTGTCAATTACTATTCTCAATGGGTAGTTATTATTCTAATAGTTATATATTTAATATAATTCCTATAAATAAAAAATATTTATTTCATTATTCATTCAGTAAATTTTCAATCAAAGTTATAAAATTATATTATTATTTCATTACATCCACTGGTTATCAGGATTCCTCCTCATACATTTGAGTTTACCATTGTACATTACTAAAATGTGTGGAATTTTTATATACTTTTATCTCTTTCATCCATGATTTCCGCCATCTAATCCCCATAAGATAGATCATGCCCCAACCGCACAATATATGTATGTAGTATATGTGAGGGATATGATATTTATTTTCTCATTTGGGACACATAAAATACATCATGAACTTGAAAAAAGTTTAGTAGATGAGAACTTCAATATATTATTGATATAACAAGATCAAGATTATCAAAGGGGTTTGAATACCTTGGAAAGAAAATTTCACCTATTCCTAATCCTCATAACTCAATTATATGTATAAATTTTGAGTAATAATTTATCCCCAACCTTAAGATATATGTCTTTCTAATGGTTGATATCATAACTCTTCTATTGTTTATGTTTTTCTCTAATTTGTTAATTAAAATTATTGGGCCTTCTCCATCATATCTATTATAAGAACAAGTCTCAGTAGGATCCATTCTCTATATTCTTCCAAAAAAGATATAGTTTTACATTTATTCCCAAATATATATTAGTATTGAGATATATTAATGATTTTGGGAAATATATTGTTTTATTTGAACATGACTATAGGATGGTGTTTGTCCCTTACCCCATAAAATCTTATATAAAAAGATTTGAGAATTTCCTCCATTGTTTGAATGGTACTTTTAGATTAAACACAAATATAAGGACAAAATACTACATTAATGTTCAATAAAGTTCTTAGTTCTATCTAAATACTCTTCCATAACATTAACGTAAATCTCATTTCTTGAGAAAATATAATCATCTTCATTATTCCATGTATCATCACCACTTCTATAATATATATATGTATCATGGTCAGTAAATCTAATAAGAATTCATATTAAATGGAGATTTAGTGTTAAATATTTTTAATATGATCCACCAAAACCCAAATATAATTGTTTATATTTTATGTCTTTATAATATCAAAAAAAAATTATTTGGTGTTTTTCTCCCTAGTATATTTTTTATGGGTTCTCCTTACACCATCAACTTGGACATATTCTATTTTCCTTCAACCTATTTTCATGAAAATTACATTAATTTATATAGAAAATTCTATTTATCTCAATTATTCCACTAGAAGGGATCCGAGAGATCCAATTGAATATTTTTTCCTATGGGGTTTATTGAAAATTTTAATATATGAAGAACAATTAATTTAAATTTATTTATCAGATTATAAAATATAAAACCTAATAATTTCCAAAATATTACACCTCCATCCTTAACAATACTCAAATATGATATATTTCCTATACTTTTTTCATCCACCATCTTTTGTATCTCTAGATCACCCCTCTGCTCCACATTAATATACTTTGAGATAAATGATTAAGAAACCATTTGAGAATGGAAATATTTTCAACCTTCCTTAATTATTAACATTTTTCTCATTTACATTTAAATTAATATTTGATCTTATTTAATAATCATCATGGACACGTTTTTAAGATCCATTCTACATAGAGAATCTACAAATATAATTTCTTTTATTAGACGGTAATGGAATGAGAACATGTCATCATTAATAATCTCTAATCACCTCCAAGGGACAATATTGGACTCATTATGTGTGAATTTATACTTTATACATTTGTGATATTTATATATTTCAAACATTTATCTATAAAGATAATCATTCTTTTCCATGAATTAAATGATAACTACTTCTAATAATTACTCACGATCCTTGTAATTTATCGAATGTACCATCAATTTTCAAGATTTATATGATATATAATTATAATTTCTCATGATTTCACCACCCAAGACCTTCGTTAAAGCATCATTTTACATCATGAGTACTCACCTATATCAGGGTAGTTTTATTATAGATGATAAAACTATACATTTCTCCAAATCCAGGAATCTATATTCACATTAGTTTATCAAGAAACAATTTACTCCTTTTAATGTAATATTTGTCTGTGGGGTTTACAATCATCAAAAATTTCTCGTAGAGAATTTTTAATACCATGATTATAAATGAAATATTTAAATCAATAACACTGATATTGGTCTGCTTCATTCACCAATTAACATAGAATTTTAAGAATACCTAGATATTCTTTTACTTGGGATATCATGACCCAATAATGTGACTTCATTTATTTAGAAGTCATATTTACTATAATTTTAATACAACTTCAATATTTAAATATTATTTAACACATTTCTAAAATTCAACATATGATGCCAATTTCTTTTAGAATATATTGGAATTTATTATATAAATACCCACAGAAAATCAATCATTACAAAATAAGAAGGCTCTATTCATCTTGTTAATTAAAATTATTATAGAACTAGTGTGTATAGATGGAATCACTATGAAATTATAATGTTTAAATTTTATAAGGAATTATGTCTTTGGGAAATCCTTATTTTTCAACTTCAATTGATAATATCAATGTTCATGGTCCTACATTGAAATGTAGTTTTACATGTATATATGAATAAAAAATAAATCAATATATGGAAAAAAAACTTTTTATTTAACATAAGCATGGTAATATCAGGATAGTAATTCAAACCATCTTTAATTATGATAAAGAGGACTGGGTAACCAAATAATAATGAATTAAGTTGTATAAAACCCTTGTCCATTTTTTTATACAGCTGATTATTAATTTATTCTACTTTTATGGGTTATTGTTTTGAAACCCTTGATATATATATATATCTAGGTATATGTTCAATGTAAAAATGAACCTCTCAATTGGGAGGAAGATAATAAAACTTTTCATTAAATACATCAATATTTTACAAAATTGAGAATCACTTCAAGGTCAATCCTTTCCTTTGTCTCGATAATTTGATCTAGATATAATAGATCATAAGGATACAATATAAATTATTTATACTGAGTCTCTAATTAAGATGAATAATTATCCTTTACTTTGTATAATATAAAAGGATGTTTTGGAATTTTTAAATTAAACCCACTCTCCTTGTAGTTGATATTAACTCTATATAAGTTAAATTGATCAACTCCTACTATAGGATTGAATTATTCGATGTGGGAGTGTAACACCATTTTTTAGAAGCATCATACCAAAAAAATTTAATTGGTCATAATTTATTTACTGGACATTTATTTTTTTCTCCAGATAGTTTTATAACCATTTTCTTAACCTCCATGTCTCAAGGTTGTGTTTGAGTATTTATAGAGAAAGATCATGATATAAATAATCTGTTCAGATAGAATAAAATAGAAAATTATCTATTCATGAATGAATAAAAATGTTAACAATAACCACTTAATTCTCATGATCCACATTTGAGTTTGTGAGATAATTTAATCTTCCATGCTTCCTTAACATTATAGGTTTTTTCCACCATTTATCCATTATGGCCCTTGTATTTCTGTAAGGATGTTCATAGTTTCAATGTTCATTACTATAGTGTCATTGGACTGTAGGGCATGCTAAGAGGGGCCTTCATTTGTTATATGATATTCAATTAATTATACATATCCCTTTATTAATAATGAGATTGATGATTTTAGTTTTCACATATTAAATATTTTCATGATTCTTAACATTTGTTTTTGGGATACATCATACCACAATGTTGACATCTCTGAAGTTTTATTTACTTACCTCAATGTGTTTTTTTATTTAACCCCGATAGTTAAACACTATTATTGTTTTAATATCACCAATACCTCTAGAACATAGGGTTTCATCAATATCCATCAACATTTTATGTCTTCAATGATTACTTCCTCATAAGAATCAAAGTATAAAATCTCTAAATCATTTTTAATACATGGTCTTATTCTAAAAAAATGAGTCAACCTTTATTTTGTGGTTAGTAGATAATCCCTAGGAATTAGATAAAAGGATTTTTAATTTTTACTTATACATCCTAATTAAGTCATCGTCACTCTTCTAAATTCTATGAAATTCCATATCTATTTATGTATAAATAGGGAATGGGAAAAAATTTCAAAAAAAATATTTTTTCTTAATTATTTCCCATTCCATCAAGTCGATGTCCTCCTCGGTATTGGAAATGATGTCATGTTTCCATTTTTTATATAAATATAACTCTATGTTAAAATTTATATTATAAATTTCTCTTACATAAAGTGTTATAGCATAAAAAATAATATCAACATGGAATTTAACCATTTCTCATCGATTAATGGATCAAAAGACACATAGAAACAAGATGTCCATTGTCATATAAATGAATTAACGACATTATGATCCTTATTAGGAGATTTTTGGAAATATATATTCTTAATATTATCATTAATAACTTGAGTTAGTTGATCATGTACCAAAATAAGTGTTTCACTTGACTCACCTATAATTTTGGGTATCTCATTCATGAAATAAACACATTTCCTAGTATATTTATTGATGACACAATTCCTCAAATTTTAATCTGTTTAGAGGAAAATGAAATTTAGCGATGATAATACATCAATTGAAAAAAATTTAATAGAAAAATTACGATCTTATAAATGGTAATTAAAAAATCATTTGTAAATCCTATCTTATGACTTTCTAAGTCTCAATATATGTTATTTTGGGGGCACATCCAATTAATTTCTCAAACCTAATAACAAAAAATAAAAACATTTTTCTATGAAAGCTTTTAAAATTTCCCACATCACCAAAATATTTTATTATATCTTTTTCAACATAAATATCCATAAGTCACATCCTAAAATCTAGTGGTTTAGTGTATTTAAGAAATTGAGTTGGTCATCAATCATATCAAATCTAACTATATGATATTATTTTTCATTGTTTTTATAACATACACATAATGATCACAACACTCATATCAATACATGGGTTACCTATGTATGTACATTAAATATATGGTGATCTATATATACTATTAAGGTTATAAAACTAGATATGAAATGGGTAAAAAATAATGAGATTCAAAACTCATAACATGGAATATATGAGTGAAGGGTTAGAGGGTATCACATATAAGCATGGAATAATATTAAAAATAACATATAATCCATGTGAATCCAATAATGTGGCCCAATAATAAGGCATGAAATAATTAAAAAATGAAATGTCTCACCACTAAGACCTCAAAATATTATGTACAATTCTTGTGGTATCGTTCTAATTCATATGATTTGGGGAAATTATAACTATATCTTTCACACATATAACATTGTAGAGGAATTTAACAACATAATTATGACAAATAAGGACCCATGAGACATAAATACTTACAGAATATATTAGTCTAAAATATAATTATAGTTCAATTTTTCATCAAAATATTTCAATCATTTGAGTTCTATATATAAATATAACATATAAAAACCATAAAATGAAATAAAATTATAATGAAATGTGTTGCATAATAAATTCATAAATAATTTATCATCTATGTATATAGTAAGATTCAAATAAATAGATTTGTAAATGGATTTTTTAAATTCATTGTCTATAAAATAATCTGTAAATAAAATATAATTTTAAGAGAAAGTGAAATCATTTGAACAGAAAATGATAATGAGGTGGTGCCTAAGTGGTACCACCCCATTCAATGAAAAAACTGTAGTAAAGGTGACACTGTAATAGTGGTGTACTTATAGTGGTGGTGGATAATATGGAAGGTACTATAGAAGATATGTGTAATGTACTACTACTCTTCACTGAAGGGGACATTGTCCATTAAAATGGTTCATTGGGATTAAAAAAATTGTTCTCAGCCGTAGAGCCCGTGGGACATCATTTTGTAATGTTTATAGGTCATCCATGTTTCAATATCATTATGCCTCTAGTTCTTAAATGAATTTAATTTGAAGAAATATGGTTCGAATTTGTGTTCCTCATAACCTAGTTAAATATAGGTTTCCTTCTTTAATAAAAAGAACCAGATCTCAGCTTTTATCAAAAAGAAAATATAATAAATAAGTTGTGAAATTGTTCCCCTTTATAAAACATTTAGATATGTGTATTCAATATTTAAATTGGTAAAGTTCTTATCATTTATCTATACAAAAATGAACCATTATATTTCATATGTAAATAAGTATTTTTTTTTCATAAAAGTATAATATTTTATATAATATAAAAATATGAAAAAGGATAAGAAAGATAATTTCTCACTTAACTAATTTTAATTTAAAGAAAATATTTGAAATGGAACTATAGAAAAATGTGTATCCCAAAACAAATTAGGGAAATAGAATGATAATGTAACATCCTAGGAAAATAAATAATATTACATTCTAATGTTTATCAATATTTTTGAATAAAATGTTAATAATACATTAAAGGTAATTCTATGCTCGATGGCGTACCAAATATGAAACAATGAGTTTCTTTGAAATCTTACATTGCACTTTAATAATAAAATAATATTATTTTAAATTATAGTTAACGCCTAGCCGTTGTAATGGTGGGAATGAATAGAACTAACTACAAAATGATTATATATTTTTGTCAAATATTTTTACTTTTTAAAATAAATGATAGAGGATTAAAAATTCGAATGAATCCAATTTTAAGCATAAACATTCTAATATACTTTAAAAGGTCGATTAACCACCTTTTGATGGCAAACCTCTTTTAAATCCACTTTTTGACAATTTTATGTGTTATATTTGAAAAAATAAAATTCTTCTTTAGAATCAAGACATCAAAATTTACTGTGTGTAAATTTTTGGTATTTTTCCGATAAAGTTCATTTTTTAATGAATAGTGAAAATGTTGTATTTTAATTCAAAACCTATTTTTAATCTAATTCATTTATATGATTATATTATCTTTTGAATTGTTTTTAATGTGAAATTAGAATATATTTTTACCATTTAATCCAATAGTGGTCGTTGGAATTAATTTCATCTTGAAATTGGACTTAAACTAGTGTAAATTTGTTGATACTTATTGTTTCATAAAAACACGCTATTTTCTCTAACAACGGGAATTAATTGTTAAATTAATTAATGTAACATATATGTTTTGAATTTTGTAATATATACATCATTTATGAATTCTGAATATCAAATATAACTTATGGTGAATTTTTGGTATTGTTCTGAAAAACTTCAATTTTTGATGAATAGTGAAACCACTAAGTGGTAGTTAAAGAAAATTATTTTTCATTTAAATGAATGTTTTCCAATTATATGATTTGATTTTCAAAAACACCTACATACATGGTTGTCATTAGGATGTAGAATGTGGTTCAATGAGATTAAAATAATTTTTGGTGAATAGTAACTTTTAGGTTTTATTAATCGCGATTAAAGGTAATTAGTGTAATTTAAGGTAAAAATAATGTATTAATAATATGAAATGACCTAGACACATGTCCTACCCTAATTTTATGTGTCATGGACGACCAAGAAAATCAATAGGTCAACTTGTGGACCCCATGGATCCACTTTGGTTGGAAAATGACAATAATACCTTTTTATTTAAAGTTAAAATTAAAATGTCACAAACATGTGTTGTTTTACTAAAACAGTTTTTACATGGGGTTATATAAGTCATATTTTTACTATAAATATTAATTAGAAAGATAAAAATATTTCCAACATCATGATATTCTTTTTATAATTTTTAGTCATTAAATAAATTAATTTATTTATGACACCGGTCTGTTGCAGTGATTACCTCATAAATGAACGATTTAAATAAAATAAGAATATTGGGTGAAATATAAGTCTTAAACTTGTCACAAAACTATTGGATGGGTTTATTTTCAAACCTAATCACATTATACTCGGAATATATCCTTTTGGGACCTTATAAATCCGAAAATCATTTTATAATAAAGTAATATTTTATAACATTCGAAGAGTGCCCCTCCTCTCCTTTTATAAAAGGCCCCCACCTCTACCACCATACACACACCTCTCAAGACTTTGGCTCTGCTAACCCCTTCCCATTTCTTCTCTCCACATCCCTCTCTTCATCATTGAAGCCTCACTTTGGGCATTATCCTTTCCAAGGAAGCCTTTGAGTTTAATCAATGAGAGTTACCCGATTTAAAGGTAATGTCTTCCCTTTTTTCTTTTGTTTTATTTTTCTTCTCCAACCCTCTAAACTCTTTTTATTCCTTTATTTTGTAACAAAAACAGTATATTAAATATTCTATTATGTTTTTCTGTGATGGATTCGAGCTACACTTACACACACCTTCGTCTAATGGTTAAAGAATATATTGTTTCTGTGGATGGTGAATTTCTGCCTCACGAAACGATGATTGTTCAATATTCTCTTAACACCTTTCATGGTGGCCATTATGATGTCACTATATTTTATATATGATATATATAGTATTTATTTTTTCTATATGTTTCTGTGTTTTATATTTAATACATACCTTTAGGCTTTGCATGTTGTGAAAATGTGATAATTTCATTTGAGGATGTGTGGACTACCACCCCCTCATGTGATGTGACTCATTCATGCAATACATGGAATGTATAAAGAATGAAATTGATGAACATATGTGATATATATAAAATATATATTATACTTTAATTATAATATATATATATATCTCATCTATTTAGATTCCATTAATGTGGCAAATAAATGAAAGTAGCGTTCATGCGTTTGTATGGCTTACTGTCTCCATGAACGGTACATTTCATTTCTTATCTCCAAATGTTATGTACTATTATAAGTACATATATATAATGGATATATATGTAATATATTACATCTAAATTATGGATATCATTCTGTAATTATAATATATATATCTCACTTTTAACTTTAATTCCATTAATATGACAAAAAATGAAAGTAACATTCATGCGTACGTACGGCCTACCGTCTCCATGAATGGTGATTTTAATTTTTTATATACAAATGCTATGGAATAGTATAAAATGAATATATTTTGGATATATATTATATTTAAAACATCAATACTATTCTGGATATGATGTACCTATAATTACATGGAAAATGCTTTTCCAACAAGTTCGATTTTTACTCATGTACCGAACATCGACAAAAACGTCTGATATGAACTCTCATTAATAACCAATTATTATAAAATTATAATATGTTATATTAACTGAATAATAATATTTAAATTAGGTCCTTAATAAATTATAAATTGACCAAATTTTATTATTCAGGAGATTAAATAATGATCGAGTCATGTTGGACACGAGGTGAGGGATCCAACCTCTCTCTTTCTTTTTACGTACTCTCTTTTATGTAATTTCTTTTAAGATCATCTTTCTTATTTTTTTGGGATGTTCTATTATATTACTCATACTTTAATTTTTATATTCATATTATGAGAGACCCTATTTGATTTCATAAATCCATTTTTGGACGTTTTAAGTGGCGTCGTTAGGCTACCGAGTTTTCGTAAGGGATTTTTCATCTCACTTTTATTCCTATGACATTTATGCTAAGTTTGCCACTATTTCCATTGAGTGGTGTATGTACTGCCAATTATTATAAACTTTGTGTAGTATAATTTCATTTATTGGTATTTACATGTTCATTGTATGACCCTTCTTCCATGGGGTGTACTTTTCGAATGTTACCCAACTCGGTAAGGGGACCTTTACCCTCCGCTTTTTAAAAGAATTCTTTTGTTATGTCTATTAATTCACATACTATTATGTTGGGATATGTTATTCAATATCCTTATTTATGTAAATTTCATTTCCAAGTGATGAGATACCATTTTCTCTCTAATCCACTCTTTTTCTGAATTTTAATGTGATGTCGTTAGGCTGTCAGATTTCTATAAGGGAACTTCTTAACCCACTTTCAATTCTTTGGGTTAAACCTCTACTTCTTGATTTTATTATACCAAGATTTTTTGTGGAATCTCTATGTTGTAATTTCCACAAAACCTTTTTTAGATATACTATTTCTAAAAAAAATCATCTCATTGATTAATTCTTACGAACTTGTATGGGAAATCATAACTAAATCTCATTTCATTGAGTTAAATATCTATGTCATTGGCTTTGTTTTTCCAAGATTATGTGCGAATGACCTATGATTGTTTCACAATTAATATCTAATTATATTGGGTGTATTTATATTTTTCACAAATAATTATGTGATAGATTTATCCTTAATTTAAGGACACCATCTTTATAATGGATTTCATCTCAATTTACATTTCCATTGAGACTTCATTGTTGTTATGAACCAATTCACTCTTATATGGTGTATATAATATCCTTTGACATATTATATCATTAATCAATTTATTCTCATGATATTATAATGTTAAGATTAAATTTTATTCCACAATTATTTGTATTCAAGAGTCTCTCATATTTTTAAAAACTCTTTAACAAAAATATCATTTTAAATGTTTTCAATATTTATTATTCTAAATATTTATCTTTAATGTCCCTATTTTCAAAATGGTTTTCAGTATTTATTTATATGGACATTAATGTTTTAAAATTTTAATTCCATTAAAATCTTCAATGTGGTCTGGGACACTTTGATTAAAAAATCTCTTTTAAAATATTTTTGAAAATGGATTGATTAATTAAATATCTTGGAATTACTTATTTTGATTGAAAATGAAATGTTGTTATTGAAATGTTTATATTTTAAATACTTTATGCGTAATGATGGTACTTGGACATTTTACGGGTGGTTACATGATAAACCATATGACGGGTGGTGTCTTGAATACCAGGACGGGTGGTTACGTTATAACCACCAATGCATTGGGTATGGAAGTCGGCCGTATGGCTATTCCATTAACTGATATGTGTGGAAGTCAACTGTATGGTTATTCTATTTATGTATGTTTATGTCCCAAGATACCTTATATGTTATGTGTTCTTTATATGCGTTTTATGTTAATCTTTTGGTTAGAAAAGGGTATATAATGATCTTTTATTCAATGAAGTGTATTTTCTTCTTCATAATGGTGAAAAGTATTACTTTGATAATGTATTCTTGGTTTAATGGTGGTTTTGAAAAACTAATAGTTTTCCTTCTTTGTGTATCCCTTACTGAGCCTTTTATGCTCACCCCAAGTTTTTGAAATGTTTTTCACATGACATAAATTTGAATAGGGTCATGGATGGGATCAAGGAAATGTGAGGTTGTCTAAAACAAGGAACTGGACATGTTTCTTTTTAAGAGTTTTTATTTTATGAAAACTTAGTATAAGTGGCTACTTTGTAATCTTTTGAGATGTAATATTTATGTCCTAATTCTCTAAAATTCTAAACCTGAAAATATCCTCAATGTAAATTATTCATATAATTCAATAATAAGTAATGTTTAAGGCCGGGGACTTATTGTTGGTATCAAAGGTCAGTTTAGATAACTTTAGAGGTTAGGGTATTCTCTAATCATAAGTGACATTACCATAATGGTTAGGATTTCATAATGATTACTAGTTTTAGATAAAGTGAACGAGTAAGTATATCTTAGTGTTTATCTTATTCATTAGTACATGATGGTTTTGTTGATATAATCACACTGGCATTTTTGGTTTTAGTAAATGGATGAATCTAGCATGCACCAAAGTGACAATGGGTTTAAAGGGAACTGTGGTGGTTCTCTGATTATGAGACTGGATTAAATGGGGGATTCAATGAGAAATCTCGTGGTTATTCTAAACCAACTATCAGGAGTCATGATCAACCACCTGAACCTTTGTGAGTTCTCTAATGCATCATGTACGAGTGAACCAACTCGACGTGGAAGTTTAGGTAATAATTATAATGGTAACCATTAGGGTTTATATGATCCTTACTTTTGAGGTAATTATGAGTTACTATATGTTATGATGGAAAATGAAAGGTATGAGATAAAATTGAGGTTAAAATATGTTATGGTTATTTTATCTCTTTTTGGGGAATGATTTGAGAATTATATATTTTGGAAAAAAAGGACAACTCACAGACCGTGTGACAACTCGTCGCGTCAGACAAAGTTGCGGGAATCGAACCCACAACCAAAGTGCGACTGGTATTTATCACCTACCACTAGACTACGTGAAGTCCCTAGTTAGTTTGACCAATTCTTTTTAGTTATATGATTTTATGAATCAAGAGTAAGTTGATTTTGGGTTATCTATGTAAATGATTAACTTATCATGGAGGATATGTGAATAGGTTAATTACTTTTCAATATGAGAATTTAAGAGCAACTGATGTTTTTTGGAGATAAAAGTTAATTTGTACCTTGGAAGACTATGTGATTAAATCCTTCATAGATTTGGGTTTCAGTATTAGTTTTGATTACTTTGATGAATTTTATGGATAGATGTTTATTTAATGGTCTTTGTTGAACATTGGGTATTGTTTGACATATTTTGGAGATTAAGAATAGATTTCTTTAACAATGGATTATCCTTTTTGGGTATTATCTGATATCATACTAACATTTTTGGTTTCAGCTTTGGTTAAGGTCTAAATACATGGGAAGTATATAGTTCTCTTTTTTGGATTAAGGGATTCACTAAATGTTGATTATAGTACTCTTAAGGCGAACAAGTCTTCCTAAATACTCATCTTTTGGAGAAAATATGTTTTTGATTAAGGAATCTAGTAAAAGTTGAAAGTATACGTGAAAAGTAAGTATGTTTCATTATGATTTAGTTAAGATAAAAAATTAATTCCTCCATGAAGAGTAACTTAAAACAAAAACGATGTCTGTTAACTTTTCCGACTGGGGAATCAAATACAGTTTAACCCATCACAAGTTTGTGATTTTCTTATGGTTAACTTTCTCCTAGACATGTTTACTATCACTCTCCTTCAGAACATGACCCTTTGTTTTCTCCTCCATATCCATATTTTCATACTTGGAATAATAGTATGGGTTAACTCGGGTTATCTTTGTACTTCTCTCCCTTTCTTTTAAAGTAATAGTTTTACTGACTCTTGTTCCGATGTGGGACTTTCAATGATGTTTCAAGCCCAATTTTGAAATTGAGAGGACACAATTCCCAAAAGGGGGGAAGGATGTAACATCCTAGGTAAATAAATATTATTACATTCTAATGTTTATCAATATTTATGAATAAAATTTTAATACTACTTTAAAGGGAATTATATGCTCGATGGTGTACCAAATACGCAACAACGAGTTTCTTTGAAATCTTACGTTGCACTCTAATAATAAAATAATATTATTTTAAATGGTAGTTAATGCCTAACTGTTGTAATGGCGGGAAAGAACAGAACAAACTACAAAATTATTATATATGTTTGTCAAATATTTTTACTTTTTACAATAAATGTTAGAAGATTAAAAATGCGAATGAATCCAATTTTAAGCGTCAACATTCTAATATTCTTTAAAAGGTCGATTAACCGCCTTTTGATGGAGAACCTCTTTTAAATCAACTTTTTGACAATTTTATGTTTTATATTTGACAAAATAAAATTCTTCTTTAGAATAGGGACATCAAAATTTACTTTGTGTAATTTTTTGGTATTTTTCTGATAAAGATCATTTTATTAATGAATAGTAAAAAATGTTGTATTTTAATTAAAAAGCTATTTTTAATATAATTTATTTATAAGATTATATCATCTTTTGAATTGTTTTTAAAGTTAAATTAGAATATATTTTTACCATTTAATCCAATAGAGGTCGTTGGAATTAATTTCATCTTGAAATTGGACTTAAACTACTGTCAATATTTTGATACTTATTGTTTCATAAAAACACACTATTTGCTCTGAAAGCGGGAATTAATTATTAAATTAATTAATGTAACATATATGTTTTTAATTTTTTTAAATAGACATCATTTTTGAATTCGGAATATCAAATATAGCTTATGGTGAATTTTTGCTATTTTTCTGAAAAACTTCAATTTTTGATGAATAGTGAAACCACTAAGTGGTAGTTAAAGAAACTGATTTTTCGTTTAAATGAATCTTTGCCACTTCTGTGATTTGATTTTCAAAAAATCCAACATACATGGTTGTCATTAGTATGTAAAATGTGGTTCAATGAGATTAAAATAATTTTTGGTTAATAGTAACTTTTATGTTTTATTAATCGCGATTAAAGGTAATCACTACAGGAAAACTGAATATTTGTGACGGGCGATTTGCGACGGGATGTTGTCGTAAAAGGTCTTTTGAGATGGGGTGCCGTCGCAAATCGCCCGTTGCCGAAAACGGCGTCGCAAATAGGTGTTTTTGCGGTGGTTCTGTCGCAACAAAATTATTTGCGACGATATTTGTCCCCCATCCCAATTAAGTTTTCTTATATATATAAAAAAGGTATTTGTGACGGGTCGTCGCAGATATATTAGTTGCGATGGGTCAGAATCCCATCGCAAATACGAAATTTAAAAAAATACTTGCGACAAAAGTATTTGCGACAGACCGTCGCAGAAGGGTTTTCCCAACGGGTATTCCTCCCGTCGCAAACGGTTCTGTAAAAACAATTTATGACGGAAATTCTCATCGCAAATGTACCCGTCGGAAATATTAAAATAAAATAAAATTAAATAAAATAATTAATACAAATCATATAATATTATATGAAAATAATAATAATAATAATATAAAAAAATTATATTATTATAATATAAATAAAAATATAAATATAATATCATTATGAAATATTAATATAAAATAATAATAATATGAATATAAATAATATAATATAATATAATAATACTAATATTAATAATATAAAAAATTAATATAATATTATTATTATTAAATTATCTATATAATAATAATATTATTATTAATAATATAAATAAATTATATTATTATAATATTAATAATAAAAAATATATTTAATATAATTATGAAATATTAATATCAAAAAATAATATTAATATGTATATAAATAATATTATATTATATATTATGAAATATTAATATCAAATAATAATAATAATACTAATATTACTAATATAAAAAATTAATATAATAATATTATTATTAAAATAAACATACATATTTATGAATAAATAATAATATTAATAATAATAATAATAAAATTATAAAATTATAAACTTCTCATTATTAACAATAAATATAAAATATTAAAAGTAATATTACTAAAATAAGAAGACATTAAAAATAATAATAATAAGTAATAATATATTAAAAAAATAAAAACAAATTAAATCACGTAATATTGGTACCAATATGAAAGAGGAATTGTAAATAGTTAATATGACAATAAACTACGAACTCAAATGTTTATTATATCTAAAAAAATCACTGGGGGTGGATAATCTGGAGGACCTGGAGGAGGTGGTGGAGGAAATTCCATCACTAAACTATGAGTCAGACGACGAATATACTGCATATACTCCTGATGTTGCTCCTCATATCGACGTCTCTCCTCATCCTACTGCTGACGCATCTGCTCCTGCCCCTGATGCAAATCCTCTATAAGCTGACTCTGAGCACGCAGTTGCTCCTGATACTGTGAGGCAGAAGATGATTTCTCTCCACGAGCTCCTCTCGAGCTGGACGCCGACATTGCAGCAGTACCATAATACGCTGCAGGAGTAAAATGAGAGTTGATACCAACTACTTGGCCCTTTTCGAATCCATATTGGGTCGCCTGCATCCATGATGTCTCATCAAAATGGTGGGCACTAGTCTGATCACCCGTCTCGTCTTGACTCTCAGCCTGTTTCTGAGAGGTCGCAGCCCCATATGCCTCCTTAAGTTTCAAATAGAAATTAAAATAATGAAAATATTATATGTATTTAATTTTCAAACTGAAAAGAAAATATTACTGACCACAATCTGACGCTGACTGTCACCTCTAATCTCTCCAGTTGTCGGGTCAGTGTACATCCTATGATAAATGTCGTACGCTGAAATACCGGGCTACTCGGCTTCCTATATGAATATAAAATAAACTGTTTATATTTAAAGTTGTATAAAATATTAAAAAATGTACTTACCCCCGCTCTCTATGCGCACTGAATGTACGACTACCAGCTCGATGCGTCACCTCTTGTCTCCCCCGATTCTGTCGACCCAATGCAGATCTCCTCTGAAACCCACCACCCAACCAGTGTGTACATAATCCATCCCAAACGTGAAATGAAATGTACTCTAGTCGGTGGACTCTACCGGACTAGTCAAATTCTGTCACTGCGGCTTTCTTCAGAGTCATCTTTCTCAAATTATGCAAAAACTGATGGAAACAGTCACGTATAGACACCACCCATGCCGCGTGGATAGTGGCACGCATTCTATCATCGATGGGATACCATAAACCCTAATATAAAGTTATTAATGAATTAATATTCAAAATAAATAATATTTAATTATGTACCATCCAATGATCGAACATGGAGGCCTGCACATCAGTGGGAATCTGATCCCATCTGAGCCAGGGCTGATAAAAATAATTGGGCAAGATAGCGCTCCCCTGTCCAATAGCTATATGGGTAAAACAGTGGAAGAAGAAAAAATAATCAAACAATTAGAATATTAATAAATTATAATTAAAGATAACTAAAATACACAGGTTACCATACCACCGCGTGTGCACATCAAATCCAAGAGGTGGACGTCTCTCCGAGATAGGATCTGGAATCATCAGTCTGGCAAGACCACACCCCCTCCGAGTGCTCCCTATAGTTCCAACACCTTGAGGGCCAGATGACTCAAGAACCTCATCATCCATAGGTAGATCAGCCTCCAGCACCTAACGAAACGTTTCCGAGTACATCTGAAACATGAAATGATTTTTATTAGCAAACAGATGAAAATAACTATAATGTATAGATATATATTTTTTATGATTCAAACCAGCATTTTATTGGGTCAATGTTTATCATCATCATCATCTTCATAGTTTTCAATTTCAATGTCTTATTCTTCCTCATCAACATCATCAATTTCCATATTAGTTTCACTTTCATCATATCATGTCATTTCAAATTCAGTTGTATCATCATTGACAACATCGTCACCATCGACCCTTAACTGTGGGGTGTCATCCTCAATATTCATGTCCCTTTGTGAAAAAGATGTGTTTTGAGGAGTGTCTTGAAAATTTTCATTTCCTTGCACTTCAGGGGAACCACATTCAGTTTGTGTAAACAGATTTTCTCGAGATTTAACTTTTATTATACCCCACCAATCATCCAACTCTTTTTTAGTAGCTCTCTATTTTGCATAAAAAATTTTATATTCCTGATGAGCCAATAAAAATGGTTCATTTAATGCAAGAAGACATTTATGTTTAATATCAACAATTCCATGAGTCGGATGAATACGCAGGCCTCTCTCAGTATCCAGCCATCAACATTTAAACATTGTTACATAATTCTGTCCCAAATAACATAGTTTAACCATTTCTTCAAGCATGCCGTAAAAGTTAACTTCAATATATCTATGATGTGATCCCTTCAATCAAACACCACTATTCATTGTTTTCTTTGATTCCCCATATGCACGTGTATGAAAGCGATAACCATTCACCACATATGCATTATAAGATTTAACCATTTTGGATGGTGGGATACTCAAAATATGCAATCGACTATCAATCATATCAGCATGTACAGGTACCTGAAAATTTGTAAAACATTTATCACTATTAGAAGTAATTAATTGATTTTATATGTAAAACCAAAAAAGAATGTTTGTTACTAGTTTTTGAAAACAGTAGGCAAATAATTTTTTCCGACGTTCTTCTAAGCCAGCTGTTGTAATTTGTGGAAATTGTTTCTTGATATGATCATCATATAACCTAAAAATACAATATGATTAATTTACTGTAACAGAATCTAAAGAATAAGGGATAAGAGCACCCACTGTACAATTGGTTACATTTTTTCACAGTTGAGTAGAATATATGTATGAGCTCTATGATGTTCATCATCTGAACGCCATCTATCAGGAACTCCACCAAAGCCAAGTTCGGGCTGATTGAAAACTGATAATTGATTGTTCATATCATCATCCACATTCCCCTTGTTCTGGCCCATGCGGTTAAATTTTGAGGGATATTCAGATTCAAAATCATGAGAGCAGAATAAATAAATTTCTTCTTGCAAATAAGCATCAGTAATTGAGCCTTCAACTGATGCTTTGTTATCGACTTTTATCTTCAATTTCTGCATACATCTCTCAAATGGGTACATCCATTGAAAATGAACCGGACCTCCACATTTTTCTTCATGTGTAAAATGTAATATCAAATGTTCCATCGAGTCAAATAAAGCCGACAAAGATATTTTTTCCAATTTTTATATATTTACAACAACAACTTCTTCCAGTTTTCTTAGTGTATCGTAGTCTGTTGTCGCCGCACACATGTCTTGGAAAAAATATGATATATCTGTTATCGAATCCCAAATCGTATAATTCAACAAACCTCTTAATCCAATAGGCATATGCTTTTCCATTATAACATGGAAGTCATGAATTCTTAATCCAGTAATATGACCATTTTTAACACATCTACCCAAGTTGGAAGCATAACCATCTGGAAGTCTCAAATTTTCAATCCACTGACAAAATAATAAGTGACTCTTTTGGTCAGTGTATAAGCTGCTTTTGGAATCATTAATCTCTGTGATCTGACATTTTCAAACAATTCATGTTCTGGTCACCTGTAAATTTGGGCAATATCTAATCGTGCCTTTAAATTATCTTTGGTTTTACCCGGTGTATCCAAAATTGTATGAAATAAATTATCAAAACAGTTCTTCTCAACATGCATGACATCCAACATGTGTCGGACCAACAAATTAGACCAATATGGCAGATTCAAAAAATTATTCGTTTTGTCCAATTGTGTTCTTTCCCAAAACAATGAATTTTCTGTTGGTTTATTGTCAGTCCAAAAGTGATGGAAGGTAATGAAAATACAACTGATTGTAACTCTGTACCTGAGATCATTATTGGTGGTCTATCTCTTTCAATTCTGCCTTTTCTAAAATGATATTTATTCCTCTGAAAAGGATGATCGATTGGAAGAAATCTGCGATGACAGTCAAAATAGCAAGGTTTTCTTCCATTCATGAGCATAAATGCTTTTTTGTCTCCCATACTATAAGGACATGATTTTGGACAATGTGTACTCTAGCCCGATAACATTCCATATGCCGAGAAGTCACTAATTGTCCACATCAAAATGAATTTCATTACGAAATTCTGTTTCGCAGCAGCATCATATGTACCAACACCATGACTCCACAATAAATTTAACTCATCAATCAGTGGTTTCAAATAAAAATCAATATTCATTTTCGGATGTCCTGTGATTAATAATGTCAAAATGATATAAGTCGCTTTCATCAACATCCATGGAGGAAAATTGTACGGAGTTATAAAGACAGTCCAATAGGAATTCTGACTACCAAAATATCCAAATGGACAAAAACCGTCAGTAGAAAGACCCAATCGCACGATCCGGGATTCTAAAGAAAAATACGGATGAACATGATCAAAATGTTTCCATGAATCGCCATCAGATTGATGAACCAAGATTTTTATATTTGAAATATTGGTTTTGTGCCATGACATCATTGTCATTGTGTTCTGAGACATAAATAAATGATGCAACCTGGGTGTTAGCAGGAAATACATCAACTGTTTATAAGGAATTAATCTAGAATTCCCTGATTGAGCTTTTTATACCTCGATTGTCCACATGTGGGACAACTATCCAACGACTCATTTTCACCAGAATATAAGATGAAATCTTTTGAACATGCATGGATCTTTTGATAACTAAGGCATAGATTACGAACGTGTCTTTTTCTCTCAGAATAATTAGCAGGAAGCACATTTCTTTTAGGTAACAATGCTTTAACCAATGAAAATATCTGATCCAAATAGTTATTTGACATTCCTTTATCTGATTTAATAGCCATAAATTTTCCAACTGCTTCTAATTTTCATATCTTGCAACCAGGATATAATGCATCCTCATCAGACCAGAACAGCTCAGCAAATTCAGATGGTGCCAACTCGGGAGGTAAATCAACATTATCCTCAATTTCTGTTTGTTGAACGGATGACCCTATAACATCATGTACTAAATTATGAAACCATGATGGATCTGAAATAAAATTATTTGTATCTTCTATGGAACTACGTTCACCGTGTTGATACCAAAGAATATAATCTGATTGAAAACCATAAGGCAAGAGATGTTTCCCAATGATGTCAAATGTCTCAAACGTTCTCGTAGCACATTTTTTACAAGGAAACTTAATTGTCCCTTATGAAACAAATTCCGGGTTTGATGATGCAAATGATAAGAAAGCTACAACACCATCAACATATACAGGATTTAAACTAGAATCGTCTGGATTTCTATGCTGATTTATCCAAGCACGATCATCTAATAATGATTGATGCCGATTTCTTTGTTCCACATTCTTATATATTTTTCTACAAAATTTAAAACCATTACTATTGTTAAATAATTTGATATAAAAAACCATATCCTAAAAAAAGAAGATACATAATTACAGTTATTTATTAATAATTACCAATAATTATAGGTGACACAATTAGTTTATAATCATCCCCACTAATTATTATTAATTAAGAAATACATAGCAATACCTGGAAAAATGAAATATGATTGAATAATGAAATTAAATTTTGTCATCATCATTGTGAAGATTGTATTACTAATTATTCCGATTTGTTTGATGGATCATCTCTTTTTAACATTCTCTCGACTGAAATCAGTATGAAAAACATTCTCTGACATACGATAGAGCACATTTTTCATACTTATTTCAATGGGAGAAAGTAACAAAGATATGAGACGTTGAAAAAAAGGTAGTCGTCAATCCACTGGAAATTGTGCAAATTTATAACCATGTACTTGAATTTATTTGATTTTTGATTAATTTTATTAGTAATTATTAATAATTATTACAAATATCAATATTTCCAACAGATTTTTCTTTATTCTTAACATGTTCAAATCTTAAAGGGTCGACAATTTTCAAGTCATTACCAAGAAAAAGTTTGTGTCAACCTTGTCCAATTTAAACTCTATAATTGTCCTCACATGGTTGATCATCTCGCAAGTAGTGTTGCAATAGGACGATATATGTAATGAGAAACACATGACTTGGGTTGTCCAATTACAACGTTGCTTGCAAGGTGACCAACCAATCAAGAACAATTATAGAGTTTACATTGGACACAGTTGACGCAAACATTTTATTGGGCATGACCTGAAAATTGGTGACCCTTTAAGATTTGAACTATTAAGAATAAAGAAAAACTTGTTGAAAATATTGATAATTGTAATATTTTATAAATATTTTATAATTTTAATAATATTAATATTTTTTTATAAATATTAAACATATAATAATAAAATAATTATATTATAAGTATTATTTAAATATTAATATTAGAGTAATATAATATTTTATATTATGTTACTATTTATGTTACTAATTATATTACTAATTATGTTAATAATTATGTTACTAATTATGATACTAATTACAAATGTGAAGATATGCATATACGTCGTCTGGTTAATCAATCAATGAATCGGAAAACAAACGTAATTGACCGCTCATCTACCTCAATTTTCTTTTCATTTGTGTGTTGAGGATGACATGAAACTTCTGCCTCCACATATAATATGTGCTTTTACTGTCAAAATTATAAACCTCCTCACCTATATATTGGCTAGGAGGTTGATAATTTTGACAGTAAAATAAAATATTACACATGGATGCAGATGTTTCCTATCAAGCCTCAACACACAAATGAAAAGAAAATTGAGGTAGATGAGCGGTCAATCACGTTTCCTAATTATACTAATTGTTTCCTAATAAAATCTAATTGTTTCCTAATTAAATCTAATGGTTTCCTAATTATACTAATTGTTTCCTAATTATACTAATTGTTTCCTAATTATACTAATTGTTTCTTAATTATACTAATTGATTCCTAATTATATTAATTGTTTCCTAATTATACTAACTGTTTCCTAATTAAATCTAATTGTTTCCTAATTATTTTAATTGTTTCCTAATTATTTCTAATCAATTAAATCTAATTATTTCCTTATTATTTTAATTAAATCTAATTATTTCTTAATTATTTCATAATTATATATTTATTTCTAATTATTACCAAAACATCCCCCAGGAGTATCGATCCAAGAGTGCAGCAAGGCCCGATGTCGTGTACCAGGTTACCCTCGAGTCAAGCTCGAAACACCTTGTCAAAGTTTTCACTCCTAGGTACATCTGTGCTAGAGCCACCTCTACTTTTTTGTATCCAGACAAGGATTATTTGGTACAAGCACATAATCTAATTATACTATATAGCTAAACAATTAAAAAAATTAAA
This sequence comes from Viscum album, assembly GCA_963277665.1. Lineage (NCBI taxonomy): Eukaryota > Viridiplantae > Streptophyta > Magnoliopsida > Santalales > Viscaceae > Viscum > Viscum album. The sequence continues at coordinate 1,799,188,792 of OY728127.1, read as the reverse complement.
ATTAACAATTAAAAATAAAATTATCAATTAAAAATAATTTTACAATTTTAAAAAATATAAATACATTTAATAATTTGCACCTTTTAAGTCCTTCCTTCCTCTTCTCGAAAAAAAAATTAAAACAATAAAAAATTCATCTCATATATGAAAATGAGAGAGAGAGACGAATGGAGAACTGAATGTTATGGAAAAAATGGATGGGGTGTATATATAGGTGAGATTATTTGCGACGGTCGTATTTGCGACGGGAGACCGTCGCAAATACTAGGTATTGCGATGTGATACTATCGCAAATGTCTTCACCCGCATTAAATACAGGCGGCAGGTAAAAGGCTTTTTGCAACGGGATCGTCGCAAATAGCCACCATTAGCGATGGGCGGCTATCCCCATCGCAAATTTCTATTTACCACGGCTAGTATTCGCGACGGGGCCCGTCGCAAATACCTTCGCCCACATTAATTATGGGTGGCGAGTAAAAGGGTTGTTGCGATGGGCCCGTTGATAATGCCACACCATTAGCGACGGGCGGACATCCCCGTCACAAATTACTATTTACCGCTGTTGGTATTTGTAATGGGCAGTAGATGACCATCGCAAATAGGCTTTACAGTGGCCAGTATTTTTGATCAAGCCCGTCGCAAATTATACCGGGTGAATACTTGTTTTCGATGGGGAAATTTACCCGTCGCAAATACTATTTACCACCGCCAGGTAGTTGCGATGGGTAGCCTTCTACCCGTCGCAAATATCATTCCCGCGTTTTGGCGCGCAAACCACGGCATTGAAATTTCGACGGGCCCTGTATTTCTGTCGCAATTAACTTCCCATTTGCGACGGAAAAATATTCCCATCGCAAAAACCCTTTTCATCGGAGTTGTTGCGACGGGAATAAGTCTCGTCGCAAATACCCCATCGCAATAATCGTTTTTTCCCGTAGTGAATTAGTGTAATTTAAGGTAAAAATAATGTTTTAAAAATATGAAATGACCTAGACACATGTCCTACCATCATTGGATGTGTCATGTTCTACCAAGACAATCCATGGGTCAACTTGGGGACCCGATGGAGCCACTTTGGTTGGAAAATGACATTAATACCTTTTTATTTAAAGTTAAAATTAAAATGTCACAAACATGTGTTGTTTTACTACAACAATTTTTACATGGGGTTATATAAGTCATATTTTTTACAATAAATATTCATTAGAAGGATAAAAATATTTCCTACATCATGATATTTTTTTATCATTTTTAGACATTAAATAAATTAATTTATTTATGACACCGTGATGATGCAATGATTACTTCATAAATGAACGATTTAAATAAAATAAGAAGATATGGTGAAATATAAGTCTTAAACTTGTCACAAACCTATTTTATCGGTGGATTTTGAAACCTTCTCACATTAGCCTCGAAATATATACTTTTGGGTCCTTTTAAATCCGAAAATAATTTTATAATAATGTAATATTTTATAACATTCCAAGAGTGCCCCTCCTCTCCTCTTATAAAAGGCCCCCACCTCTACCACCTTACACACACCTCTCAAGCGTTTGGCTCAGACAACCCCAACCCATTTCATCTCTCCACATCCCTCTATTCATCATTTAAGCATCACTTTTGGCAGAATCCTTTCCAAGGATGCCTTTGAGCTCAATCAAAGAGAGTTACCTGATTTAAAGGTAATGTCTTTCCTTGTGTTATTTTTTTTATTTTGCTTCTCCAACCATCTAAACTCTTTTTATTCGTTTATTTTGTAAAAAAAACAGTATCTTAAATATAATAGAATTTTTTTATGTGAATGATTCGAGCTACACTTACCCACACATTCGTCTAATGGTTAAAGAACATAGAGTTTCTGTGGATGGTGAATTTCTACCTCACAAAACGATGATTGTTAAATCTTCTCTTAACACATTTCATGGTGGCCATTATGGTGTCACTATATATTATATATTATATATATATGGTATTTATGTTTTCTATATGATTCTGTATTTTATAATTAATACATACCTTTATGCTTTGCATGTTGTGCAAATGCGATAATTTCATTTGAGGAAGTGTGGACTACCGCCCCCTCAAGTGATGTGACTCGTTCATGCAATAATCGAATGTATAAAGAATGAAAGTGATGAACATATGTGATATATAAAAATATATATTATACTGGAATTATAATATATATATATATATATATATATATCTCATCTATTTTAATTTCATTAATGTTCCAATGAAATGAAAGTAGCGTTCATGCGTACGTACGGCTTACTGTTTCCATGAACGGTACATTTAATTTCTTTTCTCCAAATGTTATGTACTATTATAAGTACATATATATAATGGATATATATGTAATATATTACATCTAAATAATGTATATCATTATGTAATTATAATATATATATATATATATGTGTCTTTTAACTTTAATTCCATTAATATGACAAAAAATGAAATTAGCGTTCATGCGTACGTACGGCCTACTGTCTCTATGAACAGTGCTTTTAATTTATTATCTCCAAATGATATGGAATAGTATAAAATGAATATATACTAGATATATATGATATTTAAAACATAAATACTATTCTGTATATGATTTATGTATAATTACATGGAAAATTCTTTTCCAACAAATTCGATTTTTACTCATGTACCGAACATCGACAAAAACATCTGATATGAACTCACTTTATTAACCAATTATTATAACATTATAATATGTGATATTAAATGAATAATAATCTTTAAAGTAGTTACTTATGAAATTATAAATTGACCAAATTTTATTATTCATGAGATTAAATAACGATCAAGTCATGTCGAACACGAGGTAAGGGATCCAACCTCTCTCTTTCTTTTTAAGTACTCTCTTTTATGTCATTTCTTTTAAGCTCATCTTTCTTATGTATGGGGATGTTCTTTTATATTCCTCATACTGTACTTTTTATGTTCATATTATGAGATACCCTATTTGATATCATAAATCAATTTTTGGAAGTTTTAAGTGGCTTCGTTAGGCTGCCGAGTTTTCATAAGGTATTTTTCATCTCACTTTTATTCCTGTGATATTTATGCAACGTTTTCCACTATTTTCTTTGAGTGGTGTATGTACTGCCCATTATTATAATCTTTTTGTAGTATAATTTCATTTATGGTTATTTACATCTTCATTTTATGACCATTCTTCCATGGGGTGTACTTTTTGAAAGTTACCCAACTCAGTAAGGGGACCTTTCACCCTCATATTTTTAAAAGACTTCTTTTGTTATGTCTTTTCATTCACATACAATTATGTTGGGATATGTTCTTATATATCCTTATTTATGTAAATTTTATGTCCAAGTGATGAGATACCATTTTCTCTCTCATTAACTCATTTTATGAATTTTAAAGTGACGCTGTTAGGCTGTTAAATATCTATAAGGGAACTTCTTAACCCACTTTCAATTTTTTGGGTTAAACCTATACTTCTTGATTTTATTATTCCAAGATTATGTGTGGAATCTCTATGTTGTAATTTCCACAAAACATTGTGTTTATATTCTATTTCTAAACATAATCATCTAATTGATAAATTCTTACGAACTTGTATGGGAAATCATAACTCAATCTCATTTCATTGAGTTAAATATCTATGTCATTGGTTTTGTTTTTCCAAGATTATGTGTGAAGGACCTCTGAATGTTTCACACTTAATAACCAATTATTTTGGGTGTATTTATATTTCTCACAAATAATTATATGATATATTTATCCTTAATTTAAGGATACCATCTTTATAATGGATTTCATCTCAATTTACATTTCTATTGAGACTTAATTGTTGTTATACACCAATTCACTCTTATATGGTGTGTATACTATCCTTTGAAATATTATATAATGAATCCCTTTATTCTCATGATATTATAACGTTTGGATAAAATGTTATTCCACAATTACTTGTATTCAAGAGTCTCTCATTTTGTTAAAAACTCTTTAACAAAAATATCGTTTTAAATGTTTTAAAGATTTATTATTCTAAATATTTATCTTTAATGTCCATGTTTTCAAAATGGTTTTCAGTATTTATTTACATGGACATTAATGTTTTAAAATTATAATTCCATTAAAAGAATCAAAGTGGTATGGGACACTTTGATTCAAAAATATATTTCAAAATATTTTTTAAAATGGATTGATTAATTCAATATCTTGGAATTACTTATTTTGATTGCAAATGAAATGTTGTTATTTAAATGTTTATGTTTTCAATATTTTATGTGTAAGGATGGTACTTGGGCAATTTATGGGTGGTTACTTGATAAACACTATGACGGGTGGTTCCGTGAATACCAGGATGGGTGGTTACATTATAACCTCCAATGTGTTGGGTATGGAAGTCAGTCGTATGGCTATTCCATTAAGTGATACGTGTGGAAGTCGACCGTATGGTTATTCCATTTAAGTATGTTTATGTCCCAAGATACCTTTATATGTTTTGTGTTCTTTATATGGGTTTTATATTAATCGTTTGGTTACAAAAGGGTATGTAATGATCTTTTATTCAATGAAGATTATTTTCTTATTCATAATGGTGAAAAGTATTACATTGATAAAGTATTCTAGGTTTACTGGTGGTTTTGAAAAACTAATAGTTATCCTTCTTTTTGTATCCCTTACTGAGCCTTTTATGCTCACACTATGTTTTTGAAATGTTTTTCACAGGACATAAAGATGAATAGGGTCAAGGATGGGATCAAGGAAATGTGAGGCTGTCTAAAACATGAAACTAGACATGTTTCTTTTTAAGAGTTTTTATTTTATGAAAACTTAGAAGAAGTGGCTACTTTGTAATCTTTTGAGATGTAATAGTTATTTCCTAATTCTCTAAAACTATAAACATGAAAATATCCTCAACGTGAATTATTCATATAATTCAATAATAAGTAATGTTTAAGGTCAGGGCCTTATAGTTGGTATCAATGGTCGGTTTAGATAACTTTAGAGGTTAGGGTATTCTCTAAGCATAAGTGAAATTACCGTAATGGTTAGGATTTCATAAAGAGTCCTAGTTTTAGATAAAGTTAACGAGTAAGTATATCTTAGTGTTTATATTCTTCATTAGTACATGATGGTTTTGTTGATATACTCACACTGACATTTTTGGTTTTAGTAAATGGATGGACCTAGCAGACACCGATGTGACAATGGGTTTGAAGGGAACTGTGGTGGTTCTCTGATTAAGAGACTAGATGAAATGGGGGATTCAATGAGAAATCTCGTGGTTATTCTAAACCAACTATCAGGAGTCATGATCAATGACCTGAACCTTGGTGAGTTCTTTAATGCATCATGTACGAGAGAACCAACTCGACGTGGAAGTTCAGGTAATAATTATAAAGGTAACCATTAGGATTTATATGATCCTTACTTTTGAGGTAATTATGGGTTAATATATGTTATGATGTAAAATGAAAGGCATGAGATAAAATTGAGGTTAAATTATGTTATGGTTATTTTATCTCATTTTGGGGAATGATTTGAGAATTATATAGTATTAAAAAAGGACAACATGCAAACCATGTGACAACCTGTCGGGTCGGACAAAGCTGCGGGAATCGAACCCACAACCAAAGTGCGACTGGTATTTATCATCTACCACTGGACTACGTGAAGTCCATTGTTAGTTTGACTAATTATTTTTAGTTAGATAATTTTATGAATCAAGATTAAGTTGATTTTGGGTTATCTATGTAATTGATTAACCTATCATGGAGGATATTTGAATAGTTTAATTACTTTTTAATATGAGAATTTAAGAGAAACTGATGTTATTTAGAGATAAAAGTTAATTTGTACCTTGGAAGACTATGTGATTAAATCCTTCAGAGATTTCGGTTTCAGTATTAGTTTTGATTACGTTCAAGAATTTTATGGATAGATGTTTATTTAATGGTCTTTGTTGAACTTTGGGTACTGTTTGACAAATTATGGAGATTAAGAATAGATTTTTTTATAAAGGATTATCCTTTTTGGGTATTATCTGATCTCATACTAACCTTTTTGGTTATAGTTTTGGTTAAGGTCTAAAGACTTGGGAAATATATAGTTCTCTTTTGTGGATTAAGTGATTCGCTAAAAGTTGATTATAGTACTCTTAATGCGAACAAGTATTCCTAAATACTCATCTTTTGGAGAAAATATGAGTTGGATTAAGTAATCTAGTAAAAGTTGAAAGTCTACGTGACAAGTAAGTATGTTTCATAATGATTTAGTTAAGCTCAAAAATAAATTCCTCAATGAAGAGTACCTTAAGACAATAATGTTGTCTGGTAACTTTTCCTACTGGGGAATCGAATACCGTTTAACCCATAACATGTTTCTGATTTTCGTATGGTTAACTTTCTCCTAGACATGTTTACTATCACTCTCCATCAGAACATGACCCTTTGTTTTCTCCTCCATATCCATATTTTCATACTTGGAATCCTAGTATTGCTTAAATTGGGTGATCTTTGTACTTCTCTCCCTTTCTTTTAAAGTGATAGTTTTACTGACTCTTGTTCCGATGTGGGACTTTCAATGAAGTTTCCAAGATCAATTTTGAAATTGCGAGGATGCAATTCCCAAAAGCGGGGAAGGATATAATATCCCAGGTAAATAAATAATATTACATTCTAATGTTTATCAATATTTTTGAATAAAATGTTAATACTACTTTAAAGGTAATGCTATGCTCCATGGCGTACCAAACACACAACAACGAGTTTCTTTGAAATCTTACGTTGAACTCTAATAATAAAATAATATTATTTGAATTGGTAGTTAACGCCTAGCCGTTGTAATGGCGAGAATGAACAGAACTAACTAAAAAATTACAATATATTTTTATCAAATATTTTTAATTCTTAAAATAAATGTTAGAGGATTAAAAATGTGAATGAATCCAATTTTAAGCGTAAACATTCTAATATTCTTTAAATGGTCGATTAAACACCTTTTGATGAGAACCTCTTTTAAATCTACTTTTTGACAATTTTATGTGTTATATTTGACAAAATAAAATTCTTTTTTAGAATCGGGGCATCAAAATTTACTTTGTGTAAATTTTTGGTTTTTTTCGGATAAAGTTCATTTTTTAATGAATAGTGAAAAATGTTGTCTTTTAATTCAAAATCTCTTTTTAATCTAATTTATTTATATTATTATATTATCTTTTGAATTGTTTTTAAAGTGAAATTAGAATATATTTTTACCATTTAATCCAATAGTGGTCATTGGAATTAATTTCCTCTTGAAATTGGACTTAAACTAGTGTCAATCTTTTGATACTTTTTGTTTCATAAAAACACGCTATTTGCTCTGACAGCGGGAATTAATTATTAAATTATTTAATGTAACTTATATGTTTTAAATTTTGTAAAATAGACATCATTTTTGAATTCTGAATATAAAATATAGCTTAGGGTGAGTTTTTGGTAATTTTCTGAAAAACTTCAATATTTGATGAATAGTGAAACCACTATGTGGTAGTTAAAGAAACTAATTTTTCATTTAAATGAATCTTTGCCACTTATGTGATTGGATTTTCAAAAAATACAACATACATGGTTGTTATTAGGATGTCAAATGTGGTTCAATTAGATTAAAATATTTTTTGGTGAATAGTAACTTTTAAGTTTTATTAATCACAATTAAAGGAAATTAGTGTAATTTAAGTTAAAAATAATGTTTTAATAATAAGAAATTACCAAGAAACATGTCCTACCCTCATTGGATGTGTCATGTCCGACCAAGACAATCCATGGGTCAACTTGGGGACCCCATGGAGCAACTTTGGTTAGAAAATGACATTAATAGTTTTTTATTTAAAGTTAAAATTAAAATGTCACAAACATGTGTTGTTCTACTAAAACAATTTTTACATGCGGTTATATATGTTATATTTTTGACTATAAATATTCATTAGAAATATAAAGAGATTTTCTACATCATAATTGTTTTTTAATTTTTAGACATTAAATAAATTAATTTATTTATGACACCGTGATGATGCAATGATTACCTCATAAATGAACGATTTAAACAAAATAAGTAGATAGGGTGAAATATAAGTCTAAAACTTGTTACAAACCTATTGGATGGGTGGATTTAGAAACCTTATCACCTTATCCTCGAAAGATATCCTTTTAGGACCTTTTAAATCCGAAAATCATTTTATAAAAAAGTAATATTTTATAACATTCCAAGAGTTCCCCTCCTCTCCTTTTATAAAAGGCCCCCACCTCTACCACCTTACACACACATCTCAAGCCTTTGGATCTAACAAACCATGCCCATTTCATCTCTACACATCCCTCTATTCATCATTGAAGCCTCACATTGGGCAGAATTCTTTCCAAGGAAGTCTTTGATCTCAATCAAAGAGAGTTACTCGATTTAAAGGTAATGTCTTCACTTGTGTTCTTTTGTTTTATTTTGCTTCTCCAACCCTCAAAACTATTTTTATTTATTTATTTTGTAACAAAACCAGTATCTTCAATATACTATAATGTTTTTATGTGAATGATTCGATCTACACTTACACACACCTTCGTCTAAGGGTTAAAAAACATAATGTTTCTGTGGATGGAGAATTTCTGCCTCACGAAACGATGATTATTCAATTTTTTCTTAACAACTTTCTAGTTGGCCATTATGATGTCACAATATTTTATATATGATATATATGGTATTTATGTTTTCTATTTGTTTCTGTATTTTATATTTAATACATACCTTTATTCTTTTCATGTTGTGAAAATGCGATAATTTCATTTGAGGAAGTGTGTACTACCGCCCCCCTCAAGTGATGTGACTCATTCATGCAATACATGGAATGTATAAAGAATGAAATTGATGAAATTATGTGATCTATATAAAATATATATTATACTGGAATTATAATATATATATATATATCTCATCTATTTTAGCGTTCATGCGTACGTACGGCTTACTGTCTCAATGAACGGTAAATTTCATTTCTTATCTCCAAATGTTATGTACTATTATAAGTACATATAAAAACTGGATATCTATTTAATATATTACATCTAAATTATGGATATCATTCTGGAATTATAATATATATCTCTCTCTTTTAACTTTAATTCCATTAATATGACAAAAAATGAAAGTAGCGTTCATGCGTACGTACGACCTACCGTCTCCATGAACGGTGCTTTTAATATTTTATATTAAAATGCTATGTAAAAGTATAAAATGAATATATACTGGATATATATGATATTTATAACATAAATACTATTATGGATATTATGTACCTATAATTACATGGAAAATTCTTTTCCAACAAGTTTGATTTTTACTCATGTACTGAACATCGACAAAAACGTCTGATATGAAATCACATTATTAACAAATTATTATAAAATTATAATATGTGATATTAACTGAATAATAATATTCAAAGTAGGTCATTAAGAAATTATAAATTGACAAAATTTTATTATTCATGAGATTAAATAACGATCAAGTCATGTCAGACACGAGGTAAGGGATCCAACCTCTCTCTTTCTTTTGAAGTACTCCCTTTTATGTCATTTATTTTAAGCTCATATTTATTATGTTTGGGGATGTTCTTTTATATTCCTCATACTATAATTTTTATGTTCATATTATGAGACACCCTATTTGATATCATAAATCCATTTTTGTAACTTTTAAGTGGCGTCGTTAAGCTGTCGAGTTTTCGTAATGGATTTTTCATCTCACATTTATTCCCGTGTCATTTATGCTAAGTTTGCCACTATTTCCTTTGAGTGGTGTATGTACTGACCATTTTTTTAAACATTGTGTAGTATAATTTAATTTATGGGTATTTACATCTTCATTGTATGACCCTTCTTCCATGGGGTGTACTTTTCGAAAGTTACCCAACTCGGTAAGAGGACCTTTCACCCTCCTCTTTTTAAAAGACTTCTTTTGTTCTGTCTTTTAATTCACATTATATTATGTTGGGATATGTTCTTCTATATCCTTATTTATGTAAATTTTATATACAAGTGATTAGATACCATTTTATCTCTCATCAACTCATTTTTTGAATTTTAAAGTGATGCTGTTAGGCTGGCAGATTTCTATAAGGGAACTTCTTTACCCACATTCAATTCTTTTGGTTAAACCTCTACTTCTTGATTTTATTATGCCAAGATTATGTGTGGAATCTCTATGTTGTAATTTCCAAAAAAAATTGTGTATATATACTATTTCTAAACATAATAATCTCATTGATAAATTCTTACGAACTAGTATGGGAAATCATAACTCAATCTCATTTCATTGAGTTAAATATCTATGTCATTGGTTTTGTTTTTACAAGATTATTTGTGAATGACCTCTGATTATTTCACACTTAATATCCAATTATATTGGGTTATTTATATTTCTCACACATAATTATGTGATAGATTTATCATTAATTTAATGATACCATCTTTATAATGGATTTCATCTCAATTTACATTTACATTGAGACTTCATTGTTGTTATTCACCAATTCACTCTTATATGGTGTGTATACTGTCCTTTGACATATTATATCATGAATCCCTTTATGCTCACGATATTATAAAGTTCAGATTAAATGTTATTCCCCAATTATTTTTATTCAAGAGTCTCTCATTTTGTTAAAAACTATTTAACAAAAATATCGTTTTAAATGTTTTATAGATTTATTATTATAATTCTTTATCTTTAATGTCCATGTTTTGAAAACGGTTTTCAGTATTTATTTATATGGAAATTAATGTATTAAAATTATATTTCCATTAAAATATTCAAAGTGGTATGGGACACTTTGATTCAAATATCTCTTTTAAAAGATTATTGAAAATTGATTGATTAATTCGATATCTTGGAATTAATTATTTTGATTGCAAATGAAATGTTGTTATTGAAATATTTATATTTTCAATATTTTATGTGTAATGATGGTACTTGGAAATTTTACAGGTGGTTACGTGATAAACCATATGACCGGTGGTGCCGTGAATACCAGGACAGGTGGTTACTTTTTAACCTCCAATGCATTGGTCATGGAAGTCGGCCGTATGGCTATTCCATTAAGTGATATGTGTGGAAGTAGACCGTATGGTTATTTCATTTAAGTATGTTTATGTCCCAAGATACCTTTATATGTTATGTGTTCTGTATATGGGTTTTATGTTAATCATTTGGTTACAAAAGGGTATGTAATGATATTTTATTCAATGAAGAGTATTTTCTTCTTCATAATGATGAAAAGTATTACATTGATAAAGTATTCTTGGTTTACTGGTGGTTTTGAAAAATTAACAGTTTTACTTCTATGTGTATCCGTTACTGAGCCTTTTATGCTCACCTCAAGTTTTTGAAATGTTTTTCACAGGACATAAAGTTTAATAGGGTCAAAGATGGGATCAAGGAAATGTGAGGCTATCCAAAACATGGAACTAGAAATGTTTCTGTAACGCCCCGACCCCAGCTACCCAGAGTCGGTGTATTACTTACATAACATTGGAATGATCACAAGAAAGATCAAATCTCGAAAGACCGATTGGTTTAGTAGCCTTGGAAACACTAGATATATTCATAAGTTTTACATTACATCATAAAATGAAAAACTAATACAACAACATAATGTTTCCACAATCCACACTATTAACCCCTCATAAAATCCCTGCAGGTCATTCATAACTTACTTCTTCACATCCTGGGAAAAATAAAACATAAAAAAACGGGGTGAGCTCAAATGCCCAGTAAGGATAATAATAAAGTGGAAACTTTCATAAATAAGAATAAACATTTAAGGAAATGTATAACTAAAACAAAAGCCTTTTAAATACGAACTTTCAACATGGTATGGCATAAATAAAATGAAATAATGGCATTTACTTATTCACATGGATATTCTACTAAATGAATAATCACATGCAAAAATCAATAACCACTTTCATAATGTTGGAATGCATAATGCCAGACTATCATAACCACATAGCCAAGGCCTCGTGCCAAGACTACAAATAAGATTTTGTCAAGGCCTTGTGCCAAGACACTAGTTTGTCTCATGAGACCTACCGATGCATCGAGGAGCTATAGCGGGCTCCACCCGTCACTTATTAAGTCCAATGCATTCCCATATGAAAAGGTTTAAACATAACATAAACATTCGTATTAAAACTAGCATACGAAATGTCAATACTTTCACAATAAACTATGAATGGTATAAAAATAGCACATCCACAGTCAAACATATCACAAAACCTTCAATACAATATAGAAGTTTTGTATCATAATAAATCAACTTCAAATAATCTTAAAATCCATCAAAGGATGTTGACATAGATGAAATCAAAATTCTTTTTAAAGAAATATCTCCTTTTATTTTGAAATCATTTAAGATCCATATAAAATAAAACATTTTCTTTGATAATATTCTTATAAGCTTTTAAGGAAAGCTTTGAAGATTTTATAACGGCGTAAAATAACCGCACCCGCCGTATAAGTTAAAAAAAACATTCTTACCTCAATTCTGTCGAAAAGGTTAAAAAGGACCTTGTTTTGAAAACGACGGAAGGATTCCTTTATAAACCTCTTATAAAAAGTCAAACAAGGGTATAAATGACTTTAACCCATATTCTTGTAAATAGTAAAAATGTTTTGAAATATATTTCGAAGAAACATGGATGTGGATGATAAAGAGATTCCAGTAGAATATTACGTATAATACAACCTCGGATAATGAAGAGATTGTGAAATAACCCTTACCTTGTACTTTTCCTTTGTTGGGGTAGGTTAACCTCCTGTATAATGGTGAAATAATTGTTATTAAATTATACAAGAATCATATATATTAATATGATATCATATATGATCTTTTAACATTGATTTGTTAATAATATCTTACAATTATCATCGTTTCGGGTGTTAACTTACTCATTTTCTTTTATATGTTTTGTTACATAAGCCATGTTTGTTGTATCTTATTCATATCCAGAATGATATCAAGTCCTTAAACATCATTTTTAAATCATAAAATGATAATTATACTTGAATGGATACGATGGAGAATGAATCTCATCGCGTTCGTGGAGACGGTAGTCCGTACGTACGCACGAGCGACAATATCATTCTTTTTATATTAAAATAATATATAAATGAATGGTATATCATATATACAGAATCATTAACATGTTATATTTATTATTTACATGAGTTATACATCATTATTATACCCATCCAAATAATATTATATTGAATAACAATTACACCACGACGTGGAGACGGTAAGCCGTACGTACGCACGTATGGTGACATGTTATTCAAAGGGTGGATAGAATACTGAATATGGTTGTACCATACTTATAATAACATCACAGTATATGTGAGATACTGGAGTTATTATTTTAGAATGGTAAGAACAAAGGAAGAAGAAGTGGAAGAAGAAATGAACTTAGAAAAGGGTGGTGAAATCATTACCTCTTCTTCGGGTTCTTCCTTTTGATTTGATCAAAAGGGATCCTTAGGTTGGCTTTCTGATCAAACTAAGGCCTCTAGGTTGTAGTGAGGGATGTTGGGGGATTATTTGGGCAGAGTTTGGCCGAACCAAAAGGCTTTGAAGGTGTGAAGAAATGAGAAGGAGGAGTGCCCTTTTATAAGAGGGGTGAGGGGCACCTTTGGAAAAGCTAGAAATATTAATTTATAATAAATTCATATTCGGTTTCTAAAGGCTCCAAAGTTGACTATTCAAAGGACGAGGTGGGGATAGGTCGAAAACAACTCATCCAATAGAATTTAGAAAAGTTTGGGTACTTATATTAACCTTATCTTTAAGTATTAACTCTAAGTTAATTAGTTTCACTTTTACAATGTCTCTTTGTATTTTTATATATTATGGTTAATAAACTTACTATATACTTCCAAGCGACCCCCAAGTGGTCCATTAATGATTAACCTATCATAATATAAGTCTCTTGGCCGAACCTTAGATTTTTAGGAATTTAATATCAATTAATAATATAATATTTGTTTTAAGAACTCTTTTATGTCAATTTTGACACTATTCAATAGTTGATTTTTGTGAAACTCATAACTGATTGATTACTTCGAAAAAAGTCCATTAAATCAATCCTAATATATCATATTAGCCTAGAAAATTTGTTTAATTCATTAAAAGTTTCATATTATATTTATTTGGGTATTTATAATATCAATTATTTTAATTTTTCACTATTATAGTAATTACTGCATCATCATTGTGTCATAAATAACATAACTTATTTAATGTCTAAAAATTATAAATAAAATATCATTATGTAGGAAAGCGTTTTATCTTTCTAATGAATATTTATAATCGAAAATCCAACATGTATAACCCTATGTAAAAATTGTTGTTCTAAAAGATATATGCTTGTGTCATTTTTGTATTCATTTTGACTTAATTAAAATAAAGTGTCATTATCACTTACAAGTGGATCCATGGGGTCCCAAAACAGACCCAAAGATGCCCATGGTCGTCTATGTATCAACCAATAGGGTTAAGACACGTTTTAGGGTAATTTAGTATTATTATAATATTATTTTTTTAACCCTTATTTACCGGATTTACCCTTAACCATGGTAAATAAAATATTTACCGCAGTAATTATTCAAAATGTCTAAAAATAAAAGTTACCTATTTACACAATTTGAACATCCTGATTCCAAATATGGAATCCATTTTTCTAAATTCAAAACACAGAAGTGGCAGAAATTAATTTATAATTAATTCCCGCTGTCAAAACAAAAAGCGTGTTTTTACGAGATAATAACTACCAAAAGATTGACACTTGTTTATGTTCGGTTTAATTGTAAAATTATGTCCAATGACCAACATTATATTAAATGGTAAAAATATATTCTAAATATAATTTAAAACCACTCAAATTCATAATTTATCACTATTAATTATTTTGATTAAAAAAGTTGTTTTTAATTAAAATTTAGTAATTTTCACTATTCATCAAAATATAAAAGTTATCCGAAAAGTACCAAAATTTCACCCTAGGATAATTTCGATATTCCGAATCCAAAAATGAAGTCAATTTTGAAATATAAAATATATATAATTTCAAAAATTAGGTATTACTATTCACAACGGCTAGTTTAATTAGTTGTGGTGTGTGTTAGAACTCGAGGTTGCGTACAACACACGCTATCGCATTATTCAAAGGGAAACGTACCGTATAAGCTTGGGGTGTTACATTCTCCCCTCCTTCAAATAATTGCGTCCTCGCAATTTCTAGGGTATTACTGCATAAAAAGACTCGGGTAGTTCTTCATCATAAGTTCCTCGGGTTCCCACGTTGCCTCTTCCATCTTATGATTTCTCCACAAAACTTTTACCAGACGCGTCGTCCGGTTTCTCAGTACTTGTTCTCTTGTATTAAGAATCCTGACGGGCTCTTCACAATAGGAAAGATCGGTTTCCAGTTCTAATTCCTCATAGGTGAGTACATGCGTTGGGTCAGGCATGTATTTCCTCAACAGAGATACGTGGAACACATCGTGAACTTCGGAGAGACTTGGCGGCATTGCCAATCGGTAAGCTACATCCCCAATTCGTTCTAGAATTTCGAAAGGTCCGATGTACCTGGGACTCAATTTACCTTTCTTACCAAAACGTATGACTCCCTTCCACAAGGATACCTTCAGGAATACATGATCACCGACTTGAAATTCCAAATCCTTCCTTCGATTATCGGCATAGCTCTTCTGCCTACTTTGAGCTGCTTTAATGTGATTTTGGATTACCTTCACCTTTTCCACCGTTTCCTCCACCAGTTCTGGGCCTACAAGTTTTCTTTCACCAACGTCATCCCAACAGGTTGGTGTACGACATCTCTTTCCATATAACGCTTCATATGGTGCCATCTGAATACTCGAATGGAAGCTATTGTTATAGGAAAATTCTACTAGTGGTAAATATTGATCCCACATACCCTGAAAATCAAGTGAGCAAGATCTCAACATGTCTTCTAAGGTCTGAATAGTCCGTTCTGATTGTCCGTCTGTCTGAGGGTGGTAAGCAGTGCTCAAATGAAGTTCAGTATCCAGGGATTTCTGAAGACTTTTCCAAAATCTTGAAGTAAAACGGGGATCACGATCAGAAACAATCGATAGGGGTACTCCATGAAGTCTCACAACTTCATTAATGTATAGTCATGCTAGACGTTCCAGGGGTAGATCTTCTCTTATAGCAAGAAAATGTGCTGACTTGGTAAGACGATCAACAATAACCCATATTGCATCGTTCCTTCTAGGAGTCTTTGGTAGCCCCATGACAAAGTCCATCGTAATATTGTCCCATTTCCACTCCGGTATGGGAAGAGGTTGCATGACTCCTCCAGGCTGTTGCCTTCCAGCTTTCACTTGTTGACAAACCATACATCTTGACACAAAATCAGCAATCTCCCTCTTCATGTTGTCCCACCAAAAATGTTCCTTCAAATCTCTATACATTTTGGTGCTCCCAGGGTGTTTAGAGAAATTGGAACTATGAGCGTCATCCAGCAATTCCCTTTTTAGATCAGGTATATTGGGAACACAAAGTCTCTTCCCGAATTTCAAAATTCCATCTTCATACACAAAGTCTCTCAATCTCCCATCATTCACAGCTTTAATCTTCTTCTGAAATTCTTCATCATCGGTCTGAGAACTCTTAATCTTTTCTAGTAATGATGGTTTGGCAACCATTTGAAAAAGCATTGATGTTTCACCTTCCCTGGTTATTCCCATGTCCATCTTCACTAGATCCATGAAAATTGGATCCCTTTTAATTCTCATATTGTTCAAAACTCCATGGTCTTTTCTACTCAAAGCATCTGCCACCTTGTTTGCCTTCCCCGGGTGGTAGTGTATCGTACAATCATAATCCTTGAGTAATTCAAGCCATCTCCTTTGCCTCATGTTGAGTTCTTTTTGTGAGAAAATATACTTCAAACTCTTGTGATCAGTATAAATCTCATATTTTTCACCATAGAGGTAGTGCCTCCATATCATCAAAGCAAAGATCACAGCTGCTAACTCAAGATCATGAGTAGGATAGTTTTGTTCATGAATTTTCAACTTTCGTGATGCATAGGCAATAACTCTATCATTCTGCATAAGGACACAACCAAGTCCTTTCTTTGATGCATCACTATAAATAACGAACCCATCATTCCCCGATGGTAGAGTCAATATAGGAGCATTGACTAATCTTCTCTTCAGTTCTTCGAAACATTCCTCACACTCTTTTTTCCATACAAATTTAACCCCTTTACGTGTGAGCTTCGTTAATGGGTTAGCCAATCGGGCAAAATTCTGGACGAAACGTCGATAATAACCTGCCAAGCCAATAAAACTACGTACCTCAGTTATACTCGTAGCTGCTGGCCATTCTTGAATTGCCTTGGTCTTAGAAGGATCAACAGAGATTCCATCTTTTGAGACAATATGGCCAAGAAAAGAAATCTCCTGAAGCCAGAATTCACACTTGCTAAACTTCCCATATAATTCATGCCTCCTCAGAGTCTTCAAGATAATCTGCAAGTGATTTTCATGATCTTCATAGGTTTTGGAGTATACCAAGATATCATCAATAAATACCACCACAAATTCATCCAGATACTCCTTGAAAACTCTATTCATTAGATCCATGAATACAGAGGGTACATTAGTCAATCCAAATGGCATTACAGTAAACTCGTAATGCCGGTACCTGGTTCGAAATGCTGTTTTCGGAATGTCTCCCTTCTTCACACACAACTGATGGTATCCAGATCGAAGGTCAATCTTTGAAAAGTATTGAGCTCCATGCAGTTGGTCAAATAAATCATCAATACGAGGTAGGGGATACTTGTTCTTTATCGTTATAGCATTGATCTCCCTGTAGTCGATACATAACCTCATAGATCCATCTTTCTTTTTAACAAAAAGAACAGGGGCTCCCCATGGAGAAACACTAGGGCGAATAAATTCCTTATTACTCAATTCCTCTAGTTGTTTCTTTAGTTCGACTAGCTCTACAGTGGCCATTCTATAAGGGGTCTTCGATATAGGCCTTGATCAAGGAATCAAATCAATGGAAAACTCAACTTCTCGTTCTGGAGGATGTCCAGGTAAATCTTCCGGAAATACATCTACAAATTCTTTCACAACAGGTACATCCTCTATTTGAACATTCCTTTCCTCACCGACAGTTATTTCATTCTCTTCCTCCCCAATAATTGAATTAAGTTGAGCTACTGGGGGTGGATCTAAATAAGAATTAGGTGGTGACGATTCTGCTCTAAAAATAAGGTGCTCCTTATCATTATCATCAAGAATCGTAACCTCTTTCTTCTTACAATAAATCTTCGCATCATAGTCCGAAAGCCAGTCCATACCGAGGATTATATCAAACTCAATCATAGGTATGACGATGAAATCAGCAGATAAAGAAAATTTATGTGCTCTAATGGGGACTGATTCACAAAACATTGTTGCAACGATACTTCCCTTAGGAGTTTTAACTGACAACTCCCTTATTAAATCAAATTGGAAATATCTAATTTTCTTAGCAAACTGGGAAGATATGAAACAATGCGATGATCCAGAATCAAATAATGCATTTGCTAAACTTGAGGAAACCATTAAATTACCTGCCACCACATCTTTCGGAGCTTCTACCTCAGCAGTAGTGATAGCATAAGCCTGGCCTTGATCCTTTGGCCTTTTCTGAGGTAAGTTATCCTGACGCTTAGGACATGCATTTGCATAATGCCCCATCTCCCTACAATTGTAGCACTGAACGTTGGTAGCTTCCTTCTTCCCCTTGCAATCATGAGCTTGGTGGCCTTTTTCACCACACTTGTAACAGACTCCCATTCCCTTCAAGAAAGTACCAGGATGTTTCTTCCCGCATTTACCACAAGATGGATATTCAACCTTTCCTTTCTTCCCCTTATTTCCATTCCCAGATTGATCAGCAGGTCTCTTCTTCTCTTGCTTTGCTTTAAAGTCATAAGACTTAGAGAATTCCTTTTCGGTCTTGATAGCACATGAGACAATGTCTTCGTACGATGAAAAGGATTGTGAGACTAATGCTCGACGAAGAAATGGTTTTAACCCATCAATGAAACGACCAATCTTACTTCTTGGGTTACGAATATAATCACCAGCGTACCTCACTAACCTTGTAAAGTTATCCTCATACTTTGTGACATTCTCGTCCTCCTTTTGTCTCAGACTCAGAAATTGCCTTTCCATATCTGCTCGATGGTCGCGAGGAAAGTATTTTTCTAAAAACAGATCTTTGAACTCCCTCCATTCCATATTTGATACTTCATCATCTTCCTTCGTATTTTGAATCAATGACCACCATTGATCAGCATCTCCAGTGAGGCGGTAAACTGCCATGATAACTTTTTCCCTTTCACTGCTCCCCAAAGCCTGAAATATTTTCTCTAGGGAAAATATCCATTGCTCAGCTACTAAGGGATTTGTATTCCCATTGAACGTTGGTGGTTGTTGTCTCATGAATCGATCTAACATTGATCCTCCACGCTGCGGATCAGGGTGCTCCATACGGGTAAGGTTATTATTCATAACCTGAGTAAGTTGTCCCAGTATGGTGATTAGTTGATCAGCACCAGTTGCATCACCAGCCCCACTATAATTATCTTGAGCAGGAGGGAAATCCCTACATGGAGTGTGTGCGTTGATACGGTTTCCATTTCTTCCACTAGGCGCCATTTCTAAACAATGGCATAAACTAGATCAGTTTATGAATCAAAATACATAATCCCATACTTATAAAACACTTAACATAAATTGAACTATCTATGGATATAATCCATAATCATAAATATGTTTTCTTTGAGGAAGTATATACTCATAAACCCTTCATAATGGTTTGTAAATAAAGTGAGAGTTATCCTAAGCATATCCCCCGGGAGTGTCGTAACCAAGAGTGCAGCAAGGCCCGTTGTCGTGCACCAGTTCCCGTTCGAGTCTAGCTCAAAGCGGTGTTTTCGGGTTTTACCCCTAGGTACATCTGTGCCAGAGCCGCCTCTACCTGCTCGTATCCAGACAGGGATGTATTGCTCGGAAAACTCACAAAGTCTCTACAATACCAAAATTCTAGGAAGTTCTTCTATACTAATCCTCAAAGTTCATCTTAGGTCTATGTGCTCTAATCAGAGTTTATCTAAATCTAGTTTCCAAGGTTTGTACTAAACTTCCTCTGATACCAACTATAACGCCCCGACCCCAGCTACCCAGAGTCGGTGTATTACTTACATAACATTGGCATGATCACAAGAAAGATCAAATCTCGAAAGACCGATTGGTTTAGTAGCCTTGGAAACACTAGATATATTCATAAGTTTTACATTACATCATAAAATGAAAAACTAATACAACAACATAATGTTTCCACAATCCACACTATTAACCCCTCATAAAATCCCTGCAGGTCATTCATAACTTACTTCTTCACATCCTGGGAAAAATAAAACATAAAAAAAAGGGGTGAGCTCAAATGCCCAGTAAGGATAACAATAAAGTGGAAACTTTCATAAATAAGAATAAACATTTAAGGAAATGTATAACTAAAACAAAAGCCTTTTAAATACGAACATTCAACATGGTATGGCATAAATAAAATGAAATAATTCCATTTACTTATTCACATGGATATTCTACTAAATGAATAATCACATGCAAAAATCAATAACCACTTTCATAATGTTGGAATGCATAATGCCAGACTATCATAACCACATAGCCAAGGCCTCGTGCCAAGACTACAAATAAGATTTTGTCAAGGCCTTGTGCCAAGACACTAGTTTGTCTCATGAGACCTACCGATGCATCGAGGAGCTATAGAGGGCTCCACCCGTCACTTATTAAGTCCAATGCATTCCCATATGAAAAGGTTTAAACATAACATAAACATTCGTATTAAAACTAGCATACGAAATGTCAATACTTTCACAATAAACTATGAATGGTATAAAAATAGCACATCCACAGTCAAACATATCACAAAACCTTCAATACAATATAGAAGTTTTGTATCATAATAAATCAACTTCAAATAATCTTAAAATCCATCAAAGGATGTTGACATAGATGAAATCAAAATTCTTTTTAAAGAAATATCTCCTTTTATTTTGAAATCATTTAAGATCCATATAAAATAAAACATTTTCTTTGAAAATATTCTTATAATCTTGTAAGGAAAGCTTTGAAGATTTTATAACGGCGTAAAATAACCGCACCCGCCGTATAAGTTAAAAAAAACATTCTTACCTCAATTCTGTCGAAAAGGTTAAAAAGGACCTTGTTTTGAAAACGACGGAAGGATTCCTTTATAAACCTCTTATAAAAAGTCAAACAAGGGTATAAATGACTTTAACCCATATTCTTGTAAATAGTAAAAATGTTTTGAAATATATTTTGAAGAAACATGGATGTGGATGATAAAGAGATTCCAGTAGAATATTACGTATAATACAACCTCGGATAATGAAGAGATTGTGAAATAACCCTTACCTTGTACTTTTCCTTTGTTGGGGTAGGTTAACCTCCTGTATAATGGTGAAATAATTGTTATTAAATTATACAAGAATCATATATATTAATATGATATCATATATGATCTTTTAACATTGATTTGTTAATAATATCTTAGAATTATCATCGTTTCGGGTGTTAACTTACTCATTTTCTTTTATATGTTTTGTTACATAAGCCATGTTTGTTGTATCTTATTCATATCCATAATGATATCAATTCCTTAAACATCATTTTTAAATCATAAAATGATAATTATACTTGAATGGATACGATGGAGAATGAATCTCATCGCGTTCGTGGAGACGGTAGTCCGTACGTACGCACGAGCGACAATATCATTCTTTTGATATTAAAATAATATATAAATGAATGGTATATCATATATACAGAATCATTAACATGTTATATTTATTATTTACATGAGTTAGACATCATTATTATACCCATCCAAATAATATTATATTGAATAACAATTACACCACGACGTGGAGACGGTAAGCCGTACGTACGCACGTATGGTGACATGTTATTCAAAGGGTGGATAGAATACTGAATATGGTTGTACCATACTTATAATAACAACACAGTATATGTCAGATACTGGAGTTATTATTTTATAATGGTAAGAACAAAGGAAGAAGAAGTGGAAGAAGAAATGAACTTAGAAAAGGGTGGTGAAATCATTACCTCTTCTCCGGGTTCTTCCTTTTGATTTGATCAAAAGGGATCCTTAGGTTGGCTTTCTGATCAAACTAAGGCCTCTAGGTTGTAGTGAGGGATGTTGGGGGATTATTTGGGCAGAGTTTGGCCGAACCAAAAGGCTTTGAAGGTGTGAAGAAATGAGAAGGAGGAGTTCCCTTTTATAAGAGGGGTGAGGGGCACCTTTGGAAAAGCTAGAAATATTAATTTATAATAAATTCATATTCGGTTTCTAAAGGCTCCAAAGTTGACTATTCAAAGGATGAGGTGGGGATAGGTCGAAAAAAACTCATCCAATAGAATTTAGACAAGTTTGGGTACTTATATTAACCTTATCTTTAAGTATTAACTCTAAGTTAATTAGTTTCACTTTTACAATGTCTCTTTGTATTTTTATATATTAAGGTTAATAAACTTACTATATACTTCCAAGCGACCCCCAAGTGGTCCATTAATGATTAACCTATCATAATATAAGTCTCTTGGCCGAACCTTAGATTTTTAGGAATTTAATATCAATTAATAATATAATATTTGTTTTAAGAACTCTTTTATGTCAATTTTGACACTATTCAATAGTTGATTTTTTTGAAACTCATAACTGATTGATTACTTCGAAAAAAGTCCATTAAATCAATCCTAATATATCCTATTATCCTAGAAAATTTGTTTAATTCATTAAAAGTTTCATATTATATTTATTTGGGTATTTATAATATCAATTATTTTAATTTTTCACTATTATAGTAATTACTGCATCATCATTGTGTCATAAATAAAATAACTTATTTAATGTCTAAAAATTATAAATAAAATATAATTATGTAGGAAATCTTTTTATCTTTCTAATGAATATTTATAATCGAAAAGCCAACATGTATAACCCTATGTAAAAATTGTTGTTCTAAAAGATATATGCTTGTGTCATTTTTGTATTCATTTTGACTTAATTAAAATAAAGTGTCATTATCAATTACAAGTGGATCCATGGGGTCCCAAAACAGACCCAAAGATGCCCATGGTCGGCTATGTATCAACCAATAGGGTTAAGACACGTTTTAGGGTAATTTAGTATTATTATAATATTATTTTTTTAACCCTTATTTACCGGATTTACCCTTAACCATGGTAAATAAAATATTTACCGCAGTAATTATTCAAAATGTCTAAAAATAAAAGTTACCTATTTACACAATTTGAACATCCTGATTCGAAATATGGAATCCATTTTTCTAAATTCAAAATACAGAAGTGGCAGAAATTAATTTAAAATTAATTCCCGCTGTCAAAACAAAAAGCGTGTTTTTACGAGATAATAACTACCAAAAGATTGACACTTGTTTATGTTCGGTTTAATTGTAAAATTATGTCCAATGACCAACATTATATTAAATGGTAAAAATATATTCTAAATATACTTTAAAACCACTCAAATTCATAATTTATCACTATTACTTATTTTGATTAAAAAAGTTTTTTTTAATTAAAATTTAGTAATTTTCACTATTCATCAAAATATAAAAGTTATCCGAAAAGTACCAAAATTTCACCCTAGGATAATTTCGATATTCCGAATCCAAAAATGTAGTCCATTTTGAAATATAAAATATATATAATTTCAAAAATTAGGTATTACTATTCACAACGGCTAGTTTAATTAGTTGTGGTGTGTGTTAGAACTCGAGGTTGCGTACAACACACGCTATCGCATTATTCAAAGGGAAACGTACCGTAGAAGCTTGGGGTGTTACAGTTTCTTTTTAAGAGTTTTTATTTTATGAAAACTTAGTAGAAGTGGCTACTTTGTAATCTTTTGAGATGTAATAGTTATGTCCTAATTCCCTAAAACTCTAAACCTGAAAATATCCTCAATGTGAATTATTCATATAATTCAATAATAAGTAATGTTTAAGGTCGGGCCCTTATAGATAATTGACTAAAATGAATTATAATAGAATGATAAAATTGAATGTGACAAAGATATAGGGTGATAGAAATCATAACTACAAAAAAAGGATCTTGAACGAATACCTTACTTAATACAAAAATTACATCGGATACCCCATTATCTTAAGAAATTTTATTTTTCAATTCATAATTTTTTTCTTTTGAACAATTTTCATCTTTATTTATTCTTTCAGAATGCATCTATAACATGTTTTATTGTTTAATTAATATAATATTTTCCATGTTGATCTCTTGTATGCTTAAATTCATATTTCCAAAGGATATTTGATATAGTGGTAACATTTGAAGGTATTTATACAATGATTCCATAAACTCCACATATTTCGTATTTTTTGGTCCATAAAATTAATAAATTTTTGCAATTTAATATATATCTAGATAGTAAAAAAATTTAAAATCCTCCTTGTTATGATTTGTTTTATGGTAAAAAATTATTTGATTGTTTACAATTAGTTATTTTACTACCATAAATATTTTTCCATTCCAAAACCATAAAAATGATATTATATTATTAATATGATATAATAAATCATGAAATAAATTTTTATGAATATACATTAAGGAAATTCATTAAAATAAAATATTATCATTCAGTTTGTTAATATAAAATTATAATCGTTAAAATGTTGTTTTTAAGATAATTTTAAGGAATGAGGTAAATTGGTAAATAATAATGATTTATAAAAACATTAAATAATAATATTATTTTTTAAAAATTAATTTTAATTGTTAATCATAATATAGAATTTGAAATGGTGGAATTTAAATGAGACCATGGTTTTTGAAACCCTTACATCACACCCTCAGTCACCTCCAATGGATATAGCCACAAGCCATCATGAGTGCGACTTTTAGTCCCACCAAGGGATTAAGGATGTATCATACGTATTTTTGTTTGTGATTTTAGAATAAATAGGGTATGTTAATGTTTTTTATGTGATGAGATATGGGTTTAATATGTGTTTTCGTATAACTATGTTTATTTTATAATAAAGTTTTTACGGTAATATTATTTTGGAAAAATACATTGAATAGTGATGATTCTTAAGCACATGATCCTACACCCAGTTGGTGAGGACGCATTAGGTTTATCCAGGAGACCCGAGATCAAATCCAGGTAGAGGATAATTTCTGGTACTATAGCAGGAACTATAGAAGTACTGTAGCATGCAATTTTTGGAACTGTAGCAGTTGGGAATATTCATCTATTTCGGCCTTCGGGACATCAGTTTGGTCCCCGAGTCCTTTAAGGCCTTTGGGACACCAAAGAATTTGGTCCAGTAAGGCCTTCCGTCCACCTTAAGGACTTCAGGCCACCTTAAGTGCAGATGCAAACCAGACAACCTACAAGGAACAAACTATAGAAGGAGGAGTAGTAATGAGATTTTACAGTAGGAGAATCTAAATGTTTTGAAAGAATGAGAGGGTATGAAATCTGCCATTGGGACAAGCCTATGCATGCACGGGAAAGCCTAGCTGAATAGTATGGCAAAGGTGGAGAGATAATTTCACAATGAAGATGTTGGGGAGGAGAAATTCTAAGTAGTTAGTCTCAGTTGAATGTAATGTTTGAAGCCTATTGGAAATGAATTCCTCTAAGGCCTACGAGCCATGTAATACTTACACCAAAAGGCCTTGTAAGGGTTCTACCTCACCACTTGAAATGTGGATTATCAAAAATCAATAAAAAAATAAAGGCATTCGGGCAATTGGAGGAGGAGGGGGTAGATTGTTAAGGAAAAAAATAATATAGGATTTAAAAAATATAGGTATCTTTGAAATTTTAATACACCCATAACCAAAAATAATTTGGATAATATTATATATAATGTAAAGAATCAAACATAGTTTTTTATTAAAATAAGATATAACTTTGGTATTTAGAAAGTATTATTATATATAAAAATAATTAAATTAATTTTTAATTCATTGTGTTGAATATTAAATATAAATTAATTATTGAAATTTTATTGAAATTTTTTTAGTCATATTTATTTCTTCATGATGTCATCAAACATAAGTTATCTGTAATAACTGTATTTTTTACTATTCTGTAAAAAATAACATTCTTTTTTATAAAATTTCAAATTGTGTACAATAAAATAATTTCTACACGATGATTCAAATAATTACTTCCATTTAATCAAATTTAAATTATCAAAATTATAAAATTAACATTTAAATGAAATAATATAAACAATGGGAAAATAATTTTCTAGAATAAAAGGATTTTTTTCTATATGTTATTTTATTTCTATTTTTTGTTATTTCATTTACATTATACTATTTAGAATTAGTTATTATATATATTTTATCAAATATTTGGACCAAAAATATCATAATTAATATTTTCATATTTATGTTAAACATACATTTTTATAATTTATATTTACTTTTCATTTAAGACATATGATTCTACCAATCATTTTGATGAATTATAATATTTATATTTACTTATTTTTCCTACATATAAATATTATATTTTAATAATTTCACTACATATATTCTCTAGGTAACAATTTTTATGGTTGGTTCTTATTTTGAACGTCTATATTTTATTAAAATGTTCGTCTAATTTTTATACTTCCAATAAATACCTCATATTTAATTTGTTTTTCATTCACTCAATTTTCTATAAATATCAATAAAAATTTACTATTATAATTTTTACTTTTATATTTTTCATTACAACTGTGATAAATATAATACACTATAATTTAAAATATTAGTTATGTTTCTTTTATGTGTTTATTACCCATTTTTACTTTTTATAATGTAATGGAGTAATTTTATACTTTATATGTAGTTTTTAATATTGATAAATTAAATTGATATTTTTTAATATTATTTTTATGACTAATATTATTTATTATTACACAAAAATATTTTCAAATGGTTATTTACTATTTCTGAAAAGTCTATGTCCTTACCATTATAACTCATTACTTTATTACACCTCAATTATTCATTTATTTGATAAAATTATAGATAATAAAACCAATAAGATCGATATATGTAGTGTATTTTGGAATTAGGTACATATTTTATCATCTTGAACAAGGGATGAAACAAAATTATTGAAAACTTCCTTATCATTTTTCTAAAATTCCATGGCTTTTAAAACTACACGGAACAACCTGGGGACATATATAAGAAACAGGTGAGATATAAAGACTAGAAAGGGAATAAATAAGGAATAAAGTAAAAACATTTTATAGAATAGTCATATTAATGGTGAATAAAATGTGTGAGAATAACAAAATGAAATATAATGAATGATATATCTTGATAATCATAACAAGGGAAATGTGGAAACAACATAAAACACTCCATCATAAACATAGGTCAAGGATAACATCCAAGAAATCCTAATTGAAAGAAGTCCCAAAAATAATCTGGGTCTCTCCCTATTCTAACATGACATCTCTTAAGACTAAATTTTACTCATTTCTTGGGAGATTTATATAATTATGGGAGCACCCATTACTTCAATTTCATTCATTAATTATGTGTACCACATAAATCATACATCATGAATACATTCATGGTCAAATTTTATTTCATGATCATGTAGTGCGGAATAAATAAATTCAATTCCCATTTAAAAGAAGTGTAAGTGTTTAAAAGTGAACACCCTTGGATTGGAAATAGGTATGGTATTCACTACACAACGGTTTTGACATGTAAAACTCCGAGTAAAACTTCGACAGCCTAATGAAATCACCTAAAAACTAAATTTTTTTTGATGTGACATAAAGGGTATATAATAATTTAGACATGAAATGGGTAGTAATAAGGACATAAAAATACATATCCCAACATTACGAATTGGAAATATAAAGAATAATATAATAAACAAACATGAATAAAGAAGACAAGGTGAGGATCCTTTACTTGACTGTGTGAATCCAAATTCTTAAGAGGAGCTTATTCAATGCTTAGGGAACCTTGGGAGGACTCTAGTGAACATAGATAGGGTAAGGAGTTTCTCTAAAGATTTTTTTATGATAAATGGGCAATTTTTTCGGTTTATATAGAAAATGAGTGGGTAATGCCTTATGATTTATCAAACATAGGTTTAGGGATAAATATAAAAAAATTCCAAAACCAAAAAACATACAATGGTTTCTCCTAAATGAGAGTGGTTTTATTTATTTTATAAGGGAAAGGTCTGAAGACAATAAAATAATACCCTTTCTTCTGTGGATGTGATTCATACTCTTAAATAAATGATTTTAAAACCTTATTATGTATTAATGGTTTTGGAGGATTAGAAAAGGCTCTTAAAATTTAATAAAATAATAATAAAATCACATTATATTAAATGGAGAACACATATTTGGTCTTGGATCCCATTTATAGTATTTATTAAATACCTTTGGGTCAATTTGATGTCATAATACACAATGTATATTTCTATGGTAGTTATTTTTTACCCGAAAATACGATTGTACACGGAAATTATGAAAAATTAACTATTGGATAATTATGAAATTATGATTTGAAAAATTAATATTGATTTTATATAAAAAATTCAATAAATATGTGAACATTATATTTTAGAATAATAAATGAAATTTATTAAAAATTCTTGGTTTTTTGATAATAAATGTTTTCCACCCTCAAAAAAATTACACTTGACTGCATAATAATTATATCATAATTTATATTTAATAAATTTATTTAATAATAATTTTATATAAAAAATTTTTTGTTTAAAAAATAAAACAATTAATCAAAATAAATTCATTTATTGAATTTGAGTATTAACCAAAAATACTATTTTTGTTTTGTTGTATCAAAATAAAAATCATTTATAATGAATAATTAATAGGATTAAAGTATATTAATTATTCTATAAAAATAATCAACATAATAATATTTCTACGGTATTTATACATATCTATTTAATAAAACACAAAACTTTCTAAGAGTATGGTGCACGACGTTGAGTCTTTTATGGGTTGGTTTGGTATGCATGGATTCAGTTGTGAGATTGATGATCTTGAATTTCTCTCATAAACAGTTTCAATCATGCTTCATTTTGTTTGATATCTTATTTTTCATGGTAAAGGTAAAATCCCATATATGTTATCTCACTTATAATCTATAGTAAATTCACTTCTTTGGGTATGATCTTAATTGTTAAGGCCATAACGTCCTTTTTCAGTTTCAATTAGATCTTTTAAAAACCTTTATATATTCTAATCATATCATCAATGTTCAATGTATATATTATCAATGGTAATTATTATTAATGGTATTTTAAATATGATAATATATAATAAAACAGCAGTAGTGAATATTTTTTCAAAAACTATATTACATAATAATGCATTTAATTAAAATAGAATGTGAGAATTTATTGATAACAGTTCTGGTCGTTATAATCTTCCCCCTTAAGAAATTTGACCCTTGAAATTTTAATTTACCACACTAAAATAGTTGAAAGTAATATTAATTCATCACTTCATCTGGTTCCCACATATATTCTTCAAACATATGGTTCACCACAAGACTTTGACTTCATGTATTCTCTTATTTCAATGAAGTTTGTCTCTATGATCTAAGATCTTCACCAACTGCACATCATATAAGATATAATTCTCCAATGGTACCACCACTCAATTAATTGAATGAGAGGGGTATTTTATTTAATTTATCAAGAGGGATACATGAAATACATCATATTGTTTTTATCTGTTAAGTGGGAGTTCTAGTAGATTGGACACCACTCTATGGCGCTTAAGGATCTGAATGGGGTTGATGTATCTTGGAATAATCCTTCCCTCCTTTCCAAATATCATTACATTATTCCAAGGGTATATAAATATTAATACTAGTCTCCAACACAAAACTCTAGGACTCATCAACGATTGTTAGTATACCTCTTCTGCCTACTTTGAGCAACCATGATATGCTGCTGAATGGTCTTACCCTTTTCCAAAATTTCCAAAAAAGTTTTAGTACCTAACTATTTTTGTTCTCTAACATTATCATTATGTGAAGGTTTTTTTAACCTCTTTCTATAATGGGATTATAAAGGATCCATTTTGATGCTCGAGTGGAAATGTTTTCTAATAGAGAACTGAACCAGAGGAAGATGTTGGTCTCATCCTCCTTTGAAGTCAATTGGACATTCTCTTAACTTTCCCTCAAGGGTATAGATGTTCTGGTTAGATTAACCATCCGTTTGTGGTTGGTAAGTCGTGTTTAAGGTCAACTTAGTGTTCAATGAAATTTGGCGACTCTTCCAGAACATAGAGATGAATCTTGGATCTCGATCAGATATAATCGATAGTGGTGTTCCATGAAGCATCACCACTTCTCTAATGTATATCTATGAAATTTTTTCCATTGAGAAGTCGTATAAAATAAAAAAAGGCTTCCATCTTTCAAATATGATTGATTACAACTCATATAGCTATTTTTCCTATTGATGTATTTTGAAGTCTAGTGACAAATTCTAGGGTGATGTTTTCCAATTTTCCTATAGGTATAGAAAATGGTTTCATAATCCACTTATATTTTTTCTTTTTTTCATTCCCATGATGACATACAAGACATCTTGATGTATATTCTACAATCCCTTTCATCATATTTTCCCACAAATATTGTTCTCAAATATCATTATACATCTTTCTACTTACAACATGGATAGATAACATTGTACTATGTGCAACATCCAATAACTCCTTATATAACTCAGGATTTGATAGTACACATAGTCTTGATGGAAATTTTACAACACCTTCTTCATTAACATTGAACACTGAGTATTTTTTTTTCTTATAGATTCAAATTTCAATTAAATTCCCACATAATTTCATTAAGCATCAATTATCATTTCCATAAGGTATAGTTGATGAAACATTTTTGAATGGATTGATGATGTTCCTCTGTTTATGATTCACATATCCATCCATTAGAAATCTAAGAAAAACATATCCCTCTCAATTCATATCAATGATGTAATTACTATACCCTTTCTACAAATAGTGTCATACAATTAATTTTCTTCACCAGTATTGTATTGGATTCTGTAGTCATAGTCCCTAATAATCTCTAACCATATCGATTAGAACATATTTTTATCTCTCTATGTGAATATATATTTGATACATTTGTGATATCTATATATTTCAAACATCTCCTCAAATAGATAATGTATCCACACTTTGAAATAAATTCTCACTATATCCAACTCTAGATCTTGTGGTAGGAAGTTATGGTCATGAAATATCGTCTTCCTTAAAGAATATGCTATCAATAATCCATTATATATTAACACACAACCCAAACACTTCCTCTAATTATTACATAATACGATGAAAACTTCTCCACTTTTGGGTAGTGTTAGCACACGTGTAGTGAAAAAACTATATTTTAACTCCATGAATCTCTCTTCACATTCATCATTCCTTGAAAAAATTACTCCCTTAAAATCTAGATTAGTTATAGGGTTTTACTATAATGATAAATTTCTCAAAAATAAAATATAATATCACTACAACATAAATCACCTTTAATTGTGGTCTTTTAGCAGCGGTTTTGTAAACCATTACTAAACCTTTTTTAAAAAGGGTTTAGCAGATGTTTCTTAAAAACTGCCCCTAAACCCTCTTCTTTTATCCCAGCTATGACACTCCCCCTGACCCCAACTCCCCTTCTCCTTCAGACCCCCTACAAGCGATCCCTGAACCCCAGCTCCGTCAGTCAGCCATATGTGCCACTTCCTGCCAACACCCGACCCCAAACCCCCTTCTCCCCCTTACCCTCGCGACCCCATATTCTTCCCTCGACACCTTTGAGACCCAAACCCTAGCTCACCTCCCTGCCACTATTAAATTTTATTTAGGTTAGTGTTTCTATGTCATTGAATTTTATTTTTAGAGATTTTTTGTTCTTGGATTTATAAATTAATTTCTAATCCAGTTAATGAGGTTGTGGGTTATCGAGGATTGGTTTATAATGGTTTTATATAACATAACTCGGTATTCATGTTGCTTAAAGGTGTTGATACACTTTTCAAATGAAATATTTATTTAAATTTTTATTTTATACCTTCGACAAGTTTGATAAAATTAAAAGAATGGTTTTATATAAGAATAACACATGGTCATTCGATTTTAAATGAAATTGGATTTTTTAAGAGGGTTACCCTTGAAGGGTTAGATGGATTCCATGTTAAAATAGGACATGTTTTTTAATAAAATGGAATTGTGATTCATTTGGGTTATTTTGGTTGGGTTTTGAAAATGATTATAATTTCCCTTATATTTGTGTTTTGATTCCGGAACATTTAAAAAAGGGATTTAAAAATGTATATATTATATGTCATAATTAAAACTCATGGATGACACTTAGTGATGTGAAATTTCAGTTGATTGGTTTTTTATTCCCTTGTTGATCCCCTTTTTTATGTATTTATGATGTCAGGTGTATCCATGTGATGGTTGTTTGTGATATGATTCATGATTTTCTTATGGGTGGGGGCTCATTATAAGCTAAATGTGGGATGTGGGAAGGATTAAATTTTTATTCTAGCCTTTGGATATTATTATTTTCATTGTTTTAGATTCACTTTAAGAGTGTATTACTTCATTTAAATATTTTATAGGGAACCCAAGGATACTATGTGGGATGTCATGGGATGTTCCTAGGCACATTGAGATTACACACTTTCTAGTTACCACAAGTTGTACAAAATATAGAGATATTGGGGTGTCAGGGATGAGATTGAGTTTAGAGTGATTTGTTTGTAGGATGTGTGAACATTAACCTGATGGAATTAGTTCCACCTTTTCATGTATTATTCTTGTCTCATTAGTTCATAATATGTCTCCTCATGATATTTATCATGCTTAATACCTTTAATTATTTATTAGTTTGTGTATTTCATTTTTATTTGGATGGAATATCATTGAAGCAAAGATCATCCAATTATTTAGTATTGTTATTGATTAGTTTTGTTCCACTTGTTTATTGGAATACATTATAACATATTATAGGGAATTTGTATTTATATTAATCTTTGTTTCCTTACTAACATTGAGTTTTTTGTGTTAAATCTTTCAAGTGAGGGGAATTTTTTGGAATTATCTATCCATTATTAGAAATTCCCTTGATATGTTTTTAAACCTTGTAAGGGGTTTTTTATAAAAGGGTTGATGTTTAAAGATAGATGAATGAGATTTGAATTGTCTTTTTTTCCGGAAAAAACATTATACCATGTTTTGTTAAATAGTTTGGAAAGAAAATTGTTTAACTCCCAAATTAGGGCTCCTCATCCTGGACCGTCCCCGACCTCTGCCTCCCTTCCCCCTCCCCCCTCAATGATCTCTATCTACTCCCGGCCTCCGCCTCCACCTCCAGGTCCCCTCCCTCTCCTCCGGCGGCATTCCACTTTCCCTCTCGGCTCCCTCGCTGACGATGACGTCCCCCTCCCCTCTCAGCTTCTGGCGATGTTCCCCCTCCCCTCTCGTCTCCCACTCCTGGAGAAATCCCCCTCCCCTCAATCTCTTCCTCCGACGTCCCCCGATTCCCTCTCCAGTCGCACGCGAGACCCCCCATGGCCGAACACCCCGCGAGACGTCCCCCCTCTCGGCTCCCTCTCCTCCCTCCAGGGTTCTTGATCGGTATTTTCCCATTGATATACTCTTCCAACTATTTATCTCGTTGAACTAATATTTTTTATCTTGTAATTGATTTCGTTCTCTAACACTTTTTTAGGTACATATGATTACAGTAGAAAACACCCCCATGGCATACCGACATTCCCAGGGAGCTCTCAATTCCCTTTAATTTTCATTTTTTTCGATATCCATTGCCTCAAACAATAAAAATCACTGCCATACCACTCTCAATTGTATTTCATTGATAGTAGGGACACTACCTCATTTTAAGTGTGGGGGGAGTTTCTCACAGTTTCACATGTGATACACTTGTACTTTTTATTATTCTCACTTCTATATGAGACATTTTTCAAAATAATAAGAATGATTTAATCTTTGGAATCATTATGCCCTTGTTATTAAAAAAGTGATGTGTAAAAGTGCCAAAGAACATGTTTGACTCCTAATTATATTGTTTTAGAATGGTTTCTAAGTTTAGGGAATTAATTCAAATTCAAAATCTTTGAAATAATGACTAATTGACATATTACATTGGATTTATGCCCTTTGTGATTGCCATTTTTTTATTCTCACTACCCCAGAGGACTCTAATACTTCATTTTCATACTCTTATCTGGGCATATTTCTTGATAGATTCCAAGATCATGTAAACTGACTAGAACTTACACTGAGAACTTATCATAGTGATGACTGAACAAGTATAAACCTAAAATGATTTAGGACTCTTTCATAGACAATTATTCCCTAAGACCCACATGACATATATCCATCATTCATCACTTAGTTTCCATTAATCTCCTATTAGAATGAAGCAATTTCTATCCTATTTCCATTCATAACAAACTTATTGTACAATGAATATGGATATCTTTGAACAAGTGTGGGTGGGACATTCAAAGATCATGGGATGCTTCCACGTCCAGATATGTATGATATGCTATATTGATTATGCGGTTGCAATCCATTTACCATTTTTTGTGTTTTGTTCGTAATCTCATCCTTCTCAAAATAAAAAAAAGAAAAGAAAGGAAAATTTTTATGGGTTGTTTACTAGGAAGGTCAACAATCACAATTTTCTAGACTGATTAATCCCTCAAAGGATTATCTGTGGTTTAGTGATGGATATGATAACTATCCTAAGAATATTTGTTGACATAGATCACTTGTATATTGTAATACCATGAGGTGTGAGTGTGAGTAAACATTGGAAGATAGAGGAGCCTTCCATGAGATGGAATCGTTTTTATAAAACATCATGTGGGAACATTTTTGGAGTATGTTGGAGTTATGAAATAACCCCAAGTGTCTCCATGAGATAGCATAACTAACCCCAAGTGTCTCCAAGTGTCTCCATACAATGTATCATCCTCACATGGGTTGGCCACTCAACCAATCCTATCAAACCTATCCTATTCTATCCTCTCAGTCACATAGTCTAGACTTATCTCTCTAGGATTATCCCATGCCTCGATGCACATATCGTCATCCAACTAGACAAAGAGGACTATTCACCTTCTGATTGTCGTAGTCACAAAAACACACCATGTCGAACCCACTCAAAGGAAATTATATTACACAATGAGTAAAATAATGGGCATTACATACACCACTCAAAGGAAATTGTGGAAAATGTAGCATAAATCTCACGGGTATAAAAGTGAGATGAAAAATCCCTTACGAAAACTCGGCAGCCTAACGGTGCCACTTAAAACATCCAAAAATGGATTGATGAGATCAAATAGGGTATCTCATCAAATTACAATAAAATGTACAGAATGAGGAATATAAAAGAACATCCCCCATCATAACAAAGATGAGCTTAAAAGAAGTGACATAAAGGAGAGTACTTAAACAAAAAGAGAGAGGTTAGATCTCTTACGAAAATTCGGCAGCCTAACGGCGCCACTCAAAACATCCAAAATGGATTGATGAGAGAAAATAGGGTCTCTCATCATATGAACATAAAAATTATAGTAAGATTAATATAAAAAAACATCCCAATCACAAGAAAGATGAGCTTATAAGGAATGTCATAAAAGGGTGTACTTAAAAAGAAAGAGAGGAGTAGGATCCCTTACCTCGGGTCCGAATTGACTTGATCGTTCTTTAACGTCCTGAATAATAAACTTGAGAAAATCTCTACTTGCATAAGAGGCTTTTTAAAGTTCATTATTCATTTTATAAAATGTTATGAACATCATTCAATCATTTACGTTAATAATTTTCATTTTGTCGGTATTTGGTTCTTAAGTCAAAAAGAGACTTCTTACACATACATGTTGTTAATTTGGTCAAAGTTTCGTTATATCCAGAATGATATTAATGATTTGGATAAAATATATATCATATATATTCATCATATACATGTATTTATAATATTACATCACATTTAGAGGTTTGAAATGAAATGCACCGTTCATGGAGACGGTAAGCCGTACGTACGCATGAACGCTACTTCCATTTCTATTTCGTATTTTCTGGAATGGAATCATAATGATATAAGAGTATATTATAATTCCAGTATAATAACATATATAATATCATTAACTTTATCATTTACATATCCCACATATGGTATTAACGAATCAAATCACTTTCAGGGGGCGGTAGTCCGCACTTCCTAAATTGAAGATATCGTGATTACCCATAATGGAAACAATAATGGTATTCCATAAATGAAAAATACAGAGGCTTAAGGAAAGAATAAAAATATTATATATCATATATAAAAATAGTGACATCATAATGGCCACCTTTGAAGGTGTTAAATGAGTATTGAATAATCATCGTTTCGGGAGGCAGAATTTCGCCATCCACGGAAACCGTATGTTCTTTAACCATTTGATGTAGTTGTGTGAGAGTGTAGCTCGAATAAATCTTATGAAAACATCCTAGTATATTAAAGATACTGGTGTTGTTACAAAATAATTAAATAAAAAGAGTTTAGGGTGTTGGAAAAGCAAAATAAAACAAATGAACATGAGAGAATGAATTGCCTTTAAAAGTGTAACTCCTATTGATTTTAACCTAAAAGATTCCTTTGAAAGGATTCTTCCCAAATGGAATCCTCTATGATGAGGGGAGGGATGTGTAGAGAGTAAATGGGCAGGGTATGGCCGAGCCAAAGGCTTGAGGAGTGTGTGAAATGAGGTAGAGGTGGTGGCCTTTTATAAGAGGAGAGGAGGGGCACTTTAGGAAATCGTGAAACTATTATTTTATTTTCAAACGTTTTTCGAATTTCTAAGGTCCCACATTGATATATTTCGAAGATAAGATGATAAGGCTTAGAAAGATTCCCATCCAATAACTTTTGGACAAGTTTAGGTCTTAGATTTTATATTATCGTTTCATTTTCTTTAAACTATTCATTAATGAGGTCATCGTTGCATCATCACGATGTCATAATTAAATTAATTTATTTAATGTCTATAAATTATAAAAAAAATATCCTGATGTAGGAAAGATTTTTATCTTTCCAAAGAGTATTTATAGGCAAAATTATTATTAGTATAACCCCTTATAATTTTTTTTTTAGTAAAACAATTTATGTTAGTGTCATTTTCACCATTATTTTAAAAAAAGGCATTAAAGTCATTATCTCACCCAAGAGGCTCCATAGGGTCCCCTAAATCGACCCATGGGTTGTCTTGGTCGGCCATGACTCATTAAATTAGGGTAGGACAAGTGTTATGGTGTTTTAACATTTTTATAATATCATTTTTACCTTAAATTACACTAATTAGCTCTAATCGCGATTAATGAAAAAAAGTTACTATTCACCAAAAAATTATTTTCATCCCATTGAACCACATTATACATACTAATGACAACCATGTATGTCGTATTTTATAAATTCAATACACATTAGTGGTAAACATTCATTTAAACGGAAAAATCAGTTTTTTATAAGTACTACTTAGTGGTTTCACTATTTATCAAAAATTGAAGTTTTTCAGAAAAATCCAAAAAACTCACCCTAAGCTATATTTGGTATTCTGAATTCAAAAATGAAGTCTATTTTACAAAATTCAAATCATATAAGTCACATTAATTTATTTAATAATTAATTCCCGTTGTCAGAGCAAATAGCGTGTTTTTATGAAACAATAAGTATCAAAAGATTGACACTAGTTTAAGTCTGATTTCAATGTGAAATTAATTCCGACGACCACTATTGGATTTAATGGTAAAAATATATTCCAATTTCAATTTAAAACCAATTCATAAGATAATCTAATAATATAAATAAATTATATTAAAAGAGGTTTTGAATTAAAATACAACATTTTACATTATTCATTAAAAAAATGAACTTTATCGTAAAGATACCAAAAATTTACACAAAGTAAAGTTTGATGTCCCGATTCTAAAGAAGAGTTTTATTTTGTCCAATAGAATGTATAAGAGTGAAAAAAACTATATTTAATGACGGTTCGCCATCAAAAGGCGATATGTGAACCTTTAGTGAAAACTAGGGCATATACGCCTAAAATTGAATTCTTTCCGTATTTTAAGCCTTTATCTTTTATTGGATAAATGTAAAAACATTTAAAAACATATATAATCATATTTTAGTTATTTCTATCCATTCCCGCCAATACAACGGCTACATGTTAACTGCCATTTAAAATAATATTATTTTATTATTAGAGTGCAACGTAAGATTCCCAAGAAACTCGTTGTTGCGTGTTGGGTACGCCATCGAGCATAGAGCCCCCTTTAAAGTCAAATTAATATTTTATTCACAAATATGGATAAATATGAAAATGTCATATTCTTTATTTACCTGGGGTGTTACACCGCATATGTCGCAGGACTGGGCCAACACGCCGCGGTCACGCCGCGGTCATGCCGCGGTCACGCCACGGTAATGCTGCGGTCACGCCGTGGTCATGCCGCGGTCACGCCGTGGTCACGCCGCCGTCACGCCGCGGTCACGCAGCGGTCACGCCGCGGTCACGCAGCGGTCACGCCGCGGTCACGCCGCGGTCACGCCGCGGTCACGCCGCGGTCACGCCGCGGTCACTCCGTGGTCACTCCGCGGTCACGCCGCAGTCACGCGGCGGTCATGCCGCGGTGAAGCTGCGGTCACGCCGCGGTCAAGCCGTGGTTATACCGCGGTCACGCTGCGGTCATGCCGTGATTTGGCCATGCTCCAGGATGACACCATGTGGTGGTTCACAGTCCTTTCGGGATACTTCTCCTATCCCTAATCTGCACTTCTCCAAACCCTCAATGCCAATCCCATACTCCTCCTGTCCTCCCTGCCGCTCCCATACCGACCACCCCTCGCCGTCGCTCCCATCCCAACCACCCCTCACCGCTCGCCGATCGCCGCTCCCTGCTCATCAGTGCTCACACTTTTTTTTTTCTAAAATCTCAATGTGAACCCATAACCCTTCTCGTTTTACCCTAAACCATAGCTCGACACACCCATATAGAAGATTTTTCCCAATGGCTTGACACAAATCCTACTTACCAACCGACTCTCGATTCGAACCCTACTTTCCAGCGCGACAGGTCTGGTTTTCCATCGCTCAATTCTTCCGCATTAAATGGGTACATATTATGATCCCCATACGATTTTAGGTTGTCTTTGGAACCCTGATTCCCTACCTACTCCCAAGGGTTCTAACTCTACTTTCCAACCGGTCATCTTATCTTTGATTGAAGTAATTATTGTTCATTCACTTTAAATCATTATGTATGCCTTCATTTATTTTTGATTTTTTTGGTTCCATTTCACTGAAATGTACTGTCTATTATGATCCACTTATGAGCAAAAGAAATATATCATTTTAGGTTGCAGTTTTGATGTAATTTACCTGTATAGAATCATTTGGATTGATATTGAAGAGGTAAAAATGAGGTGGGGGGAGGGGGATGTGTTGGAGGGGGGGGATTGGAAGGGGTGAGGTGAGGAGGAGGAGGGGGTGGACAGTGGGTTGGAGGTGGCTGTGCAGGTGGGGGAGAGGGGGGGATATGCTGGGGGTGAGAAAAGATAAGATATAGGGGTGAAAGAACATCCATGTTGATGGCAGCACCAATACATTAACCACTAGAAAAACCTGATCATCGATCAACAACGTCTCCCACTGATCATATATCAATAACGCACCCAATGGGGTATATAAAAGAAATGAATAACCAATGAATTATCAATGGTCCTCATGACAATCATAAATGTTTTACTTTACAAGGGCTCTATAGTACAAGATTGACCACTCCACATGGGAATTATTAATTAATAGGTATAGAATACACTGGTCACTGAATCAGTAAAAAGCCCATTATGGCATCTTCAAGAGTCCCTTTGACGCATATAAATATCTTAAGGAAATAAGACCATAACTTCTATCCCACATCATCATCCCATCCCAATAGTTCCAATAGTTCTAATCCTAAAAAAAGGCGGTAATCCTCAACTGTTATAACCTTGAGAAATAGGTACCAACATGTTAGGATAAAACAAGATCTCTTCATATATACTACTTGATTATAATTTTCAAGATCTATATGAAATAACATTGAACATAACTAGGTTAGATTTCACAATCCATTCCAACTAATGATCTCAAAACCCTCACACATGATTCTCATCTCACAACCCAACCTGCTGGAGGATTCTGAATCCAATCCTTGAAGAAATCCAGATAAATAATTATTTTAGTCCCAAACACCATAAAGGCCACATTCAAACAGAGAAAGTATTCTATAATGGAAATTTATATGAAAAACAGATCAAAATTGAATACACATAAGTTGAATTCTGACTCCAGGGTTAAAATTGGGTAAACACAACAAGGAGAAAAAAGTACCCAACCTTTACTTTATGTACATGATATGTAACCCAAAATGTCCCCTCGTTCCATGTGAAATAGACTGCTCAGTGTGTACTTTTCCAAAGTACACATCATGTGTTCTGGTATATGATGTTTACCCCCACTTGGGTACATTCACATACAAGGCCCCACTTAGCATGAAAAATTCCCTACTACATGGAATGTATCACCCCATACACAATATTTACCTCAAATATGGTTCCCATGTATATAAATATCCATATATCCCCCCCCCCACACAAGGTCTACCCACGCACAATGCATATCCATGTACCTCACACTAGATATAGCTTTATACCCTATATGGTCATCTGTCACTAGCACACCCCAAGTCACCACTACATGGCTTGTAACCCACCCCCTTGTATTAATATTTTAGTTCCCAAAACCCATATTTCCCAAGTACGAAGAACACATGATGTGTGTTCTCCAAACTACACATCATGTACATGAGTTATCCCAAACTGAACCACCCAAAAATATCTCAAAACACCTAATTTCTTCAAAGTATCCATTAATTGATTCCTTAATGGGTCACCAAAAACCCAAAAAATATGATTACTACTTAAAATCGACTAACCTATAGGAATTTTTGGGGGAGGTAGGGGTGTTTGGTGGGGGTGAGGTGGGGAGGAGGGGGGATGTGTAGGGGGTTTGGTGGGGAGGGGTGGGCTGGGCAGGGGGGAGGGGTGTTGTGTAGGTGTGGGGGTGGCTGTGTAGGTGGGGTGGTGGGCAGATGGGGGAGGTGGGGGGGGGGTGGGCAGGGGGGTTGTGCAGGTGGGGGTGGTGGTTGTGCATGTGGGGGGAGGGGGTGGGATGTGCAGGGGGTTAGGCTAGGCAGGGGGAGGGGCGATGGGTAGGGGCTATGCCAGTGGGGTAGTGGGGGGGGGGGGGTTGTGCAGGTGTGGGGGCTGGGATGATGGGGGAGGGGGGCTAGGAAGGGGGGTTGT
The DNA here is from genome assembly GCA_963277665.1 of Viscum album. Classification (NCBI taxonomy): domain Eukaryota; kingdom Viridiplantae; phylum Streptophyta; class Magnoliopsida; order Santalales; family Viscaceae; genus Viscum; species Viscum album. Next base: position 1,799,147,080 of record OY728127.1, on the reverse strand, counting down.
GCCGGTGTGGGGTGGTGGTTGTGCAGGTGGTGGAGGGGGTGGGATGTGCAGGGGGTTACGATAGGTAGGGGGAGGGGGGCTGGGCATGGGGGGCTGTGCAGGTGGGTAGTGGGGGGGGGGGGGGTTAGGCAGGTGGATGAGTATGGAGATGATCTTGAGTTCCTTGAACCCAAATATTGAACTGCATAACGATTTCATAGGACCCATGTATATCGGATAAGGCACATTCGTGGAGGAATCTATAATTCTAGCCATGTCCCTACATACACTATCAATGTTGCAGAAACCGTGGAAGACCCATTTCGTGAGTCTAGTAGGAGAAAAAAAATCCCCATGCATAATCCAACCAGGTACAATTACTATGGAATGTAATAATGTTATAACCACCATAGATCAAGATTAATACGTCATTATGTTGAGAAACATCAGACCCTTTTCCCTTTATTTAATGATAAATGATAGCAATATTTTAAAATATTATATTGAATATGATTTTTGATTTAATATCATTCCCATGTTGACACATTCCCATATGTGATATGATGAGGACAATATATAACTTTCCACATAGATAATACAACACAATGTCCAATGCAAGAAATGTACATAAGTCCAATTCATGCTCGGGGATCAATTTGGTGACCTCATTTCTGAATCATAATTTATAGTAATTCAGTAGGATCAAAACATCATTGACTTTTTTGGAAGGACTCTTTAAACATTTCTAACCACTCAAACATAGCTACATTCTTAGTAATCCTAGTCATAGTAACTTCTATAGGGGAATGGTTTTAAATGAACCACATGTAAAACCCAAACAAACAAATGAAACCCACAATCTCAAACATTTCTCGTATACCTTCTCATGAGACCATAAACTATACATTCTTTGGGTCCACATAAATTCCCACATTATAAATTACATGCCTATGAAAACATACTTTATGGAAGCATAAGTGATACTTTGAGATCTTATAAAACATATAATGTGGTCAAAGTGTACAAAAAAATCTATAGGTGTCCAATGTGTATATCAATGGTCGGTGAGTATATAAGGATATCATCAATAAGAACCACAATGAATGAGTTGAGATATGTATGGAAGATATCATTCATGAGATCCATGAACACCATTGGATTAATTTTAAACATGAAAGGAAAGTCAAGATATGAATGGAAGATGCCTTAATAATTTTCACACCATTTGTAATACGAAATCATATATATACATTCATTCAACTAATCAATTCATGTCCTTAAAAAAGTTCCACATGTCTCATTACAGCTAAGTAAAAAATGGCAAGGATCAATATTTTCCCTCATGTACCTCTTTATTACCTCTTTATTACCTCTACACAAGTAGTAATTTACCGCTTTCAAAATAGTAAATTATCTTCATACATGTCTTTTATAGCCCAACATATTTATATGTATCCACTACATTAACCCTTATCAAATCCCTATACTAATACTTCTCACTCAATATAGCTCATCACTCAACTCCCAACATCTTCCATACTACTAAAGGTAGTGGGTCATTAAACTATATATCACATACCAACCTTCTCACTTAACAAACATCCATGTTAATACATTATGATCAATGTAAATCCATTTTATGAAATAACACCATATTAACCATGGTAGGTCTAATATGACATTCCAAACGCTCAATTATCACTCATGGTTGGGTTCATCTAGAACCTTATCACTCAAGGTGAGGCCATTATATTGACCACTACCTTATCAATCATGGTAGGGTAAGATATCATGTTATAATATGATAACTTCATTATCACTCAAGTAAGGGTCCTTCTAGAACCTTATAACTCAAGGTGTTGTCATTCCTTATTATATATCACTATACTTGTTAGAATTTCTCACCCAAGATGTGTATGAAATAACAACAAGGGCATTTGGTCCATATCATAGCTCACCAGATAGGTACAAGGTTTTTGTTACTCTAGACCTATTCCCCCTACCTTATCAATCATGTTAGTGTTAGATATCATTTTATAATATGATAGCATCATTATCACTCAAGTAAGGGCCCTTCCAACACCTAATCACTCAAGGTGTTGTCATTCATTAAGATATTTCACTATACTTGTTGGAATTTGTCACACAACATGTGTATGAAATAACAAGGAAATTTGGTCCATATCATAGCTCACCAGCAAGTGTACCACCATGAGGACCATGATCCCATGTGATAAATGGTTAATTTTTATGATTCTCCCTATGGATCATCATTCAAATTTCAATGGATAAAAAAATCATCTATGGAAGGTATATACTAAAATTCATGTAGTAATCTACTAGATTGTCATGGAGGATTATCTGAATGTTTTCATTATAGATTGGGGATAGAATATTACCTTGTAATCTTAACCTCTTAGAATATGATAGAAAATTTCCAAAGTGAGCCCAACAGATGATGTAAATAATTCATAACCACTGATAAACACCATGTTGGATGTCATCATAGCAGATCCCCTTGAAAATTAGACATGTGATATCTCTCATGAATCAAGTAAATATCTATCCCCATAGAATCTATGTGTCATAGAATCCTGACCAATATCCCTCTCTTAAACACAAACCAATACCTTGATATATGAAACAATATAACTAAATCTCTTGACATTATAGAAGTCATTGCCCCATAGTATATGATTCCCCTGTCATTATACTCTAGGAAAAAAAGGGTTATAATGGTCATAGTGTAAATATCATTCTAGGTTATTATATTGAATGATTAAATTCATCAAGATATTATCAAATTTATCCGGGTGTAATCAAAACAAATAACCCTTATTCGATAGATCAGTATTGAGGCAGGGGATTCTTCATATATGAGTAATAAACTTGAATTTCCAATATCCCCCTCCCTATATGATCATAAAGAAATTTTTTTGCTGGTTCTTGGTCTCTTTACCACATCAATATGTGAACCATACAAAGGGAAGGGATGTGAGAAAGTCTTCAAATAATGAGATGATTATTTCTATGTGTTTTTTGTGTGTTTTTTTGTGATTGTAGGTGATTGAAGTGAGTTTTTGTGAGTTTTCTATGTGTTCAGTGATGTGTTTTCTGTGTTTGCAGGTTGCAGTGTTCCTATGAAAGAGTGGTTTGTGCAGTGGTGTGTTTTTTGTGTGTGCAGTGGTGTGTTTTCTGTGTGTGCAGTGCTGTGTTTTCTGTGTGTGCAGTGGTGTGTTTGCAGGTTATAGGTTGCAGTGCTTTTGTGAGTTTTCTATGTGTGCAGTGGTGTGTTTTCTATAAGTTTTCTGTGTAGTGGTGTGTTTTTTGAGTTTTTTATGTGTGCAGTGGTGTGTTTTATGTGTTTGTAGATTGCAGTGGTGTGTTGTTTTTGTGGTTGCAGTGTATTTTTGTGAGATGACACGTTTTTTACAGAGTTTTCATTGCAGCCTGTAGTATTGCAGGCTGTTTCATCATTAATTAATGGGGGGTCTAACCCAACGGTTTCAAAACCATTGGGTTATACCTTTGTTCTACTATAGCATTTCCCAAAGTTTCAAAACCATTGGGTTATACCCTGCTGCATTTCCCAACGGTTCAAAACCGTTGGGTTATACCCCTACTTCTACCTTTCCCAACGGTTCAAAACCGTTGGGGTATAACCTGCTGCTTTTCCCAACCCTGCTACTTTTCCCAACGGTTCAAAACCATTGGGGTATATCCTATGCCAACAGTTTTAAAACCGTTGGCGTACCCCTCTGTGCAGATTTTTTCAACGGTTCAGTTGAACCGTTGGTATAAAAGAAATCTAAACAGCCTTTCCCAATGGTTCAGGGTGAACCGTTGGTATAAGGATTTCCCAACGCCTCACAGCCCAACGATTTCTAAAACCATTGGGATAACTTTTCCCAATGGTTTGAGGGAATTTCTCAATGTTTTTATACCGTTGAAAAAACATGGATTCCCCGTAGTGAATTGTGATATACATGGATAAAAGCTGGATCACATTACCTAAGAAGAAAACTTAGTATGTTAAGGGTTTGAATGAGATTTTAGATTTAGAAATTTCTAAATCTACATAATTTCATGAATAAAAGGAAATGGAACACACCTACAAAGGTTTAACATTACTTTACGTCAAATCCTTGATTGAAATGATTATTCATGTCATCGAAAGTTGTTGAACACATGAAGTGGAATTCTATAGATAATAGCAATGATGGGTTAATTAGACATCCACGACATTCAAAATCATTGATGACATTTGATTCATTACATCCATATTTCTTAGATGATCCTTGGAATATTCGATTGGAAATGGTTGTTGATGGATTGAACGCATTTGGGTTTTTGGGTAACAGTTATAGCATTTGGCCAGTTGTTTTGATCCCTTTAAATCTGCCTTCATAGATGTGTATGAAAAAAAACATCTTTTATCCTTTCTAAGATTATTCCAGGGGAAAAATGCCTAGAAATGATATTGATGTGTACTTGAAACCTTAGATTGAATAATTACAGGACTTATGTAGCAACGGTGTTGATACATTAGATTCTTATTCAAAAATAATGTTCAAAAAGCATGCTTCTTAAATGTGAACCATTAGTGACTTTCCTGGGATTGAGAATTTATATGTTTGGAAAATTTACATGGGTTTAGATTTTCATGTTTGTAACGTTGATTTTTATCCCAAACCAATACCTCATGGTAGAAAATGGTTCTTTATGTGCCATCAAATATTTCTCGATGCATCTCATAGATTTCAGCTGAACATATCAAAAGTTAACATTTTCATTGATCGTATACCACCTCCAAAGTTGATAACTGTTTCTGAAATATTTAAAAAACTTCAAAATGATGAATCAATATTTGGGAGGGTACATCATATAAATTATAGCGGGAAACATGTTCGATGTTCATCATCAAGTAAAATCAGAACGCAACAATGGAATAAGAAAGAATATTCTCCAAACATCCATATTGGTAATTTAATTTTTTGGGTCATAATCTAGATGTGATGCATATTGAGAAGAATTTATATGAGAATTTTATTTCCAAATTACTAATTGAGCATGGAATGTCGAAGGATCGTCTCAATGCTTGAAAATACTTACAATTAATGAACAAAAAACATGATCTCTAGCCAGATGAGTATGGGAGGTCTGATCTGTCAATTTTTGCAATGAAAAGTAGGGATAAAGATATATTCATTTGATTTTTAAAGAATGTGAAGGTACCTGATGGGTATTCAAGTGACATCTTTTGGTGTTTTGACTTGACGAATCATAAGACACATGGATTGAAAAGTCATGATTCATATATTTTGTTACAACAGTTACTATTATTGGAATTGTGTACATTATTACCTAAACAAATTACTGTTGTTGTACTCCAATTCTGCACATTTTTCAGAAAACATTGTGAGAAATATCTACATCCATTTTAGCTTGACAACCTCCAGGAGAGGTTTTTTATTGAACCTTTGTGCAATGGAGATGATCTTCCCTATGTTGTTTTTTTCTATCATGATGCATTTAACTGGACATTTTTTTAGGAAGCTAAATTTGGAAGCCTTGTTAATTATAGATGGATGTATCCAATTGAGAGGTACATTATTTTTTTTGTTTTATAGTTATGTAAAAAAAATTTGTCACTTAATTAAATGCATAATTATGTTTATTTTATTTCACATATATCTTGGGCATTTGAAATCATACGTGAGAAATAATGCTCAACCAGAAGGCTATATTGCGGAATGCTATTTGGCTGAGGAGTGTCTTAAATTTTGTTCTAGATACTTGAATGATATCAAGACAAGATTTAATCAAGGTGGATGTGTTGACGAAACCTTAACTCAATCTCAAATACATCATAAATCAAAAATATTTCCTGCTATTGTTCAATTAGTTGGGATGACCTCAAATGTGACACTGACAGAATTGGAATTATTACAGGCCCATAGATATGTGCTGCGGAATAGTGAAATTTCATATCCATTTATTGAAGACTTTAGGATACAAAAAAAGTTAAGAATGAGATTCTAATCATGAAATGAGAATGATATAATGAAATTTGTTAATAAAGAACTTGTATAATGGTTTGCACCACGTGTAAGTTCATAAGTATTGCAATTAACACGAATATTAGTTTGATAGATATATTTTTTAAATCTAATAAATTATATTTATTTTTTTAGATCTTGAATTCTAATACTCGTGTAGATTTGTTAAAATATTTAAATTTTCTTGCTTGATGTCTTCTAAAACAATTTAGAATGTTTGACGCTAACAACAAGAATGGCTTTTGATTTCATACAATCGATCGAGAAAGGGGTTTTAAAACAATAAATAGTGGTATATTTACATTTTGTAAAATGGGTTACTATAGAAATATGATGGATATTATTGAACTAAATTACCGCAGTCATTTTTCTGTTGTTTTATTTAAATTCAATAGGTTCGATATTATCAGATGTGTTAAAAGGGATTCCTTGTGATTTACTTCTGTGAACTTCTATCTCATGATGGATGTTGGGGATCGTGCACTGCATGATCAATATATGTTATCATTGAATGAAAAAATGGTATATTATGTGAATGATGTTGTGGATGAAGGGTGGAGTGTAGTTCCTCCTGAAATACAAAGAAATTTGTAAGATATTGGTAATTAAGTGGAAGATTTGACCACAGAAATTGAATCTCATCAACAACTAGAAGAATAATTATTTTTCCATCATGATATTGAAAATATTAGTCTAGAGTGGATGAATGAAGTTTATGATGTAATGGAGTAGGAAACTGACATGATCTAATGGGAAAATGAATGTATGTATAGTTTTTTATTCATTCATCAACCACTTATTTCATTTGTGCATTCATTCATTATCGTTGTTGTGTATATTTTACTTGTTAGTATTGGGAATCTATTAAAATTTTTAAAATTTTTATTCTTGTTTTTTTTTGAAATATATGTTCTGAACATAATTTTACTTGATTAAATGATAGGAATTCCAAGGAGTAAGTGATAGATTGTTTCATCCACTACTGCGACAGATGATGATCCATCTATCTCCCTCCCTCGGTCATCTGAGCCACCAGCTAACTGCCCCCTGCACCATCTCTCACACACTCTTTGATAGTCCCTTTAGAATATGAATTGTCGACTCCCCCTTTAGCAGCCTCAGCAGTAGGGCGGCGGTGCGCCACTTCGAGTTCATCACCGGTTTACTGGAGGATCACTATTATGGGTATAAAGTTTAATATAAATAAATTTATTGCACTTTTTTATACTAATTATTTGTTCATTAATGATGAAAAAATGCATATATGGAGAAAAATATAAAATGTTTAGATGTTTGAATGATTAATATATTGAAGATAGTTGTCCCATTTGATTCATACGGGTCCATATGAATGATGTCATATGATTAAATGGCCAAATTCTAGGCCATCTAGCAGTGGAGCCCATTTCACATCCTATATCTTATTATTATTGGAGACATATGCCTCCATGTTGGAAATTAGATGTTTTTGATTCCCAAATAAAGGTAATTTTAATACATTAATGTGTAATTGAATGTCATGTTATTAATATGTTCAAAATGAATTTCTGTATACAGATGTTTTTCCACATTATAGTTGCTGATGTGATAGCATGAAATTGGACGTTGAAAAATCATGGTAAGAAATGTAAAGACATAAAACAAATATTGTGGAGGGATTTCAACGATACTTCATTGAGCATCCAACAAATTTATGAGAAGCTACCCAATGGTGTACCCAAAGTACAGTGGAATGTTTTTGTTGACAGACATCATGATGAGAAGTAGATGGTATTTAATTATATATTATTTTATTAAACAATTTTTACATTTATACATGTGTATGAAGAGGATATGAAATTGAATACATTACTATTAAATTGCATTTTATTTATGTGAGGATCGCTCAAGAAATAATGCATCAAGTCTGGCTAAGCAAGTCATCCCTCACACTGTGGGGTCAGAAAGCCTTTCGAGAATCCGATCGACTCTGGTAATATTTGCATTAGTTTAAATAATTATAAGACAATATTATCTTTTCAATATATTAAACTTTTGTTTAATCATTGTTTAATTCATTCATGGAGTTTAGGGAACGAAGCATCCAAAACTAAATTATGGTCATATGTTCACAAAAAAAATCTGATGGATGTTTTGTTAATGAGACTACCAATGAAGTTGGGGTATGAACTTCTATTTTCATCATAATAACTTATTATCTATTTTAACTATGTTATTATATATTGATATTTCATTTGTAAGAAAAAATAAATAAATATGGGATGCCAATCCTGGGCAGTCCTACTCAGCCTCCCAGGATGACCCGTTTGCTAATGTCCTTGTAAGGAGCATCCTGGTAGAGTGTGCAGGACGGGTTTGGGACCCGTAACATCTAAGGTATTTGGTAGTCCATTGAGGATTGCAGATGCATCTACTCCTGGTAGTAGTCAGTCCATACATATAGATGTTCAGAGAGTGAATATTTATCTACAAAACAAAGTTCAAGACCAAGGGGCTTAGAAATCCGCTTTGTAGTAAGCGTTTACTGATAAACGTTAGTATATGAGTAGATATACCCCTTGTAGTATTTCATCAAATGGTGGTGAATAGGTAAGTCACAAAAATTCAAAATCGTTGAGTTTGAAATCTTTTATTGGTTTTATGTATAAATACAAATAGGGAACACTATTTAATTATCAATACAATGTTCTTAGAGGTGGTAGCCGGAAGTGGAGGTAGAGGTGGAGAGGGTGATAATATATGTTTATCATGGGATAGTGATTAGTAGTATTTTCGATATGTTGAAAAATATTGTAACAGTTGTTTTGTATATGTATCATGTGTGGCACATAGTTGTTTCCAAAAAATTTCATGACCTAAAATTTTCTTGATTTCCCATGTTTCATTTTATGTATTTTATTGATTTTTGATGATTCCTTTTATGTCTTGATTTCTTTAGTGTAGTATGCACCATATATATATTGACTCTTTATTATGATGATTCATTTTTTATGATTCATTTTTTCCTAAATTCAATTTTTTATTATATTAATTTATCATATATTTTCTAGCTCAATGCATTTACCACTACATTTCCATTTCTTTGAAGTACTTCTTAGTTATTCTCTTGTATCAATTCCTACGGACGAGAATGTGTGTCTCACTATAATGTTTAAGATAGATCACCCTTTAGTGTGGCATAATCATAGCATCCAAAATTTCCAAAAAATAGTTGGAATCCATAGATACTGATATGAGATTAGGGGAAATTGTGTTACACTGTCTAAAATGGGGTTTTCCCACCATTTCCAAAGTGGCCTCAATGAACTAGTAGGCAATATGAATTAGAATGTCCATTATCTCAGTCAGCATGACATGCTGATGGGAAACTCGTAGTAGATTCTCTAGAACCCCTTGCCATAGAAAAATATTAAATAGACTACATGATATGTTACTTACCATTCATAACATCAACTACCCTGTCACAAATAATTTGTTATAAGCATCCATATTCCTCGATATAATATATCAACCCCTTTACAAGACACTCTTCCATTTTATGGAATGTTCCGGATCACTTCTATTATATTCCTCACATCAAAATAACTAGGATGCATTATAGAAGTTACAATATATTTAGAGCGATATTCCATTCCTTCTAAGGAAAAGACACTAAATACTACTTTTTTCAAATAAATCACTTGAGTTAAAAAAATATGATACTTGAAACTGATCAATCACTCCTAAAAAATTAGGAAACACTATCTAGGTGAGAGATTATTTAACCTTTTCTGTATCCTTTGCGTCAAGTATAACAATTTCACATGGAATAACCTAAGTGATAGATGATTTTTCCTAATTCCTATGTTATGATTCATTAATAATAATTCTACACAAAACAAAAACATAAATTAATCCCAAGAAAATATTACCACATCATTATTCCCCTGATAATGGGTCTACCGCAAACATAATACACCCCACATTTTTTAATAACTAATGAATAAATAAATAACCACCCAATCATGTTCCTAATGGACTGAAATAAGGGTATAAATTTATCGACACATTGATGGAATTAAAATAAAAATAGTTTCTATATATATAGTAGTAATATATATAGTTTATATATATTTCATCCACATATATTGCCATGGTATGTAATGATGTATGTAGCCATATACTTATAATAATACAGATGAATAGACCATGGAATAACTCAGACATCCCAAAACAGTCTAACAAGCCTATCTGCTCATGTAATTGGGTACATGCCCTATATCCCAATAGAGTAAGAGACACCATGAAACAACAGATGGGATGATGATTGTGCCATCGAGTCAAAATTCTAGTCATGGAATGTGGTGAGTAAATCACAATACTTATATAGTAACATTTTTGGGATACACCATGCTCAAGAACTAATTTAATGAATTGTAAAATCTCCTTTCTCAACAATCTCATACCATCATACCATAACCTCTATAAAGGCATATATTAAATATAACTAGAATGGGTAATTACATAAAATCCATATCTTCTATATACACCATATACATAATAAAGGAATAATCATTTTTTCATAATATATAAGAAAAAACCTCTTATTCATGTCTTCATCCATGTTCAATTCCCATTTAAAATATTACAATTTTTATGAATCATTTTATAATGTAAAATTCAAGATAAAGACATTACAATTACTTGGGGTCATTCCATATAAACTTAATTTATTTAATTTAATAAAAGAAACTCATCATTAATTATCATTTTCACATTATCAGTTACATTTAACACATTCAATTCATCAACACATTGGAAACCCATATATAATCTCAAATTAGTCACTTAGATGGTGACATGTTAATCTAGGAAATTACCCACTTTTGAACATCCAACTATAAGTGGCCCAAAAACCTAAGGGATTCCTTGGGTTCTATAAAATAATTATATATAAAGATTTATTACATTATATAACATTTACATAAGATATGTGGGATTTCCAACATTTGAAAAAATTGATATTATCCCATTTCACCTAGATCACCCATTGGGTGACCATATAAGTTGAACACAACATGTTAAAATCCAATCAAGGATCAACTAATACATATGAGTCTACAAGGGTCAATTTTAAAAACATAAATTCACCACTACATTTTATTGGATACTTGGAATATGCCATATGATATGTTTATCTATATTCCGTTACTCAATGAATGATTCATTTGGTTGTGCATAGTTAAGAATCTCTTTTCATATTGACTGTAGAATGTATTCTATTGGTGTTTTGGTATTCTTGGAATGGTTTTTTTCAGGGCACTGGTATATGGGATCCATGAAACTGGTCCTTTTTTTCTAAATATGATCTTTAGTGGTGGTTTTAACCATCACTACCTTTAATAGGTACCCTTAGTGGCAGTTAAAACTGCCACTAAATATTGATATTTTCCTGTTATCAGCGGTTATAACTGCCACTACGGTCTTAAATATAGTGGTGGTTTTAACCTACACTACAGAGGCCCATCTTCTGAACTTTTTTTATGGAATTTATATTGTTTGTTGAGGTGGTTTGTCCCATAAAGTCTTAATTTCTAAGCGGTGGTTTTAACAGCCGCTAAAAAAGTAATCCCTTGCCCTAAAAAACTTCAGGGAAAAACAATATAACCGCTGCGAAAATGGACCAACTATGATGGTTCCAATAAATAGCTGTTAAACAACTTTAACCACTGAAAATAGTTTCCCGACACGTAGTTTTGCAGCGATTTTCAGAAACTACTATAGAAGCATTTGGCAGTAGTTTAAACCTCCATCATATCCAAAAAACTACCACAAAATTGAAATTTTCTTATAGTGTATCAAGATAATCTAAGGAAAATATGGATATATTTCATAGTTATTGGCCCCATGCATCCTTTAATTACTTATCTTTTTTAAGGGTCCAACAATATACAATTTTTATGAATATTTACACCTTTATTGAGACTTTCTTCAATTAGAACGCACATTTGTTGTACTTGGAATAATCCTTCTCATTTCATATGGTCATTAGCATAGTACATAGATTCTTCTCACTCTCCTCCGTGTTTTTGGATTATATTAAAATATAATATATACAGAATACCATAAATTTTTTGAGATAATCTATAATGACTCTATTCATCATGTCTAAGATTAATACTATAGCATTTTTAAGTCTAAATGGAATTACATAGAACTCATAGTGCTTCTACATTGTATGGAAAAACTTTATGGGGATATCCTCCTTCATCAAACTAACATGGTAATACCCTGACCATATATTCACCTTGGATAAGTATTGTGTAGAACAAAACTAATCGATTAAGTCATAAAATCATGGGAAATGATTATTTTATTTTATCCAGATCTTATTGAGATCATGATCATTAATTCAAGGGTTCATCGAACCGTCGATATTCTTGAAGAAGATGACTTGTGCACCCCATGGTGAAGCAGTTGGGTATTTAACCTAGTATCCATATTCACTTATAGTTGTTTATTTAGCTCCTTATGTTTCACAAAATCCATTCTATATTGAGTATTGTATAATGGAAACACCCTAAATATAGGCTCAATTGAAAATTCAACCTCTGGACTAGGTGTAAGACCAGTCAATTCCTTATGAAAGACAACAATGTATTCCCCCAAAATGGGCATTTCGTCAAAGATAATTCTTACTTTGGACTCAATAATTTATTCTAGATATGATTTATCAATTGTAAATAATATACATGCTTGAGATTTTGGTGCAAATGAATATTCAACTTACTTATTTTACTTTTACCAAATCAGGGTTTGATTTTCAACATGAACAGTAATTTTCATGTTGTGGAAATTAATGTTGGAAAAATAGAGGTAATGACAATCCATATAAAGAATTGAGTCAAATTACACAAAATTGAGTATTAAAAGGTATTATAAGAAGTTTTTCCTACAAATTCTGAAAGGATAAGAGCTGTATACTTAGAATGATTTAAGTTCCCCGTTTTCCATTTTCTTCAACAGCTCTACTTCAATATTTTATGATTTTGTTTGAATAGTTTTATTAAACTTTCATTATATAAATGAATTCATTGAATAATAATAAAAAGTTCTATTCACTGTTCTTGAATTAATAACTAGAATTATTGTCACCACTTCATTATCATGACCCTCCTCCGTGGGTATGATGGAAAAATCTCACCCTTCCTACCTTTAAGGTTGTCTATTTTCTTTGAAAACCCTTATATTAGGGCATTGGATTTCAATGTTCCATGATTTCTTGTAGTTGAAAAAACAAAAAATGCACCGAGTGTTGACCAGAGTATTAGTTTCCCCCATCATGTTGGTTGGTTTATCCTATAAAAATTTTACATAGGATCTCATCCGCCTTGCACTTAAAGCATTTCCTCATCACCCTTGTCTAATTTTATTGGTTCTTTTTTATACACCTTTGATATTTAGTATGATTAAATTTTTTAGTACCTTTATATTTCTCCATCGAACCAACAGAATTAAACCCCACTTTTTCCTTCTTATCTCTTTGATAAACTTGAAATTTTTGGACCTCTATTTTGACTTTCTGGGAACATTGATCAATTTATTCAAAGCAATCAAAGTCACATATTTTCAGTGATTTTCATAGAATATGTTTTATCCAAATAAATAAGTGGTCGTCATTTAATTTAGGGGTAACAACATATCTAGATGAATATCAAGAAATTAATATTAATTTAACCTTGTACACCCCAATAGATTATTCATATTTTTTATTGAGAGGAACAGAATCCTTTTTTATTTTAAGTTGGAGAGTGTAAGGAAAATATTTATTGAAAAACGTTATTCTCAATTCTTTTCACCCGGTAGCTTCAATATCTTCCATAGTATTTTTATTCTTGTCAAAATCCCACCCTTGATCAGCTTCTCCCTCAAAATGACAAATATCTTATAGAAACTTATCTTTCCGAGAACATTTAAGGATAGAGAGGATACTCTAAATGGAGTTGATCCATTGTTCCGTGATTAAGTGATCAGATAACCCATTTAAAGTCATTGTCCTTTATCACATAATTCTTTTAATTATGGAATGTTATTTCATAGAGGGATTTCGATGCTCCACCTGATCTATATTTCTCTTCATAACCAGATTCATCAATGTTAGTGTAATCATAATGTTATGATTCCTACTCCTATTGGATTAGTCATCTCATTGGGGTAATTCATCAAATTTACCATCACATTGATTTTTTACCTAATTCATCATATTTTAGGTCATTGGATATAATAAAGGGAATATTATGGATGATTATTTTTAAAATATTAAACTCATATAAGTGAATCCAATAACATTAAATATATAAATTTTAAATTACATGAATTTCAAAAACGTTTCATCTTCTAGGATTCATTTATGTTATCTGAGATCTATTTCTTAACATTAAATCTTTTTGTAATTTTGGTTCCCTTAATAATGGTTAGTAATGAGCTTATGAATTTACCAAAGCATACTACCTGAGTGTTTCAAAATATGTGTGGTTAAAGGCATGTTTTCATGCACTAATTACCAGTTGAGTCTAACTCCATGTGTTGTTTTTTGGGTTTAACCCTAATGTACATCTTTTCCAGATCTCCATCCACTTATTCTATCCAAAAAAGTGATTTTGTTTCTTGATTAACCAATCATTGTATACTTAACAAAATCTTGGGATGATTTCTTACACTTAGTATTATCCCAATGAATTTATCTAGTGTTTTCTAATCCCAATCCCAAAAATAACATAACTTTTCCTCAGATTCCAACTATGACAACACTACCCTTAATTATATATTAATTTGTGATTTATTACATAAAATTAGAAATAATACATCCAACAATATCAATAAGTCTTATTATTTTTGGGAATTAGGAAAATATCATAACATATTGAACACATGATATAACAACATTATTTAAAACATCCTTAACATGCATTAAAAATTCCATGCATTTTATAACTACACGGGATGACATAATGAAAAACCTAAGAAAGAGGTGAGATATAAAGCCGAATAAGGTGAAAATATGGAATAAGGTGATAAATTTTATAAAATATGATGGCAAATGGGATAAAATTATTTTGGAATCATAAACATGAGTAATAAGGCATGATATATAATCTTAATAATAAGCTTGTAAATGTTGTAACAATTCAAAACACTTTATCATAAAAATAAGTCAAGGATAAATGCCATGACATCCTAATGGAGAAGGTTTCATAAATGAAATAGGTTTACTCCGAGTCCCAACATGATGTCTCATTAGACTAAAAACTACCCAATTAATTGAAGCTCTATATAATTATTGGTTTAATAGTCACATTCATTTCATTATCATGCTTAAGTGTGCTACACAGATCATACAACATGGAATCAAAAATAATCATATTTTATTCCATGATAAATGAGTGTGGAATAAATACTTGTATTTAACATTTCAAATGATTGTATGTTTATAAATGTGTACACTAATGATAGAAAGTGGGTATGGTATTCACCACATAAATGTTTTATCATTGAAAAATCATGGTGACATTTTTACGTTATTATTATGTAACATTAAAATTCATAAAATGGGTTGATGAGAGGGAAATGGGTCTATAATATTTGGTAAATGAATTGGAATCTAATTGGGACATGTAATTACATATCCCAAAATTAGGAATTTGAAATTAAAGGAATAAGATAATAAAGAATAATGAACAAAGAAGAGAAGGTTCGGATCTATTAATTGAGTGTGTGATTACAAATAAATAGTACAAGCTTATTGAGAGTCCAGTGGTACCTTGGGAGGACTATAAGTAGGGTAGCGAAGAGTAAATATGTTCTCCATGAATTTCTAGTGAAAAGAATTGTGAAATTGGGTAGTTTTATATAGGAAATGTGTGGGGATTTATTTACCATTTATACAACATAGATTTTGGACTCCATGTAATAATAATAATAAACCATCCCATGGTTTATGCCAAATGGGATTGGTTTTTGGTATTTCATAAATTAGTGGTATGAAATTGAAAACAATACACTTGATGTTGTGTATGTGGGTCATACTCTTAATGAAATCATTTTAAAAACATAAAATATGTTAATGGTTTTGGAGGAATAAAAAAGAATTTATAGAATTAATAAAATTAAAATAAAATCACAATATTTTAAACAGAAAATTTTTAATATTTCTTAGATCCAATTTATTTTATTCATTACCTATTTTTTGGTTCATTATAATTTCATAATACAAAAATGAATATTTATAGGGTATTTGATTTTTACAGGAAAAATTGACTATCTTAAATTTTTTTGAAAAATTAAGAAATAGAAAATTTTAGAATTATTATTCAACAAATAATATTAAATTTACCTACATTATTTTATCAATTTTTGAATTTTCACTTTAAAAATTGTAACTAATATTTATTGAAATTGATGGTTTTTTTGACAATAACAGTTTTCGAACACTTATGAAAATTATATTTTAAATCATAAAAATTATATAATCATTTAAATTTAATTAATATTATTTAATGATAATATTTTATTAAAATTTTATTTAGTGTAAAAAAATTAATTCATTAAAATTAATTCTTTAATGGAATGGTATTATTACTGAGTAATACTATTTGTGTTTTATTTTATTAAAATAAAAATAATTTTTAAAGAATAAATTATAGGATGAAAATATATAAATTATAAAATAAAAATAATATACAGACTCATATTTCTAGGGTATTAATACAAATCACATTAATACACCAAAAAACGTTATGCGAGTAAGGTGTGAGGCTCTGAGACTTTCACGGGGTGGTTCAACATACATGGTTTTGGAAGTGATCTTAAGGATATCGAGCTTCTCCCATAAAGGATTTTGATCATAGGTAATCTGATGGATCAAATATTAGGCTTGGTTAATGGAACATTCTAGATATATTATCTCCCTTACAATCATTAATTAATGGGCTTCATATGGTATGATCCTACTGTTTTATTTTATCACTTTATTTTTTTCGTTTCAGTTAGATTCATTAAAACGATATATTTATACTAATCATATGATCACATTTCAATGGATATATTATTAGTGTTAATGATGATTAATGATATTTTCTATTTTATAGGTTTTATCAAAACCAAATGAATGCATTTTTTTATAACCACATTTATTAATAAGACATTTAATTATAACACATGGGTAAATTTTATTTTTAACCTTTTTAGAAGTTACACATAAACTATCACACCATTATAAATATTTCCATCAAAATTTTAACTCATTAACAATGATAAAAAATGATGAAGGTTCTTTTGTTTTATTACGGGATCAGGTTCCAAAGTTTCCACTTCACTACAGTGATTTTTTAATAGTAATTTTACAAGATAAGTGGTTTTCATTCATAGAAATTTGTCTCTATAATCTATTATTTACAAAAGATTCACCCCATGTGAGAGATCATTCTCAAACTATACTATAACACCCCAACCCCAATTACCTAGAGTCTTTGAATTATTACATATCATTGACATGATTAAAAAAGATCATGTCCTGAATGATTGACCAGTTTATTATCCATGTATGTACTAGAAAAATTCACAATTTTTACATTACATTATGAAATGATAAGGCAACATTGTTTCTCCTTTGAACACACCCATATCCATTATCCTATCCCTGCAGGTTAGTCATGATATACTTCTTCGCATCCTTGGAAAACTAAAACATAAGAAATGGGTGAGCTCAGATGCCTAGTAAGGATAACAATATAAAAAAAAATTTCATAAATAAGTATAAAAAATTAATGAAATGTATAGGACTAAAACAAAAGCCTTTTAAACTTTAAATTCATCATAAAATAGAAATGATAAATCAAATAATTCTAATTAAATATTCACATCGATATTCTACCATTCAAATAATCAAAAGTAATATCAAAATTTAATCCCATAATTATAGAATGGAATGTTTCAGACATCATAACCACATAGTCAAGTCCTTATGCTAAGACTACAAATAAAATAATTTTCAATGTATTGTGCCTAGACACTAGTTTTTCTAATGAAATGTGACGATTCATCGAGGGGCTATAGGTGTCCCCAACCATCACTTACTATGTTCACTTAATTCCTCATATGAAAAGGTTAAAACATAACATAAACTTATCTACTAAACTAACATAGGAAATTTTAATGCTTTAACCAGAAATCGTAAATGACAAAAAAATAACATATCTACAGTAAAACATATCATAAAACTCTCAATACAATTTGGAATATTGTATCATAATAAATCAACTTCAATTAAATATAATATCCAACAATAGATGTTGACATAGATTAAATCAATACAGAAAATATTTGATTGAAATATATCTTTCTACATTGAAATCATTTAAAAGTCGCATAATTATAAAAGAAAATATTTATTTTGAACATATTCATATAATAATGTAAGGGAATATTTGACCATGTAATAACAGCGGAAAATAGCTACAGTATCCAAATAAGTTAAAAAAACATTCTTTCCTTAATTTGTTGAAGAGGCCATAATGTAGCTTGTTTGGAAAATGTTGGAAATATTCCTTTAATTTTTTTTTATAAAAAGTAAAATAAGGTTATAAATGAAGTTAACCCATAGTAAAGGAAATTTTACAAATTATTTGAAATTCATTTTTAAGAAAAACTAATGTGCATGATAAAGATGTCCTAGTAAATACTTACATATAAACAACCTCAGATAATAAAGAGATTCTAAAATTAATCCTTACCTTGTACATTTCCTTAGTCTAGGGTATGTTAACCTCTGGTATAATGGTTTTATAATTTTTATTAAATTATACAAGAACCACATATATAAATATGAAATCATGTATGACCCTTTAATATTTATTTTCTAATAATATTACAGTATTATCTTTGTTTCAGGTGTTAACTGATTCTTTTTCCCTTATATATTTTGTTACGTAAGTCATGTTTGTTAGTGATGGGATGTATTGGATTCATATACATAATTATATTATGTTCAAAAAAATTATTTTTAATCATAAAATTAAAATTATTCGTGAATTGTTACGATGGGAAACAAAATCTCATCGTGTCATGGAGACGATAAGCCGTACATACGCACGTGCGACAATATCATTTTATTGGTGGTGAAATAATATTTAATTTGATTATATATTATATTTAACGAATCATAAAATTTTTATATTTATTAATTACATCAATTATACTCATTATTATACCAATCCCAATAATTAAGTTTTGAATCACAAACTACCCAATAACGTGGAGACGGTAAGCCACGTGTACAGATGTATGGGGAATTTGTCATTCATAGGATGGATAGAATAATGAACATGGATGTAACATTATTATTAAAAAATATAATTATGTAGAAGTTTTTCTAGTTATTATTTTAGTACGGAAAAAATAAATAAAGATGATGTGTAAGAATAAAATAACATTGAATGAGGTGATGAAATAATTACCTCTTCTTCGTGTGATTCCTTTTGATTTGAACAAAAGGGCACCATAGGTTAACTTTATGATCAATGTATGGCCTCTTGGTTATTTTGAGGGTAGTTGGTAGGAGATTAGGGTAGGGTTTTTCTGAGTCAAATGGCTTTGGCGGTGTGAATTTAAGAAAAGGATAAGTACCCTTTTATAAGAGAGGTGAGGGGCACTTTAGGAAAAGCTTAAAATATTAATTTATTATAAAATGAATTTCGGTTTCTAATATCTAGAAATGAATTTATTTTAACGATAAGTTGGGTATGGGTCTAATTCCTCTCAACTAATAGTTTTTAGATAATTTTAGGTCACCATATTAACCTTATCATTTATATAAAACTCTTAGATAAATAGTTATCTTTTACTATGTCTTCTTGAAATACTATACTACATTGCTAATAAAGTTACAATAAAATTCAAAGAGAAACTCAAGTGGTTAATTGATTTAATATATAAAATTATCAATTTTTTTTGACTGAATCTTAGATTCTTGGGATTTTTATATCATTTAATAAATTAGTATTTTTTTTTAAAACCCAGTTATGTTAATTTTGACACTATTTAGTATTTTGTTCTTGTGAAGGACATAATAACATGATTACATCGAATAGAATACATTGAATCAACCCTAAAATGTCATATCCACCTAGAATATTCATGTATAGAATCTAATGTTTCAATTTACATATATTTTAAAATTTATAAAATCTATTATTTTAATCTTTCACTTATAAGGTATTTATTGCATCATCATTGCGTCATAAATAAATTAAATTATTTAAAATCTAAAAATTATAAATAAAATACTATGATGTAGAAATTATTTTTATCTTTCTAATAAATATTTATAATGGAATTTATATTATGTTTAAACCTATATTAAAAATGATTTATTTATTATAATTTAAATTTTACACTTTTACCTATTTTTTAAATAAAATATATAAAATGTCATAATATATCCCAAATAGATCAAAAAGGATCTTAATTTTTTCATAAGGTTTATTTGATACTGAAAATACAAATCCAATATAATGAGGACATGTGTTGTGGTAATTTTATAATATTATAATATTATTTTTACCTTTACTTACCCTATTTACATTGAACGGTGGTAAATAAAATTCAAAAGTTACTATTAACAAAAAAAAGTCATCCTATTGAACAAAATTTTACTTATTTATGGAAACCATGTCTATCAGATTTTTGAAATTCAACTCATATAAGCGGTAAAATTACGTTTTATGTGGATTTTCCAATGTTCCTAGAAGGTGGGTAAAAGACATTAAAAAGATTAATGAAATTTAAAAAATATAATCTTATTATAAAATTACACCAATTAATAACATTGTAATAATTTATTTACCATGTATCTATTTTGACTATAACATAAATTTAAATTAAAAAATAATTATTTAAATAAAAATTCAGTTTTAAACAGTAATGAAGAGTTTTTCACTATTAATCAAAAATTGAATGTTTTCTGAAAAATACCAATCACACATCCTAAGCAAATTTTTATATTATGAATCCAAAAATGAATTCCATTTTGAAAAAAATTTATAAATTTCAAAAAGTGTGTATTACTATTTATAACTACTTTTTAAATGGCTTATTTGATGGGTCAGGATGTGATGGAACTCGGAGTTGCGTACAACAAAATATATTTTGTTATTCAATGATTAGTTTACCGTGGAAGATCGGGCTGTTTCATTCTTCCCTCTATCAAATAATTTCATCCTAGAAATTTCTATAACATTACTGCATTAAAAGATTCGCGGGGTTCTTCATCATAATTTCCTTAGGTTCTAATGTTTCCACTTCAATTTTATGGTTTCTCCAAAAAACATTTAAAAGATGAGTCGTCCGACTTCTCAACACTTATTCTATGGTATCATGAATCATAATTGGCTCTTCACAATAAGATAGATCGTTTCCAATTCTATTTCTTCATAGGTGAGTACATTCATTGGTACTGGAATGTATTTTTTCAATAGTGATATATGGAAGACATAATGATCTTTGGAGAGACTTTGCGGAATTTCCAAATGGTAAGCTACAACTCCAATTCATTCTATAATTTCAAAAAGTTTGATATTCTTGGGACGTAATTTACACTTATTGCTGAATCATATTATACCTGTCTATATAGATACTTTAAATAAATAATGATCACCTACTTGAAATTCCAAATCTTTCCTTTGGCCATAGGCATGGACATTTTTCCTACTTTGAGTTTCTTTGATGTGGGTTTGGATAATTCTCACCTTTTCCATTATTTCCTCAACAATTTCTGGTCCTATGAGTTTTCATTTACCATTATCATCCAAACAAGTTGGTGTGTGACATATCTATCTGTATAACACTTCTTATAGTGCCATCTATATACGTGATTAAAAGATATTATTATAGGAAAATCTTTCCATAGGTAAATACTGATCCAACAAACCTTGAAAGTGATTTGAGAAAGATCTGAACATGTCTTCTAAGGTATGAATTGTCTGTTATGATTGTCCACCAGTTTGAGGGTGGTAGGCCGTGCTCAAACGAAGATCAGTATCTAGAGATTTCGGAATAATTTTCATGAATCTTGTTTTAAAATGAGGATCACGATCGGAAAAATTGATAGGGGTAGACCATGATGTGTTTCAACTTCATTAATATATAGTGATTCTAAATATTCATGTGGAAAATCTTCTCTTATTGAAAGAGAATGTGCTGACTTGGTATGAATATCAACAATGACCATTATTATGTCATTCCTTCTTGGATTTTTTTGTAGGCCAATAACAAAGTCCATCGTATTGTCATCCCATTTTCACCCAGGTTTGGGAATAGGTTGCATATCTCGATTAGGGTGTTGTATCCCAGCCACCACCAGTTGAAAAACCATACATCTTGACACATAATCCGCAATCTCCCTCTTCATGTTGTCTCACCAAAAATGTTATTTAAAATCACAATACATCTTAGTGCTACCATGGTGTATAGATAAATAGGATTTATGAGCATCATCAAGCAATTACCATTCTAGATCAGTTATATCTAGATCATAAAGCCTCTTCCCAATTCTAAAATTCCATCTTCATATACAAAGTCAACCAATCTTCTATCATTCAGATCATTAATTTTCTTTTAGAACTCCGCATTATTTGTTGTAGAAATATTTTCCTTTCTAGTAAATATTATTTGGAAACCATTTTAAAAAGTATTGATGTTTCACCTACCATAATAATTCCCACATCCACCATTATTAGAACGATGAACATAGGATCTATTTCAACTCTCATCGTATTCATAACTCCATGATTCTTTTTATTTAGAGCATCTACCACATTATTTTCCTTCCCCGGGTGGTAATGTATTGTGCAATTGTAATCCTTGTGTAGATAAATCCATATACTTTGAATCATATTGAGTTCTTTCTGTGAAAAAATATACATCAAAATCTTGTGATTAGTATATATCTCACGTTTTTCACAATAGAGATAGTGTCTTCGTATCTTTAGAGAAGGGATTATAACTGAAACATCACGATCATGGGTAGGATAGTTTTTTTAATGAATTTTTAGCTATCATGGTGCAAAGGAAATAACTCTATCATTCTGCCTAAGGAGACAACCATGTCCTTTTTTGAAGCATCACTATAAATAACAAACCAATCATTCCCCGATGGAAGATACAAGATAGAAGAATTGACTAACATTATCATTAATTATTCAAAACATTCTTCCCATTATTTTTTCCAAAAAATTTAACCCCTTTATGTGTGATCTTGGTTAATGGGTTAGCCAATCGGGAAATAATGTAGATGAAATTCTGATAATAACTTGTTAAACCAGTACACCAACGTACCTATTTTATACTCATCAGTTTTGGCCATTCATGGATTGACCATGACTTTGAATGATCTATAGAGATTCCATCTATATAGAAAATATGCCCCGAAAAGGAAATCTCCAAAATCCAGAATTCACACTTATGAAACATCCCATATAATTCATTTCTTCCAATAGTCTTTAGTATATTTCGAATGTTATTTTCATGATATTCAGAGATTTTGAAGTATACGAAGATATCATCTACAAATAACACTAAAAATTCATCAAGATACTCTTTGAAAACTCTTTTCATTAGATCTATAAAAACATAGGGTGCATTAGAAGTTCCAAAAGGAATTACTGTAAACTCATAATTCACATACCTTATTTGAAATTATGTCTTTAAAATGTCTTCAATTCTCACGTAAAACTGATGATATCCATATCAAAGTTAAATCAATGAAAAATAGTAATCTACATGATGTTAATCAAATTAATTTATAATGCACGGTAGGGAATTCTAGTTCTCTATTGTTATAGAATTGATATCCTTGAAATAAATGCACAACCTCATAGATCCATCTTTTTTCTTAACAAAAATAAGAGGGGATCCCCATGGAGAAACACTTGGGGGAATAAATCCTTTATTACTCAATTCATCAAGTTTTTTCTTTAGTTCCACTAATTCCCAAGTGTCCCTTCTATAAGGTTTCTTGGATATGGGCCTTGAACCAGGAATTAAGGCAATGAAAAATTCACTTTCTCATTCTAGAGTATTTCCAAGTAGATTCATTGGAAACACATCAACATATTCTTTCACAAAATGTACATCCTCTATTTGAACAATCCTTTCCACACCCATAATTATGTCACTTCCTTTGTCCACAATAATGGAATTTAGTATAGCTAATGGGGGTGGATCTTGATGAGAATCAGATGGTAATATTTTTTTCCAATGATAAGGGATTATCTATCATCATCAAAAAAATTTAACCTCCTTCTCCTTATTATAAATTTTTGCATCATGTTACGAAAACCACTTCATACCAAGGACTATATCAAATTCAATCATGGGTATGAAAATAAGAACAATAGATAAAGCACATTTATATGCCATAATGGTAACTGATTGACAAAACTTTGATGCCATAATACTTACATTAGGTGTTTTGACTAAAAACACTCTTATTATGTCAAATTAGAAATATCTGATTTTCTTGTAAAATTTGGAAGATATGAAAGAATACGATGATCCAGAATCAAAAAATAATTACACAATTTTGAGGAAACGGTTAAATTACCTTCCACAACATCATATGTAACATCAACCTCAGTAGTTGTGATCACATATTATTGGTCTTTCTACCTCGACATTTTCTAAGGTATGTTTCCTTGATTTTAAGGAAATTTATTTTCCTAATTCTCCGTTTCATTAAAATTGTAACATTGAACATTGACAAACTCTTTCACCCCCCTTGAAATCATGAGATTTGTGGCCTTTTTCGCCACAATTGTAACAAACATCCATTCCTTTTAGGAACGTACCAAAGTGTTTCTTCCCAAGATTACTTTTTGATGGAAAGTCAACTTTTCCCTATTTCCCCATATTTACATTTCTAGAGTGTTCATCAGATCCTTTCTTCTCTTACATAACTATTATCTTATAAGACTTAATGAATTCATTTTCTATCTTTATATCACATGAGAAATATATTTGTACGATGAGAAAAATTTTGAGACTAACCCTCGTTAGGGAAATGGTTTTATCCCATCAAAGAATGGATCAATATAACTTCTTGGGTTACCTATATGATCTGCGTCATACCTTTCTAAACTTCTAAAGTTAGCCTCATACTTTGTGACATTCTCATCCTCCATTTTCATCAGACTCAAAAATTACCTTTCCATATCTGCTCGATGTTCTTGAGGAATGTATTTTTCAAATAAAATATCTTTAAACTCCCTCTATTCCATATTTGATAATACTTCATCCTCCTTTGTGTTTAGAATTTATGACCACCATTGATCTGCATCCCCTGAGAGGTGATAAAATACCAAGAAAACCTTTTCCCTTTCACTAATTCCTAATGAATGAAATATATTTTCTATGGAACTTATCCATTTCTCAGCTACAAATATGTATTTAGTCCCATTGAGTGGTGGTGGATTCTTTCCCATAAAGCGATCTGACATTGATCATATACATCGTGGATTAGGGTGCACTATATAGGTAAGGTTATTATTCATAACCTGAGTGAGTTGTCCCAAAATTGTTATAAGTTGTTAAATTCCAGTTACATCACTATCTCCTCTATAATCATCTTGAATAGGAGGGCAATACATACATGGATTAAGTGTGTTGATAAGGTTTCCATTCCTTCCACTAGGTTCCATTTATAAAAAAAGTCATACAAAAGATTATTTTATGAATCACAATGCGTAATTACAAACACATAAAATACTTATCATAAATTAAACTGTTTATGCATTTAATACCTAATCATAAAATGAAAATTTTGTAGAAATATTTTAACATAAATCCTTCACAATGTTCTGTAAAGAAAATTTAAATTATCCAAATCATATCCCCATGGAGTGTCAAACCAGGTGCGCAGTAAGAGCCTTTGTCGTGTACCAGGATACGATGGGTCAAGCCGGAAACTCATTGTGATATTTTTCACTCTTAGGTAAATCTATGCAAGAACCAAAACCACTTTTATTATCCAGACTTGGAATAATTTCTAGAAAAACCCACATAATATCTACATTACCAAAATATTTCGATGTTTTTCAATATTAATCTTCAAATTCTATCTTATCGTAATGTTCTCTAATTAGAATTTTCCTAAATCTAGTTTCCATGTTTCGTAATAAACTTCCTCTAATAGAAATTGTAACGCCCCAGCCCTAGTTAGATAGTGTTGATGAATTATTACATAACATTGGAATGATCATAAGATACCAGGTCCCAAAAGACAAGTCCGTTTAGTAGACTTGGAAGTACTAGATACATTCAAAAGATTTATATTATATTATGAAACAAAGAATACACAATGTTTCTCATCTAAACACACTCATATACCATAACCTATCCCTGTTGTTCATTCAAAATATACTTCATCACATCTTGGGAAAAATATAACACAAACAAGAGGTGTGCTCAGATACTCGGTAAGGGTTACAATATAGCAGAAACTATCATAAATAATCATTAATAGTTATGGAAATGTATCAGATAAAAACAAAGGCATTTTAATCATAAACATCAGCATAATATGGAGAAGATAAATCAAATAATTACAATTACATATTCACATGGATATTCTACTAGTATAATAATCACGTGTAATATCAAAAGCATATCTCCTAATGATTGAATGCCTAATGTTAGACATCATAACCACATAGTCAAGGCCTCATTCCAAGAATTAAAAAAATATTGTCAAGTCCTTCCAAGACACTTCTTTGTCTAATGAGACCTACCGATGCATCGATGGGCTATATTGGGCCCCAACCATCACTTACTATGTCTAATGTATTCCTCATATGAAAAGTGTGAAATATAACATAAACATTTTTTATTAAAATAACATAAGAAATGTTATTGCTTTAAATATAAACCATGAATGATATAAAAATATCATAGCCATTATCAAACATATCATAAAACTATCAATAGAATATAGAATATTGTATCATAATAAATCAACTTCAATTAAACATAGAATCTAATAATAGATGTTGACATGGATGAAATTATTAAAAAAACTATTCTAGAGAAATATATCTTTATAATTTGAAATCATTTAAAAGTAACATAATTATAAAAGAAAAAATTTATTTTGAAAATATTCATATAATCATTTATGGAAATATTTTAGGGTGTTGTAACAAAGGAAAATAGATGCACCAACGGTATAAGTTAAAAAACATTTTTCCTCAATTTTTCAAAAAATACATTAAGTACCCTGATTGGAAAATGATGGAGTGATCCATTTCAAAAAAAATTTATAAAAATTCAAATAGGGTTATAAATTAATTTAACCCATAGTATATGAAAAAGTAAAAAATTTTAAAAATAGATTTTTATGAAACATGGATGTGGATGATAAATAAGTCCTAGAATATACTTACGTATAAATAACCTCAGCTAATGAGGAGATTGTAAAATTAACCCTTACCTTGAACTTTTTATTTTTAAATGGTATGTTAACCTATTTTATAATTGTTAAATAATTTTTATTAAATTATAAATTAACCCCATACATAAATATCATATCATATATGATCCTATAATATTTATTTTTTAATAATATTACAATATTATCATTGTTTTAGGTGTTAAATAATTCATTTCCCTTATATGTTTTGTTACGTAAGTCTAGTCTGTTAGGGATAGGATGTATTTGATTCATATCCAGAATGATATTAAGTTCTTAAACATTATTTTTAATCATCAGATGAAAATTATTCTTGAATGGTTACGTGGTGGAATGAAATCTCATCGTGTTGTGGAGATGGTAAGCTGTACGTACGCACGAGCGACGATATCATTATACCGATGAAGAAATAGTATGTAATTTTATGATATATTATATTTAAAAGCTCATTAACTTGTTATATTTATTATTTACAACAATTATAATCATTATTATAACCATTCCAATAATGACGTGTTGAATAACATACTACACCACGGTTTGGGGAGAGTAAGTCGTACGTACGCATGTGTGGTGACTATGTCTTTCATAGGATGGATAGAATAATGAATATGGTTGTAACATATTTATAATAACATATCAGTATGTAGAATGTAATAAATTTATTATATTAGTATGGAAGAAACTATGAAATTTGAATTGTAATATGAAAGGACTTCGAAAGAGTGAGGAAATAATTACCTCTTCTTCAGGTGACTCCTTTTGATTTGAACAAAATGGATTCTTAGGTAAGTTTTGTGATCATTGTAAGGCCTATAGATTGATGTTAGGGTAGTTTGGATGAGATTTTATCATTGTTTCGCTGATCCAAGTGGCATTGGAGGTGAGAATTTAAGAGAAGGGGAAATACCCTCTTATAAGAGAGGTGATGGGTATTTTAGGAAAAGCATGAAATATTAAATTATTATAAACGTATTTTTTGTTTATAAAAGATCAAAATAGATTTATTTCAATGAAAATGTAGATTTGGGTCTAAATAATCTCAACTAATAGTTTTTATGAAATTTTAGGTCACCATATTAACATTATCCTTTATATTTAAATCATAGTTAAATAGGTAAACTTTTACCATGTCTTGTTGTATTTTTATACTACATGGTTAATATAGTTACCATAAAATGCGAAGAGAACATAAAGTGGTTTTTTAATGAAATATATAACATTACCTATGTCCTTTGGATGAATAGTATATTGTTATGAATATTAGATTATTTAATAAAATTGAATTTGTTTTAAAAACTCATTTTTGTCAATTTTGACACTATTTAGTAATTATTTTTTTTTGAAAGTCATAAAAACGTGAATAATTTGATAATAATACATTAAATAAATCCTAACATATCATATTCACCCAGAAAATACATGTATGGTATCAAAAGTTTGAATTTAAATTTATTTTAATATTTATAATATCAATTAATTTAATCTTTCACTGATAAGGTAATTACTACATCATCATTGTGTTATAATGAAATTACATTATTTAATGTCAAAAAAGTATAAATAAAATACTATGATGTAATAAATAATTTTATCTTTCTAATATATATTTACAGTTGAATTAATATTATTTATAACCCTATATTAAAAAAAATTTCTTATCAAAATTTGAATTTTACATTCTTTACTCTTCTTTAAATAAAATACAATAAATGTTCTAATCTAACCCAAATAGATCAAAAAGGATATAACTTTTTCCCTAAGGTTGATTTGGGTAAAAAAAACATATACAATAGAATTAGGATATGTGTTGCGGTAATTTTATAATATTATAATGTTATAATTACCATTAATTCCCTTATCTCCTTTTAACCGTGGTAAATAAAATTTAAAAGTTACAATTCCCCCAAAAATTATATTTATATTATTGATACACATTTTACTTACAGACAGCCATGTCTATATGATTATTGAAATTCTATTCCCAGAAGTAGTAAAAAATTACGTATCATGCAGATTTGAAAATGTGCCTAGAAGGTGGGTAACATACGTTAAAAGGTTCAATAAAATATTATAAATCTATTCATCTTATAAAATGACTCCAATGAATAAAATTGAACTAATATAGGTATCATGTATCTATTTTTACTTTCAAATAAATTTAAATTAAAAAATAACTATTTGAATAAAAATTCGGTTTTAAACAATAATGAAGTGTTTTACACTATTAATCAAAAATTGAAAGGTTTTAGAAAAATACAAAATATTCATCCTAAGCTAATTTTGATATTATGAATCCAAAAATATATTCCATTTTGAAAAATAAAATTTATAAAATTTCAAAAATTTGGTATTACTATTCATAACTACTTTTTAGTCGGTATGTTTTATTGGTCAGGATGTTCTAGAACTCGGAGATCTATAAAACACAATCTATTGTATTATTCAAAGATAAGCGTACCATGGAATCTTGATGTGTTACATTTTTACCTCCTACAATTAATTTTGTCCTTGGAATTCCTAGGACATTATTTCATAATAAGATTTTGGTGGTTCGTCATTATAAGTTCCTCAGGTTCCCATGTTGCCTCTTCCATTTTATGGTTTCTCCAAATAACTTTTACCCGAGGAGTTGTCCAATTTCCCAACACTTGGTCTCTGGTATCAAGAATCTTGATAGGATTTTCAGAATAAGATATATCATGTTCCAGTTATATTTCTTCATAGGTAAGTACATGCGTTGGGTCTGGCATGTGTTTTCTCAAGAGTGAAACATTGAACACATCATGATATTTGGAGAGACTTGGCAGCACTGCCAAACGGTAAGAAAAAATTCCAATTCATTATAGAATTTTGAAATGTCTGATATATATGGGCCTTAATTTACCCTTCTTTGTAAATATTATAACACCTTTCCATGGAGATACCTTCATGATAACATGATCACCTATTATAAACTACAAATACTTCCTTTAGTTATTGGAATATATCTTTTTTCTACTTTGAGATTCTTTGTTGTGGGTTTGGATAATCTTCACCTTTTGTATTGTTTTTTACATGTTCTAGGCCTTTGAGTGTTATTTCACCAACAACATCCCAACATGTTGGTGTGTGACATCTCTTTCTATATAATAATTCATATAGTCCGTTCAGATTGTCTATCATTTTGTGGGTGGAATGCAGAGCTCAAACGAAGTTTAGTATCTAGGGATTTCTTAATAATTTTCTAGAATATTGATGTAAAATGATGATCAAGATAAGAAAAAACCGATATAGGTACACCATGAAGTATTAAAACATAATTAATATAGTATTTCTAAAATTGCAAGTGGTTATTCTTCTCTTATAGAACGAAAATGTGATGACTTGTTATGACGATTGAAAATGACCAAAATTGCGTCATTCCTTATAGGATTATTTGGTATCCTCATTACAAAGTACATTGTAATACCATCCCATTTCCACTCAGGTATGGGATGAGGTTGCATGAATCCTCTAGGATGTTTTCTCCCAACCATTACCTATTGAAGAACTAGTCATCATGACACATAATCAGCAATCACCTTTATCATTTTTTCCCAAAAAAATGTTCCTTAAAATCTCAATACATCACCTTGATACTAGGGTATATATAAAAAATGGAGCTAGGATCATCATCCAATAATTATCCTTTTAGATCAAGTATATCAGGAATACAAAGCCTCTTCCAAAATTTCAAATTTTCATCTTCATATATGATGTTGACCAATCTCTCATCTTTTATAGCTTTAAATTTATTTTTGTAACTCACAATCACTAGTTGAAGAACTTTTTATCCTTTCTAGTTAATATAGTTTGGAAACCATTTGAAAAAGTATTGATGTTTCTCCTTCCCTTATTATTCCTATATCCATCATTACTAAACCCATGAAGATAGGATCCCTTTCAACTCTCATCTTTTTCATAACTCAATGATCATTTCAACTCAAAGCATCTTCCACCTTATGTTCCTTCCCCGGGTGGTAGTGTATTGTGTAATCTCAATCCTTCAGTAATTCAAGCCATCGCCTTTGCCTCATGTTGAGTTCCTTCTATGAGAAAATATAATTCAAACTCTTGTGATTATTATATATCTATCATTTTTCAAAATGGAGATTATGTCTCTATATCTTTAGATCAAGGATTATAGCTTCTAACTAAAGATCATGAGTAATATAGATTTTTCAGGAATTTTTAGCTGTCGTGATACATAAGCAATAACACTATCATTCTGCATAAGGACACAACCAAATCCCTTATATGAAGAATCTCTTTAAATAACAAACCCATCATTTCCCAATTGATGATTCTAGATAAGAGAATTTACTAATATTATCTTTAATCCATTAAAACATTCTTTAAAATCTTTTTTCCAAAGAAATTTAACCCTATTACGTGTGATTTTGGTTACTGGGTTAGCCAATTGGAAAAAATATTGGAAGAAATGCTGATAGTAACCTGCTAAACTAATAAAACCGCATACCTCAATTATACCCACCGGTGCAGACAAATCATGGATTTCCCTTATCTTTGAAGGATTGACAGAGATTTCATACATAGAGACAATATGGCCATGAAAATAAATCTCTCAAATCTATAATTGACTCTTGAGGAAATTCCTATATAATTCATTTCTTCTAACAGTCTTTAAAATAGTGCACAATTTATTTTCATGAGATTAATATATTTTTTTATTATACCAATATGTCATCAATAAATAACACTACAAAGACCTCAAGATATTCCTTGAAAACTCTATTTATCATATCCATAAAAATATATGGTGCATTAGTTAGTCAAAAGGAATTATTTTAAACTCATAATTCCCATACCAAGATTGAAATGATGTCTTCAGAATGTTTTCCTTCCTCACACTCAACTGATGATATCGAGATCAAAGTTCAATCTTTGAAAAAATTTATGCTCCA
Organism: Viscum album; assembly: GCA_963277665.1. Classification (NCBI taxonomy): domain Eukaryota; kingdom Viridiplantae; phylum Streptophyta; class Magnoliopsida; order Santalales; family Viscaceae; genus Viscum; species Viscum album. The sequence goes on along the minus strand of OY728127.1, from coordinate 1,799,114,600 downwards.
TGAAGTTGATAAAATAAATCATCAATGTGATTTAGGAGATACTTGTTCAATATTATTATAAAATTGATCTCCCTATAGTCAATACACAACCTCATAAATAAATATTTCTTCATAAAAAAAGAATAGGGGCTCCCCCTGGAAAACAAGAGGGAGAATAAATCCTTTAATACTCAATTTCGTAAGTTGTTTATTTAGTTCTAATAATTAATTGGTGGCCATTGTATAATGTCTCTTTGATATGGCCCTTGAACTAGGAATTAAGTCAATAGAAAAATCAATTTCCCATTTTTGAGGATGTCTAGGTTTATCCTTGGGAAACGCATCGACATATTCTTAATAAATTGGTAAATCCTCTATTTGAACATTCCTTTCCTCACCCATAGTTATTTCACTCCCTTCCACTAAAATAATTGAATCAACTAGAACTATTGGGGGTTTATTTAGATGAGTTTGAGATGGTAATGTTTCTTCTCTAAATATAATGGATTCCTTATCATTATCAAAAAATTGAAACTCATTCTTCTTACAATAAATTTTCTCATCATGTTCCGAATGAAAATCCATACCTAGGATTATATCCAATTTAATCATGGGTATGACAATAATATCAGTAGATAAAGAATTGTTATATGCCATAATGGTAACTGACTGGCCAATCAATGTTGCTATGATACATCCTTTAGATGTTTTTATAGATAAATATCTCTATAAGGGAAATTAGAAATATCTAATTTTCTTGAAAATTGTGAAGATATGAAAGAATACGATGATCCAGAATCAAATAAAACATTTGATAATTTTGAGGAAACGATTAAACTACTTACCAACACGTCATTAGGAACTTCATCCTAAAAAGTTTTCATCACATAAGATTGGCCTTGCTCAAATGGAATTTTCTGAGTTATGTTTTCTTTGATGTTTTGGACATTCATTTTAATAATTCCATATTACATAACTACTGAATCATTAACCATCAGCAACCTATTTATTCCCCTTGCAATAACAAACATGGTGGCCTTTCTCTCCACATTTAGAAAAAAACTCTCATCACTTTTAGGCATATATTAGGGTTTATCTTCCACCAATTACTATAGGATGGAAAGTCAAATTTTCCCTTCTTCCCCTTATTTCATTTTCTATAGTGTTCAACAGATCTCTTATTCTGTTGCTTCTCTTTAAAGTCATAAGACTTAGAGAATTCATTTTCTATCTTGATGGAACAAGATACTATATCTTTGTACGATGATAAGGATTGCGAGACTAATGCTCACTGGAGAAATGGTTTTAATATATGAAATAATCGATCAATATTACTTCTTGGGTTCATATATAATTTTTAGCGTGCCTTTTTAACCTTGGGAAGTTAGCCTCATACATTGTAACATTCTCATCCTCCTTTTTCCCTAGACACATAAATTTCCTTTCCATATTCGATAGATGTTCACAAGGAAAGTATTTTTCTAATTAAATCTCTTTAAACTCCAACCATTCCAAATTTGGTGCTTTTTCATCCACCTTTATGTTTTGAATTAATCTCCACCATTGTTCTGCATCTCCGGAGAGGTGATAAATTGCCAAGACAAATTTTTCCCTTTTGATACTCCCCAAATAATGAAATATTTTCTCTAAGGAACATATCCATTACTTAGATAAAAATGGAATTTTAGTCCCATTGAATGTTGGTGGATTCTGGTTTATGAAGTGGTCTAAAATTGATCCTCTGTGTTGTGGATCAGGGTTCTCTATACGGGTAAGGTTATTATTCATAACCTAAGTGAGTTATCCCAGTATGGTTAGAAGTTGTTCAATACCAGTTGAATAAATAGTTCCACTATAATTATCTTGAATAGGAGGGAAATACCTACATATATTACATGAGTTGATATGGTTTCAATTCCTTCCACTAGGCTCTATTTATAAACAATTTCATACAGTAGATTAGTTTATGAATCACAATGAAAAATTACAAACTTATAAAATACTTCACATAAATTGAAGAGTTTATGCATATAATCCAAAATCATAAAAAAAATCACTGGGGAAGTATTTAATCATAAATACATTATAATGTTTTGTCTATCTGTGAATTATCCAAATCATTTCCCCAGGGAGTCTCAGACTAGGTGCACAGTAAGGCCCATTTTCATGTACCAGGATACCCTGGGTCATGCTCGAAACTCCTTGTTAGAGTTTTCACTCTTAGATACATTTTTGCAGGAACCACATCAACTTGTAGTATCCATATTGGGATGTATTTCTTCTAAAACCAATATAATATCTATATTACAAAAAAATTTGTATGTTATTATATAATAATCATTATAGTCTATATAAGGGTAATGTTATCTGATAAATTTTTTTATAAATCTAGTTTCCAAGTTACGTAATAAACTTCCTATGATACCAACTGTAATTCACTGACCCGAGTTACCCATAATTGATGAATTATTACATAACATTTTCATGAGCACAATAGATCATGTCCCAGAAACTGATCAGTTCACTAGACTTATAAGTACAAGATACATTTAAAAGATTTACATTACATTGTGAAAAGTAATAGTAACATTGGGTCTCATTTGAATACACTCATATCCCATAGCCTATCCCTACATCTCATTCATTATATAATTCTTCTCATCCTAGGAAAAATAAAATATATGAAAGTGGTGAGGTCAGATACACAGTAAGGATAACAATATAGCAGAAACGATCAAAAATAAGGATAAAAATTTAAGTAAATTTACAAGACTAAAACATAATACTTTTAAGAATAAACATCAGCATAATATAGAAAAGATAAATCAGATAATTCCAATTAATTATTCACATAGATATTCTACTAGTTGAATAATCATATTTAATATCAAAAACTAATATCATAATTATAGAACTCATAATGATCGACATCATGACCATATAGTCAAGGCCTTGTGCCAAGAATAAAAATAAAAATATTGTCATGGCCCTATGCGAGGATAGTAGTTTGTATAACGAGACCTAACGATGCATCGAAGGGCTATAGAGGGCCCCACCCATCACTTACTATGTATAATGCAATTTTCATATGAAAATGGTGAATCATAACACAATCAATTGTATAAAAAGAACATACTAAATGTTAATGCTTTATCTAAATACCGTGAATGACGTAAAAATAGAACATCCACAGTCAATAATATCATAGTACTATCAATACAATATGGAATACGGTATCATAATAAATAAACATCAACTAAATATAAAATCCAATGATTGATGTTGACATAGATCAAATTAATTCAAAAAAAACAAAATATGTCTTTCTACTTTCAAATAATTTTAAACTCAAATAATTTCTAAAAGAAAACATTTATGTTGAAAATTTTCATTTAATCATATAAGGGAAGCTTAAATGGTTTTATAATGGCGGAAAATATCTATACCCACAATATATGTTAAAAACATTCTTTCCTTACTTTGTCGAAATGGTCATAAAGTACCATGTTTGAAAAACAAAAGAATGATTTCTTTGAGAAAAATTATAAAAAGTCAAACAGGGGTATAAATGAATTTAAAATATAGTATTGGAAAAAATAATTTGTTTTTGAAATACATTTTTAGGAAACATAGATTTGGATGATAATGATTTCCAAGAAGATACTTACATATAAATAATATCGGATAATGAAAATATTGTAAAATTAACTCTTACCTTGTACTTTTACATAGTATAGGTTACGTTATCCTCATATATATTGGTTAAATCATTGTTATTAAATTATAAAAGAACCCCATACAAAAATATGATATCATATATTATTCTCTAATATTGATTTGCTAATAATTTTACAATATTATCATTGTTTTGAGGTGTTAAATGATTCATATTAATTTCTTTGTTTTGTTATGTAAGTCATGTCAGTTAGGGAAAGGTTGTATTTTATTAATATATACAGTGATATAATGTTCTTAAAAATTACATTTAATCATCAAATGAAAATTATTCTTGAATTGTAACGATGGGGAATGAAATCTCATCGCGTCGTGGAGACAGTAAGTATAACGTATGCATGGGTGACAATAACATACTATTGATGATCAAATGGTATGTAATTGGATGGTATATTATATTGATAGAATAATTAAAATGATATATTTATTATTTACATCAATTATACTCAATATTATACCCATCCCAATAATGAAGAGTTGAATAACAAACTACACCACGACATGGAGATGGTAATTCGTACTTATGCACGTATGTTGACTTTGTCATTCATAGGATGAATAGAATACTGAATATAGTTTTACCATATTTATAATAAAATATTATTATGTATAAGGTACTGGAGTTATTATTTTGGTTTGGAAAAAACTTTGAAAGTTTAATTGGAAGAAGAAAAGAAAGAGGTGATGAAATAATTATCTCTTCTTTAGATGCTCCCTTTTGATTTGAACAAAAGGGCTCCATAGTTTATCTTTCTTATAAATGTAAGGACTCTAGGATTAATTTAGGGTAGTTGGGAGTATATTTTTTCTGGGTTTTTTTGAGCCAAATGGATTTGGAGTTGTGAATGTAAGATAAGGGTAAGTACCCTTTTATAAGAGAGGTGAGGGGAACTTTAGGAAATAGTTTGAAATATTAATTTTTTATAAAATTATTTTTGTTTCTAATAGATCCAAATGGATTTATTTAGCATATAAGGTGGGTATTGTTATAAATACCCTAAAACAATAGGTTTAAGGAATGTTTAGGTCACCATATTAACCTTATCCTTTAGATTTAACTCCTAGCTAAATAGTTTAACTTTTACCATGTATTCTTGTATTTTTATACTACATGGTTAATAATGTTTCTATAAAATGAAAACATAACTTAAATTGGTTAATTAATGAAATATTTAACATTATATTAGTTCATTTTCCAAATATAAGATTTTTATGAATATTATAACAATTAATATAATAGTATTTGTATTAAAAACTCATTTATGTCAATTTTGACACAATTTAGTATTTGATTTTTTGGAAGACATAAATACTTGATTACTTTGAACAGAATAAATTGAATCAACCCTAAAATGTCATATTACCCTATAAAATTATTTTATAGCATATAAAGTTGCAATTTACATTTATTTTAATATTTATATCATCAATTATTTTAATCATTCAATAATAAGTGAATTACTGCATCATTATTGTGTCATAAATAAAGTTTATTATTTAATGTATAAAAATACAAAATAAAATTCTATGAGGTAGGAAATATTTTCATCATTATGATGAATATTTATAGTAGAATATATATTATGTATAACATTATATTAAAAATGAATTAGTTAATAAAATTTGAACTTAACACTTTTGACTCTACTTTAAATAAAATACAATAAATATCCTAATCTTACACAAATATATTTGAAAAGATATTATTTTTATCCTAATGTAGGTTTGGGTAAAAAAGAACATAACCAGTAAAATTTGAACATGTTTTGTGGTAATTTTATAATATTATAATTTTATTTTTACCTTTAATTACTCTATTTACTTTTAACCGTGGAAAATAAAAAACAAAAGTTATTATTCACCAAAAATTATTTTAATCATGTTGAACCGCATTTTACTTACTGATGGAAACTGTTTTTTCTGAATTTTTGAAATTTAATTCATAGAATTGGTAAAATTATGTTTCTTGAAAATTTGTAAATGTGTCTAGAAGGTGTGAAAATGAGGTTAAAACGTTCAATAAAATTTTATAAATCTAATCTTATTATAAAATGACTACAATGAATTACATTGGAATAATATAGGTATTATGTGTCTATTTTGACTTTAAAATTAATTTAAATTAAAAAATAATTATTTAAATAATAATTTGGTTTTAAAAGATAATTTAGTGTCATTAGCTATTCATCAAATATTGAATCTTTTCAGAAAAATACTACAAATAATTCCAAATCTAATTTGGTTTTTCTGAATCAAAAAATTAAGTCCATTTTAAAATATAAAAAATATAAAATATCAAAAGGTGGGTATTACTATTCATAACTGCTTTTTTAGATGGCTAGTTTGATTGGTCGGGATGTGCTAGAACTCAGAGCGGCGTACAATGCAAGATATAGTATTATTCAAAGAGAAGTGTACCATGGTTTCTTGGGGTGTGACATATACTATGTATAGATTTACTATACTTGAGGGATTTGGAATATAATTTTTCATAACTGATATATGTAAAACGTCTTTCACATTAACAATTTTGGTGGAGGGGAATATTTATAGGATTAAAATCCAGTACAATCAACAAACTAAATGGTTCTTATATAAAAATTATAAATATTTCCCTTAATTAAATATCACATTACTATCTGACATGGAGATATTTTGGTGATGAAATTATCCCAATCCTAATATTTTATGTACTACCAATGTTTTTCATCATATATCATTTCTATCTCTATACTACTCAGATGTGGTATTAAATTGAAGATGTATCTATCATCTTTTTAACCAAAAAATGTATCTATAGTTTTCATTCTCTATATTCATCATAGTATGTTGGATTTCTATATGTATTCAAATAAATATCTTTATATAAATTAATTTCAATAAAAAATAGGAATCTATTATTTTATGGGAACTCGATTAGTGGATGGAGTTAATCTCGCCATCCATTATAGTATGTAGGTAAAGACAAAAATATGTCCTCTAGAGTTTGAATAGTCCTTTGTGATTTAACATTAATATAAGGATTATAGTACGTGCTAATGTAAAAAATATTTATTCAATTACTTTTTATGAATCCTCCTGAACATTGTTGTGAATAACGAATCTAAATTATATAAAATAGATAGTGGTGTCCCATGATGCTTCAATACATATATAAAATATATCTAGGAAAATTTTATCAAATTTAAAGTAATATCGATTTTAAATGATGTGTGCCATATTTTTATGATGATACACTAAAACCCATATGTTATTATATTATTTTAATGTTCCGGGAAGAGACGTGATAATTAATATCACGTGTTCTCCAATTTCCATATTTGTATTGGTAATGGTTGCATTATCCCACTAATTTTCAGTGGGTATATCTTAACTTATTATAATAATAATAACATTGATGTATGTTTATAAATAAAGTAATTTTTATTTTCACATCAATTATTCTCCCATAGATCATTGTTGTATTTGTTCATTCTGGGATGATATATAATTTTTAGCTAGGAGTATCATATAATATAGACTTATTATTATACTGGTCAAATAGTATATATAATCTTTCCCAAAATATTATATCTACATATTTATCAACAGAAAAATATAATATCTCCCCTTTACTTATTGATTACACCTTTTTTTGTGTTTATAGATCACACATTCATGTCCTCTTAGTATTCTACAAGATATATTATTAAGAAATCATTAAAAAATGTCGGATTGTGTTGTTTTGTTAATAAGTCCTATTTAGATCCTGTTTAAATCTAATAAGATTATATTCCATTCAATATTATCCATGTATATGTTTTCGTGATCTTTTTTAATTTGTGAATATACCACTTTATTTCCTTTTATAGTAGGGAAATTTATTGATATATTGTTTTCTTATGAAAATTTCAAACCATTTTTTTTGTTTCATACAGATCTCCATCTAGGTGAATATATACATTACTATTTTTTGATAAATTTACAAGTATCCATTTCCACCAAAGAGATAATGCATCTAAATTGTTAAAGATAATATTACCACGGCCAATGATAGACCATGATCAAGGTATTATTTTTTTCATACAATCAACTCTCTTGAAGAATACGCTACCAATTTATCATTTTTCATGAGTAAATAACCTTACAGTTTTTTAATTATTAATTTATTTAAATAATTACATCCTCACTATAGGGTCTTTTGTGTAAGGTTTTATAAAAAACAATTTATTCAACTCTATGAAGATAACATTACATTCATTTTTTCAAAAAAAATCCAATTATAGTTAAAATGGTTATTGGGTTTGATAATCAAGATAAATTTGTCACAATGCATTTATAATACTTATCTAAACCAAAGAAGTAATTACCTTTATTGTTTATGTCGGCTTGGGGTATTCATAAATCATCATAGGCAATGAAGAATCTAATAGCCACTCATTTTTTTCGAAAAAATCCCCACAAATATGAATTTAACCTTTAATAAGTCACATTTATTATAAATTTCAAACAAATTATCATTTAATAAGGTAGTATATACAATTTTCATATGGTATTCATTTTGTTACATAATTTCAAAATATATAATAATATAATCAATAAATACCAACATGATTTTGTAAAGGGAATCACTGAAGATTCAATTTAGCAAGTCTATAAAGATTGTCTAAGAATTACTGAGTCTGAATGGAATTTCTATGAGCTCTGATTGTCTATATCTTATATGGAAGGTATAATTTGAAAAATCCACTATCGTTACATTAATTTAATGATATAATGATCTATAATTTACCATTAAAATTTATTGATCCCCACATAGTTTATTTAATATGTTATCAATCCATTGAAAATGATACATGTCACTATCATGGCCATTTATATGAACAATTATCAATATAGAGACAAATTGAAGCATCCCCTTTCTCTACAAATTGTTCTGGGTAACCCCATTTAGAATCTCTTTTCTTTAAAAAAATATTTTCAATGTTTTCATATAGTTTCTTCATGAACAATTATTCTTAAATATTGTCCATTACCTAATCACTCGTTGATAAGGGTGGTGACCTATGTATAATTTTTCTATATTAGTCAACATATTGATGTAGAGGAAGACCATTGAGCTTTTAACAGAATAAATCAACATATTCATTTAGAATATGAATTTCTTTAAAGACAATATGTTCCTTATCTCAAATTATTCGGTCCAGATATGCTTGTTTATAAATAAATAAAATCCTTTGTTTGATATATTCCAATAGATTTTCATAATATTATTACACATGTATTGAAAAGAAAAATGATTTTCAATATGGAATTTGATCTCCCCTATCTATTGATATTCTCTATAAACGATGAAAATTGGGAAATTCCCAATATAGTAAGGATTTCTACCAAATTTATGATAACTAGATTTACAAAAATATTCCCTTAAAAAATTAAATTTTTGGTGAGTTATATAATTGAGATGTAATTATTGTACCACTTTTTTTTCAAGGATAACTAAACCTCGATGTCGTATCTTGGTTTTTGAATATTTCAAGAGAACATGGGTGATATGAATGAATGTGTAAAACTAAATTCAAATATGAAATTTTATATTATTTATTAATTGATAAGAGTAATTTCCACCACTTTTTCTCACAATTAACCCCAATTATAGTGATAGTATAACATCTCCTTCCTTCCAATGGATTTAGATGTTATGATATTCAGTTGTCCTCTATAACATGTATCTTGGTTCAATGATTTAAATTCTATCTACTATCTTTGTAGTTATAACATTAAACCATGGGTTTATATTAAAGATTCGTTTCCTTCATCATATTAATGCTCTTCTACATATCCAATCAGTAATCTTGAGATTAATGTATTTCTTCTCCAAATATGAATCATTTATCAATTCACTTGAGGTTGTTTTATAGATTATTATTCCTATAATTCTAACATGTGGCTGTTCAATTTTATTCCATCTATTAGGTTTTACTATTTAAACTATAGAGTTAAATTCCATTATCCTATTATTTTCTACAATCCCATGGGACCATTATGATTCATTGATCTCCTATACCAACATAAGGCCATATCATATTATTTCTGGACTACTATCAATGTCTTGAATTGATAAATATTTTCAAAGAAACAGTTTTGGGCCACAAAGGTTGTGGTCAAACATTATTTTAGATTTTGTTAAAACCCCATAGTTATACCTTCTTTCACTTGGGTATTTTTATTCAAATGACAAAAATGAGTCATCTTTAATTTTTTAATGTCTATGAATGTAACTCACCATTTTATTATAATGATCATTGGAAAAAAATTCTGAAAACCAATTTCCTGAATTTATCTCATTCTAAATAGTGGATTTATTTTTCTGGAATGGTAATCTTTATCATTGAATTAAATTAATTGATATATTCCTCTATGTGATGCATGGAAAAGACAACTTTCTGTTAACCCAAGAAACGTAGAATGGAAAATATTTTCTAAATTGAACTAATCCACTAATCTGTGATTAAGGGATTAAAATATACATATAAAGGGGGTGTTCATTTTCATATAGATAACTCAATCGAAAATTGGTCATTTTTTAGTGCATTTGAGCACCCCAAAGAAGTCAGGTTATTTTTTATTACTTTTTTAGTAAAAAAAGTACCTCCATGATGTTTTAAACTCCTTCTCCTATCATATTAGTTATATCCTCAATAAATAATCGCAATAAAAAACACATTGTTTGTCAACATGATTACACATTTTTTTCACCTATTTAATTAAACAAAATAAATTTTGGGTTGAAAATACATTAATTAAAAAAACATTTAAGTGAAGAATTATGAGCTTAAAAATAATAACTAATAAATCACATGCAAATACTAACTTATTTCTTATTAAAACTCAATAATGGTCATTTAGTGTGTATTTACATTTTTTAGCTAACATAATATGCATAAGAAACTAGTCCTCTATATGATACCAATGATAATAACACACATAAAATATATGTAATATTAAATAATTTCTATGATAACGATTTATAATGAACACCCAAAAATATAAAGGATCGTTTTCAAAGGGAAATTAGTTACATCATAAAATATATCTAAACTAATAAAATAATCTTTTATTTATATCATCATAACATTATCCCAAATATCAGCTTACTCTTATTAAAAAATGTGATTTCCTAAGGACATACATAAAAGAGGTCGTGACCTTTAAACTCAATAAAGGTGTAAAATAGAGAAATAATGTTGTTATATATCATGAGAGTCAAAATTAAAAACATTGAATCAATAAGGTAAGGATTATAGTTCATCGCGTATAAGAATCGATGAAGATTCAAAATAACATAGAATCATGGAAAACATGAGAATTATAAAATTTTTAAAAAACCTAATGCATATCATCATAAATATGAGTAAAGTATCACCACTTATATATCGTAAAATTATATTAAAATATAAACATAAAATTCCCACAAATAATATTTTAGAAATGGAAATTACATCATGGTAATGCATTAGGATCTCCAGAGATTGAATAAATTACCAAAAGAATGGGGGTGTATTTCAAATTTTAAGCCTAACCATAATCATAATATTACATTAATATGAGTTCCTATTAAAGATAAATATACCTAAAGCATATACATGAATCAAACTCAAATAAAATAAATGAGTTCTATAATTAATCCATAGTCATTAACAATGGAGTTTTCTAAAATGATAAAAATAAAATTAGGGGACAAAGAATCTTTTAAATTAATTTTTATAAAATAAATTGTGAGTCAACAAAATATATCATAACATCAAATACCAATCTTAAGAAAATTAAAAAAAAACACATTTTTAGTTGTTATCTATATATAAAAAATCTATTAAATTTATAAAATAATTTTTAAATCGGATAAGATATTAAGGTTTCCCAAAAACCCAAAATGAGCTACTATATTTTATATTTTAAAATATAAATTTTTTTAGAAAATAATTAAAATATAATCATATATATAAGACAAAATAATATGAATAAATATAATTGGTCCATTAAATATATTAATTTAAATGAAATATTCTAAAGGGAGTTAAATACACATGCTTACTATAATTTCCAGACCCGATCCACTGGGTCTTAACTGGTAGGTCATATTATCATATAGTAGCCTCCCTATATGTAGGAGGATATTGACTAGTAGTGAATTTTTTAGTGTTTCAATAAGGAGGCAATAACCTCAGTATCATGTCATATGATCAAAAATCAACAATAAACAATATAATAATTAATCAGAGTAAACATGTGTAAAACTTTTTATGGAATACATGATATTCAAATAATGAAACTCCCAACATGGAAATCCTATATAATCTAAAAAATTAAAGATAAATAAGTAGATAAATCATGGTTCCGGTATAGATCACCCTAGTCTGTTACTAGCTTTGTGCTCCTCTAGTCAACCATCCACCACAAGGCCTTTCCCGTCACTATATCCCTATTGAAATATTCATGAACAAAAAATTCCCAAGTTGGGTGTCATTACAAGACTCATTATAACACTATAAATGTTGCCTTAAAAAAATTTACACAAATATGATAGTGAATTCCATAATATTGATATATTCACAACAATCATAATAATAAAACCCAAATCCAAGCTGTCATGTGCTATCCAAGAAGCCAAAAACCCTCGGTTGTACCTTATCTTACTCCATGATTGAAATGTAAAATACATTGATAAGTATCTAAAATTCCACAAGGATATTCATGAGTCACTATGAATCCACAATGCATTTTTTGATAAAACCCAACCTTGAATCTGCAAGATGAAGGATATTACTTAAAATCCCAGAGGCTTCGATTATCGGTACCCTACCCAAAATCTACATGACATCACATAGAGGACAGTTTACATGGTTATCATGATGCAATGTCATCATCACATCACTAAATGTGTTCCCCTCACAAGGATTAATCATACCATGATGACCACCTTTCTAGTATACACATGTCAATCCTCTAGAGGAAAACCTCACAATCCATAGCATGATAATATCCACCCTACACATCATGAAAATATAACATCACTATATATCAACAAATGAATCAAACATACACTTGGAATGTATAAATCATTTCCAATCTCATGGAAACAAATAATATTTTATCCTGGGATAAAAAAACCCACATGTGATTACATATTAAGTAGAAATATACAATATTCAATCAAAATAATGTATACCATAACAACATTTGTAACGAGATCCCATTATGTAATATAAAATCCTACTCAGAAGTCACTGAAATCAAATACAACGATAATCGACATTGTATGGATCATAAGCTAGAGTGGAAACCTTAATATTAAAGAGCATGAACATCATGGGATTATTATAGTAGTCTTTACAATGGTAACATTTGATGTTTGTCCATGGTTAATAAAAACAAAAACATATATTTTATTTTATAAAGAAATAAAAAATCTCATGCAATGATATTTTCAAATCCTGTATAATTTTCAATTCTCATTTAAAATATCACATGCAATGATATTTTATCTCTCCAATATAATATTAAAGTTATCATTTAAGTTCAATGCATGATTTTGAAAAAAAAATCCCAAGATAATTATCTTTTGGTAATTTATCCTAAACTATATTTTAATAATTATCTTTTGATAATTTTTTTAATTACCGATTTATAATTTTATTTTTAGTATTTATCCTCAATTATCCTTTTTATAAATATATTATGATAAATTTAAATTATGATTTTATAAGATTGTTTTGATAATTTATCATAAATTATATTTTGAGAATTATATTTTGAGAATTCCTTTTATGTTAACATTTTATAATTATATTCTAATAATTATTTTTAATAATCTTTTGATAATAAATGTAATTATCCATTGATAATTTTAATAATAATTCTTTTAAATTGTCACACAAATATCTATTGAAATTATTTTCTATATTATCCTTTGATATTTGTGATATTAATAATATCATGTGGTTATACATTCACAATTTTCATTGGATACTTAGATGAAATTAAAATTTTATAATTCTCTATAATTATCTTTGATAATTAAAAAAATTACCTTTCTTATTCATTGTAATTATCTTTTAATAATTTTTTTATATTTATCCTTTTATAATTGTGAAAAAATTATAATTTGATAATTATTTTTTATATTACCCATAAAAATTCAATGTTTTATCATTTTATAATTTGGATAATTAATGACTTGATTATTTTAAATAAAAACATCCTTTGATAATATTATTGAATTATTATTTATAAAAACATGTTTTTTATTATTTAATTATTCATACTTTTAAATTATAATTTCAGATGAAGAAAAAATTAATATTAATATATAGATAAAAAAATATCTCATTCTAAAGGATTCATGCTCCGTAGATGATAAGTTACCGAGCCTCATAATAGAATCCTAACCGATCAACGGCCACTAGACTATGTGAATGGAGGTTTTAGACTACTTGAACATGATTAGATCATCTAAAAATCGTAGATGCTTGGTTATATAAACCTAACCTCATATGCATATGCCTTAACAAACCGAAATAAAATAATTTTTTTTTAAAAATTAGATTTACTAAAAAAATCATTGTGAAGACATTAATTTCAGCTAATTAAGGTGTTTCAATATTTATTAAGTTACAAACGAGTGATTCATATGGTTTTGTATTGGTTTCAAGTTAACCAAGGAGTAAAACCATGAGGAAGAAAAAGGATCACAATTTTTTTAAAATCAATTAATAATATATTAGTAATAATGTGTTCAAATACATTACTCACATTTTAGATATGACCCCATTATTAATGCCCACAATCGTTATATCATTCCTACAGTAAACCCACCATCTAAGACCTTGCGGTGATCTCCTATTTCTCATATGATGCACTATTTGGGAGGTATTCAATTATTTTCAAAAAAATATATAATAAAAAAATGTAAAATGTTATCCTCAAATGTGATGTTACCAAATTCTCTATGCACCAAAATAATATATCATACATAGGGTAATACTCATATCCAAAACCTAATGGTGGTATTAGATTTATAATTTTAGCCATTGTTTGGGGTATTGTTTTTCAAAAAAAGTCATTTATGTGTGATATATTATGTTAATATTTTTATTCTTTCAACGCCGATCTGATACGAGCCCCAAATTATCATTCTATATTAGCTCCAAACAATAATAATATTTTGTCGAATATTAAAGGGTGTTAATTTAGATTTTACCCTTAAATAAGGCATTCAAGACATCTATTATGTGTTTTTATTGAAAACGTACATTTTCACAAAAAATAATCATAAATTATGATCCAAAATGGATTTTAATATATTTAAAATTTTAGGATATCATATTTCTCCCCTATATCATCTTCTTATCCCTAATAAGTATCTATAGTTATTAATTGACCATCTTTGTCCACAGATCTCGAAAATCATACTTATTCTACCATATCTCTTATTGGATATGTCTATGATTCCATTGAATCTAAACAAGTGTTACCATATTTCATTACAACAAATTCTCAATTTGGTCTATTTTCATTACCAAAAACGTTTCTCAAGATACATCTCTCTCTATATCAATGTCCTCAAAATCAAAAATATGTGCAGGTTTGACTATGAACCTTTGAATCAATGACATAGAAAACATGTCATGAAAACATGAATTATGGGAATGGAGATCCATATGGTATGTTATTGACTATATAAAATCAAAGAACTCAATGGGTGATAGAAAATGATTTTTTGGTTTTCTCTACATCCCCAAGATTTCATCATCACTCATCAGGGTACTAGGTAACCCTATAAAAAAGTTCATTGTGATGTCATCCCACTTACAAATAGGTATCATCATTGGCTGTAACAACCCACTTAGATATTGGTGCTCGGCCTTCACCCTCTAACATATGAGGCATTTGGACTCCAAACAAGAAATGTCTATCTTCATTCTTAGAATGTATAATTGCCGACTGAAATCATGATACATACTGGTCTCACTATGATATTCTCCCATCAAGAAGTATGTAAATCCCTCATCATCCGAATTATGATGAATTAAGGGAATACTACTCTTCCATTTAAATAGATCAAATCATTGATTGATATTGAGTCCCCACCGACTATTAGTTTCATCCTTATAACACAATATATGTCATACTTTTGTTCAGCCTTTACACGGTCCATAAGTTAATATATGACTACCCAGGTAGCACATTTCATAGAACCCAATTCCTTTGAGAAATACATCCTCCAATCAACCAACATGCCCATCAACCTCCTATACTCTTCTAAGGTCCTATCACCAAGATCTGAATCAACCTATTTCTTAATGCTAAGATAATACACAATGACACTAAATTTATTAGGTGCATGCATCATCTCAAAATATAATGTCTGTAGATACTCAACCTAGCACCTCTGTCTTAAATATTTGTCCCTCTATGTGAAGATATATAGAAGGTGTTTTTTCCATATATACAAAAAATATCTCATCAAATAGATAGTTTTATGAACACATTAGAGAACGTATCATATATTCCATATCTGAGTCATGTGTAGAGTAGTTCATCTCTTTTTTTAAACATGATGAGATATGTTTGATATAAACTTCTCTCTCTACATCTGTAACACCCCTACACCAAATCCTGAATCATCATAGTACACATCATAACCATTCGCATGCTCAGGGTGTCTCAGTATTTGATCATTTTCAACCTTCCCATTATCTATTTGAACACCTATTCACATTGATTGAATTACTATATCTTCACTCCATTATATTTCAGTGATGTCACGAGTTTTGGTTGTTGGGATACAAAATGTATAAACCATCAGTAACATTCTTCAAAACTTATAATTCTCCAAATCTCAAACACATTGCAGGGATGTGTCCATGACATGAATACCTCTTCATTCTATGGGTTTATAGATATATCGGTCTCAAAAACCTAATTTCCAATGAACATTACCTCTCGAATCTAGAGGTAAAATTTTAATATATTCTCATAATGCATGATTGTTCAAAGAATAATCATGACTATCTATTTTTTCCATCATGTCACTCTAGTGGTGGTGAGTATATTATGAAATCGATGATGAAAAATACAATTAATGAGTCCATGTAGGGTCGAAAGATCTTGTCAATCAAGTCAATGAACTCTTCTGGTGTGTTAATCATATAGAACTACATCACTAAGAACTCATACAGTCCATATCGACTCTGAAACACTTTAACTGAAATGAATTCCTCCCAACTCACAACTAGTGATAGCTTGATCGACTATTAATATTAGTGAAGCACTGGGCTTCCCATAGATAATAAAAAAGATATTTGATCCTATAAAATAGATATCATTTCTTCATTGTCAAATAGTTAAACATAAGGTAATAAACATATAGAAAAATACTACTATCTTCCATCTTGGGGAAAGAAAAAACAGATCCTCATGGTGTATTACTAGGTTTTATAAATCTATTCCACCCTAATTCATCTATTTGTACCTTGATCTGCTTCATCTTGGTTGGATCCATAAGATACGGTAGGTATTGAAACATGTTTTACAACATGTATGAGATCTAGCTAAAAGAAAAATCCTCTATCAAGATTTAGTTCTGTGATGTCATCCAAAAATATGAGTTGATATAGATCCACAACTGATGAAAAAAATTGTATGGGGTCTCCACTGATCCTACTAAAATATCCAATCCTTACATATGTGATATGATCACCCTGAGATGACAAAAGTCTAGTCCAACTCTTCCTAATCCTATTTACCACTCTCAAGTAAGCGTAGAATTATCCATATTTGGTGAGGTAAATGAAAATTTTTCTGATGTTGTATTATGCTAGTGGACGTACGTCCACGTTAAGGGGGTGGTAGAATAAAACACGAGATTACAGAGGAAAGAAACTAATACATGGCTAGTAGAGAGTCATTTTTCTACCACATAGCCTATTGATGAGGATGATTACTGTATAGAATATAACATTCTGTGTATTCTTACTCATATCCGATGAAAAAGAGTGAAATATGAGAATAAAATAATTAGAGTTCAGATAATAGATTGTGAAATTGCGAAGAGATAAAGAGAGAGATCGAGGGTGATAGATAACATAGCTCCAAGAATAAAAAATAATTGGCATGGAACCATAACTCGGGTCATGCCCATCTTGAGCTACTCCACTATATTCATGAAATATAAATTTTAATTTAAAAATATCTATGTAAAAGAATAATATTTATTTCATATGTTATAAACGTTTTTCCATTAATTGTTCATTTATTAATATAATATTTTTTTTATTAACCAGTTTGTGGTTGTTCAATTCATTGGTCCAAACCCATATTGAAGTAGTGTTAATGGAAAATTTTATTTGTCTAATGTTTCCATAAGCATTATAATTTTCATATGTTTTTGTAAATATCAACACATAAATAATTTCAATTCAATATATTAATTGATAGTTACAAATTCTAATAATTTTCCTTGGTAAAAAATTATTTTGATTTTCAAAATTGAATATGACTTGTTTCATTTAATGTCAATGTTACCATTCATATTTTATAATTCCAAATCAATGTAAATTATGTTATATGATTATGATATTCTATTATATCATTAATTCAATTTTAATGAATATCCATAGAATTCATAAGTGAAAAATAAAATTGATCCTCCACTTCGGTAGTTTAAGCATTGTTTTTTATGATTATTTTTAATATAAGAGGAAAAATAAAATATAACAGATTTATAAAATAAATTAAAGTATATTAAATATTATTTTTAAAGTTAGTTGTAATTATTATTTATATTGTAGAATGTTTAAGTGGTTAATTGAAATGAGAGAATGAGTTTTGAAACTCTCACCTTGAACCTACAATCTACACCATTAGATTGGGTCTAGAGACTTAAATGGAAGGTCTTTTTTCACATAAGGGGAAAATGATGTTTATATGAGATTTTAGAGAGGGACGTGGATATATATATAGAAAAAGAAGGTATTTTAGAAGAGTGTAAAATGGTATGGAGGAGGTTTGTTTATATAATCAAATGGGATGAGTATTTAAAATATATATTTTATTAAAATTTTATTTAGGATAACACATTAATTCTTGTCGATTCTTTTGAGTGACATTATTTTATGATTTTAATTTTTTTTATTTTAACATACCCAAGACCAAAAAGAAACCATGAAATACATTATTCAATGTTAATAATCAAAAATAGTTATTTATTAAAATTGAACATATCCTAGTTGAAGAAATATTATATATAGTGTTTGAAAAGAATTTATAATTTTTAAAAGATTTTATTTAATCAATTAATATATTACAATATATTAAAAAAAATTATAAAATTTTGAGACATTTTTATATCATAATTATTTCATAAAACAAACGATGTTTATAAAATTTTTATTTCTTTCTATTCTTAAAAAAATAGACATTTTTTGAAAATTTCCAAAAATTTTTTGGAGATAATTTTAGCATGTACAATGTATAAATTAAATAAGTTTTATCGAATTAAAATACAAAAATTATAAAATAAACATTTAAATAAAATCATTTATTTTTTGGTTTAATTAATTTTATTAGGTAAATAATTATATTATTTGGTATGGGAAACTAAAATTATATTTATTATTATTTTATAAATAAAATAATATTTATAATGTATTTTTATATATATATGAATAAAAATTAATATCAAAATTAGTTATTTAAATTTCAACATAAAATTTTTTAATTTATAAAATAAGTAAAACATACATTATTATAATTTATACTTATTTTTTCATTAAGTTATACAATTTGAGAAATAGTTTAATAGAATTAAAATATTTATATTAATTTCATTTACACATTAAAAATATTAATATTGTATACTTTCACTACTCTCATCATAATGGTTACTATTTCAATATTCAATTATTATTCCCAAACACCATCTATTACCCCAATAAACTTATAATTATCATACATCATATAAATACCTCATATTTTTTGCATCATTTATTCACTCAATCATTGATCAAAATTTAAATAATTCCTTCATTTTTCTAATCATTTTACTAATTATTACAGTGTTTTCCTCATATGTGATAATTCTAGGATAATTAATGAACCAAAAATTATAAGTTTAGTTATATTATTTGTATGCATTTCTTTCATTTTTGTACTATTTTTTATTTTATAGAGTATTTTTATAAATTATATAATTTTTTTACATTTGTGATTTAATAATATACTTTTTTATAAGAAATATATTTGATTTACACTATAAATTATACCTTATATATATTTAGAGAGTGTAATTTCTCATATCTGAAAAATTCATAGTGGGTACAATAACATGTTTTATATGTAAAACTGTACATTTATTATCATAAATGAATACAAATAACCCTTTTTTTGTTTTCTATGATAAAATTTTAATTATATATATTTATGAAATATTTGACCTAATTAATTTTTCATTAAGTATTTAATAGTATTTTAGTTAAAAATATTCAACTTTTCTCACTTTTTAAGGTGACATCATTTATATTTCAATGTGAATCCATACAATTGAAATCTAAATATATGAAATGTTTTTTATTTAAAAGTGATATATTTTATGAGGCTAATGAATATTTTAAAATATTTTTGAAATTATTGAGAATTAATACTATGAATAACTATGGTGAATTATATTTATCAAAGTGTGTTAAATTTCAAATATGTCATCAAGACTCATTTTACAATAGCTAGAATTTTTCATTTAAACTAATATGAGGGGAGACTAGATGAAATGATTTTGTTTAAAAGGAGATAAAAAATTATCAATATTCCATTTTTTAAATGCATGTAGCCTTAGGTAGACATGATGTCCCAAAAAAATTTATATATGGAACAAGTATACGAAATATACATTATGTAATCTTCACTCCAATTATACTGATCAATATTTATTTATCTAAAACATGTATTCCCCAAAAATTAATGGGTTTTAGGCTATGTTATTAATAATTTTTGTAATATAAAAATTAATTTTAATGGATATGGTTAGACTATGTTTATGTCAATGTAAAATTATTGTCAATTATCCACTAAATAAGAATTCACTAGAAATTATTTAATCCTTGCGACTAAAAGATATAGAAAAATAAATAATAATAATATTTTTTGAATGTTTTTTGGTATCAAAGTTGTTATCAAGTATCATGTAACTATAGTTAGAAACAATATTTCAAACAACAATAATAAGAGACTTCACGTAATATATATGGCTAGAAACACTTGAAAAATAAATCTTTATCACACTTGTTCGATGAATTTATCATAAAAGATTCCATTAATATTTCTCATTAAATTTCTAACTCTAAAATTATGTCTCATTTAAAAATAGAACTCATTTCATGTATATTGATCTCTACATGAATATTTTACATTTTCATTTTTCATTATGTTCCACTAAAAAGTGAGTGAACCATTATAATATTTTTTTGAAAATCCATAAAAAATATTTTAAATGGTTTTATATAGAAACAAATACAAATATACATATATTAACAACCATTATTAACGTATTTTTATTAAATTTAATAATTTTGTTGTGTTTTTAATATTTGGAGGTTTTTTTTAGTTCATCAAGAAATTTTCAATGTTTTTATGTGTTGCTTGAGTTTTTTGTAGTTTATAAAAACAGGACGATAACAATGAATCTTGTGTTACTGACTTAATAGGGATAGTTTTAATTATTGGAACATTTTTCGTCAAATAGTATAGATTACCTAAGATAACCATCCTACCTTATTTTAATTTTGTGTTAAACCATTCACATGATGTACAATTAAGAGAACCACATAGCCTAAACTGTGTAGGATATGGTAAATTAGTTTGTTCATCCAACGTGAATTAGTTGAATGGTTTTAAAGAGTGAAATTACCAAAATTTCCCTATGAATTTTACCCTAATTCTTTCTCATATCCCTCCCTCTCATGAGGTAGACCCTATTAGATCCCTAGGGGTAGATCAGTTAACCTCTCCTATGATTTAAACCCTCTTCGAAAATATTACAACGATTTTTAAAATAAATCTCTCTCTATTTATTCTTTTTCCACACCTTCCATTTCTATTATTTTTTTAAAGGTTATACCCATCTCATGTAACATATTTTTAATTGTCCAAGATAATGTTGGTGTTTAGGTTATTTATAACCAAGAGTTTTTATTATACATGGCCCAAGATGAGTGATTCCTTACTTCATATTATTTTCATTATGGAATATGAAATCGTATAGTTTTATTAACCTCTAGTTGAAGTGTTGGTTTCTGTAAGGTCCATTTATTTTGAAATTCCAAGAATTATTAGGTTTCAAATATTCATTTCTGTCAAATTTTATTTGAATATAGATCAATAAATGGTGTTAAAAAATTGTTTATTTGTAATTTGGATTGGTATAGTGATTTTCTAGTGAAATTGTGTGTTCTTCTTTGTATATAATTGGTATTTTGTTCTAAGATACATAAAAATAATTTTAAGGTTTTTTAGAATGGTTTGGGTGACAATTTAGTATTTATCATTATTTTTGACATTTAAAGATTGTTTTGTGGTTTAAAAGAATAGTAATCTTGTTACTAAAATGGGGTGTGTTTCCAAATTATTTTATGTTATTTAAATCACTAAAATTTAAAAGGAATGAAAAATTATTTACATCGCAAGATTTTCTATACAAGAATTCCCATTTGGAAACTTATTGGAATTTCATTTATTATGATACAATATTTGGTCACCTCTTTATTTATTTCACCCTTGATGGTATTTTTAATGGTGTCTGCTAATTGAATGAACAATTTGATAAAGTGTTGGTTATATGAAAGGTTGTTAGTGGTAAGTGTGTAAATTTTCATATGGTCCAATTATATTATTATCTAAATTTCTTACTCTCTTCCTTGTTTATTTGATCATTGGAGTTCTCTGTATCTATGTGGGGTCCTGAAAGAATAAAAACACAAGAATATCTTTTGTCAATATTGAGTGGAACTAGGAAGCTGAGTGCACCCAAAGAACTGTTACCACATAAGTTATAAGCTCATGGGTTGGATTCAATCATGGTTTGGTCGAAATAACTCCCATTATATATGGTTTCATATAGATCTACCTAATTTTTTTATCAGTTGTTCAGTATTATAATATTTAAGTACCTAGATTTGTTTCCCAATATGATTCTACCTTGATTGGTGGTTTCAAATTTGGGATTATATTTCATTTATTGTATCTCATTACTCTACCTTTAAATAACAAATTTTCCCATATTTTACTTTCATATTTCTTTTTGACATTGTGGTTCTACATGATTATGATATATTACCAATGGGTAGCTATGCTTATTTTTTAAATTATTTAAAAGGTTGTTTTGAAAACTTGTTTGGGGAAAATGGATAATTGTTTTTTTATTCATGAAGGGTTTTGGAATAGATTCAGAAAAGGTATTTGTAGTAATTTTTATTCAAAAAAATATATTTTTTGTTTAAAATGTTTATAGTGTCTTATTTCATGAAATATGCATAATGAATAGTTTGAATTATGAGTAATGAAAATGAAAATATTATCATCTCTAATATATTTTTGACTAGAACTTATTACCTATCCATTTATGTGAATTTTATAGAATCCTTAGTGAAATATTATATTGTAATTTTTATTAAACCATTATTGTATACAACCCCGTATTCATGTGTGTATACTATTCCATTTTTTATCGATGGGTTCATAGTTATATATATGTGTTTTTTTGTGATTTCTAATTTTTACTTGTGAAATATATATATTCATATTGTCACAATGATTTTGTTCTCTTATGGTGTGTTTTTTATTTATTCCGGGTTTTTATGTATCAGCTAATATTATCATTACTTTTTTTGTAAAAAATATTTCATTATAATTTTTTTATGTTTATTATTAGATGTTGATATTCATTATAAAAATGTGTTTAATTATTATGAATTTTTATAATGTCACATTGAGTAGGATTTTTATTTAAATTTTATTATTTTATGTTTCATTGATGTCCATGGTGTGGATGCTCCATTATGGATATTCAGAAAGTTTTCCATTTTATATTAACTCTAATTTTATGTTGAAATCATTTTAAAAGAAATTTACAGTGATACCCATGCACTAGTTTCAAGCTCTTGGGGATCGAGACATACCTTTGGTAATACTAGACAACTGGATTGGGTGACTTATCTGGTTTTCTCTTGCTAGTTTTTTACAAATAGTATCAATTCCTAGATTAAATTTTACGGGAATGTGTATTGGAGAATCACTCATGTTATTTGGTATTTGTCTTGGCAGTATGTATATTAGAGATTTAGATGTTGAGTGTTAGGTAATGGTTAGGGACTTATGAGCCCTTTATTATTCTACATGATCAATCAAACCATGAAGATCTAATGAAATATGGTTATAAAACATAATAGTGTCTATTACACAATTTGTTCATGACTTGAAATATCATTCTCCAAAATAATCCCCCAATCAAATTCCCTTACAAAATTAATATATTTATCTCTCTTGGTTACAATTTCCACTACTGGGGATTTAACATCTTGGGGTTAAACTGGAGAGGGTTTGTATTGTGTCTTGATGTGACTGATGCTGATTTTTGATGTGTTTCATTATTTTTGGTATTCCATGTTTATGTTAGATTTTTTAAGGGTTTTTTTGCAATGAAAATGGAGTATTATAGGTATATTTCGTTTTAATATTAGTTCAGGGTGTATTGTTTATGAAATGGTTACTCCATTTTTCTTGGGGATTTTGATAATGTGACTAATATCAGTTTTTAATTTTTAAAAATAAATTAGAATTAAAATTAGGGTTTTGGGAATTCATTTTAATAAGAGATTCTATTGGTTTTTAGAATAATTTCGAACTAAATAAAAAATGTAAAATGATTCATTTTAAATCCTTAAAAGAGGAATCAAGAGTTGATTAAATGTTATTCTACATAAAATAAATATGGAGGGGTTACCTTTAATATATGTTCATTTGTGAAATAATCTTTTAATTTTAATTAGAGGTATGAAATTTTAAATTAAATGATGTTTTTAATTTTGTGTTCAAGGTGTTTTTTTGGGTTTTGGGATTTTGAAATTATCTCATGGTTCGTAATGGAACTTTTTCTTTTAAATTTTGGGTCATGGACCTATGGGGTATTTTACATGTGTTGTTTTATGAATTCCTCCTAGAATGTTCAATAAATATAAATTAAGGTTTTCCTTTGAGATGATCCTAAAGGTGAAACCTAACATTTCTAGAGGTACTTCCCTTCATATTTTTGACTCCACCAAAAAATTTAATAGATTAAAGGACCTAGAATGTTTTCAATTAAAATATCCTATGATGGACTTTTAAATTATTATTTATTTGTAGTTATTACCTTATCATGTTATTTACGGTTAAAGTTCTTTGATTCTTAATGTTTTTTTTGGATTTCAATTCAGTTAAGGATTTTGTGGAAGATATAGTTGGTTGTTTTCCTTAGGTGTCTCTTGATTATTTTTCATTGGATGTTTTTTGTTTGATATTATGATTTTATTTTTTGGTGCAGTATATTCCTTGATGTTTTTATGGTTTTTGATTTGGTTATGTTCTGAAATTCTTCTTATGTGGTTTTTAGGTTTTTTTGCGTTGTTTTGAGATTCATGATGGGATGGTAATGAGAGAACATTGTAGGACCCTAGAATACCCTGAGAGGGGAGGGGTGAATCAAGGTGTCAAATTTTTCTACTAAAGTGAGGAATGTTATTTCCATACAAGTATTAATGTGTTAAACCTATATAATATATTATAGTTGCAATAAAAAAGTCACATGCAAAAATAAAACACAACACATTTACTTGTTTCACCCCTAAGGGATAAAACCAAGGAGAATACACCAACATTATTTCAGTCATACATAAATTCACTAATATTCATGATATATGGAATAAATTGGATTATGATATAGTCAATCTATGTCATGGACACTTACTTTACAATTTTTTAAGTATAGCACCATATGCCCCTCAAATCACTTCTATCAAATCCCCCTATATCATTGCCTCCAGAGAAGTCTAACATCATTTATTAACATGAATGTCACTTATATAGAATGGAATTAAAGTTTTTGTATCATTCCATTTTGTGAAATTGATTGAATAGATGTTATAGATTAATTCACTAGAAAGAACAATCCACTTAAAACCAACTATTCAAAACTACCTTTCACGGAGATCCTTTGCGAATATCCCTTTCCTTTTCGAAAAAAACCTACCTTCGCAATGCACCCATGCCTTTAGGGAAAAAAACACTTTCATGAAGATAAATAAGTCTATAAGATAAATCCTATAATTGAAAATTAAAATAAAATAAATAGTATTGGCATCAGTCAAGACTTTATAAGTCGTTTCATGATTCTAAATCTCGCATGGAATATCTGTTTCACGGAGCTCCCATGGCATTATGAAATTAATGCGATTATGGATTTTCCTTAGAAAAAATTATTCTTAGTGAAAAGGGATGTCCTCTTATTTATATGCTTCTCTATTCATGATGTTCCACCGCCTCTTTGTGGATTTTCCAGATTTATCAAAAATGTCTTCATGGGGATCCTCCATTCATAATGATAAGGTAAACTTTTACATAGTTGTGAAGCATTCTGTCAAACCCTACACACCACTAAGATACTCCAGTTCTTGTAACCATAGAGATCACCATCATTGATCATGATTCTATAATTCTTCATTGTTCACAATGCTCATCATGGTTATGGAGAACACCATCTGAATCCATCAATCCATCAAAAAATGTAATTCCCAAACAAGTCTTTATGAATGTAACGACCCAATGTTTTTCATTGTAAAATTAACTTCTTATATTTATGTCATAAAATAACATGAAAACAAAAAATAATGAAATACTAAGTGATAAGTAACCTTTAAACATATGTTTTTCTCTCTTATGTTTGGAATTTTGAAAATCCAACATACACGGTTTTGTTCAAAATGATTTTTGGAGACTAATGAAACAAAAATAATTTTTGGTGAATAGTAATGTACACTTAGGAATAGTAAGATACCCTTATTTATATAAATATTACAGTTATGAATAATAAATCATCCAACATAAGAGTAGAATTACCTATGAATAATAAAATAAAATTTAGATATCTTAAAAAGTGACAATTTGACCTTAGTAAATGTTTTGTTATTTTGTAAGTCATAAATAATTAATTATAATCAATTAATTAATTTAAAAGAATATTTAATTCAATAAAATGTATTCATAAATTATTTTATCAATTTATTATAGTTTTTATATCATTTTATAAGTCCCTACATAATTTTGGGAAGCACTATAAAATCTGTTTTAATCTTAAAACTATTTTTTAAGTAAATTTTTATTTTTATTAAATATTAAATTAATAATATTTAGAAAATTATTTTTTAAAAATGGACCTCATTTTGGGTTTCTACCGAACAATGGTTGGGGTAATGTTTTTTGATTTTTCTGAGATAATTGATTTTTTCATGAATAGTGAAATACCATAATTTAAAAAATAAGCTAAATAAGATTATTATAGGGTCATGTGTGATGTTCCTCTGATATAAGCCCACTTGTTTTGGGAATACATTATAAAATTACTATTCTTAGTCATTCAATACTCACTATTCCTTGTCTTAGGTTAAATTAATAAACTAACAAATTTTATATTAATGAAACCCCTCTCCCCTCCACTAAAAAGCCACCCTTCACACCCTCATTTCCTCACACCTCCCAAGCTCCAATACTTCTCTAAAATCTGCCCAAACACCTTCCCTAGACCCTCTATCACGTTCAAGAGCTTCTGGTCTAATCAAAATACCAATCTTAGGCCCTTAAAGAGTTTCTCAAGAGAAGGATTCAAGAGGTAATTTCCCTCCCTCTTCTCCTTTATTTTCCTTTCATGTTCATGTTAATTTCTTGATCACTCCCCAACAATCATCATCCATATTTTATTTTAAGTCTAGTATTATACATATACTATAATTTTATGATTATAATGGGATATTATATCATCCGACCGCCTTTCCCTCTTCCTTTTATTTTATTAATGAAATGTTGTTCGTGAGGTGTTAATTTAACACCTACAAGAACGACATGATTTGTTTTTCCATTTCCACCATCAGATCTGGTCATGAAACCATATTATGGTTGAACCTGAATATTTTATATGTATTATTTCCTATTTACTGTTCTCTAAATAACCTATGTCCATATTACTAAAACAAGTTCGTTGTGATCCAAAAACCGCCCAAATCAACCCAAAGAACCATCATTTAATTCTTATTTAATGATACATACACATGGATTTAATATAATTCATTATAAGATCATTCAAACTTCTGTAATACCATTAATGTAATTTAATATAATTTCTGGATGTCTACTCATGTTCTACACAAACTTCAATTTAAGAATACAAGTGAACAGACCAAGAAAAAGCATAAAAACAAACATCCCCGAACAATGTTTTTAAACACTATAAATCATCCAAAGGAACATAATATGACATAAAGAAACCATAATGAACCCTATTAATGTACACATGGTTCTGGATGTCTAATTAATGAATATAATGTCATTATACAGAAAATTAAAGAGAAGGAAGATTTCGAATTCAAGGTAAGGGGAAACTCTCGAACCCAACTTCCATTCTTTGGGTTTTGCCTCTTTCACTACATTTTGATATGGTCACTACGTAAAGATAGTTTTTTAAAAATGGTCTTTACTTTTCTAGGATATAAATGTTTTCTAATGATGTTTATGTCAATCCAAATGTTTTCCAAAAGAACTCTTCTTTTAATAACTCAACTTGTACCTCTTATTAATGGTTGATGGTTCTTGTATCAAGTATGTTGTTCCCTCTTTATTTTGGGTACCAAAAGATTATGAATGTATTCTTATGAGAATAAAACCATTCCTTATAATGGGTTAGTTATGTTCACTTTTGATTAATGTTCCATGTGTCAAGCATGATAATGGTAATGTTATGATGTGACGGGTGCGCTCGGAATTATACAGTGCTCCAATGCATTGGGTAAAGTGATGAATCTCATGAGTAAATGTGAAATGATGTGAAAACCAGATTCTAGTATGGATCACAAGTATGTGTGGTAGTTAACCACTAAGACACGATGTTTCATTTTTTTGCATTTCCACATTTCAAGTCTTTCATTTATGCTCCTCTCATGTTAATGATCTTTTTCCTATGTTATGATTATGCTCACCCCATGATATATTGTTCTTATCTATCCTCTTATGGGAATTCTAGCTCACCCCTTTTGATGTATATCCTCAGGTGGATATATGTACTAAGGAGAGGAAAAGTCCAAATAATAAGCAAGAGAAGATGAAATTAAATAAATTTTTTTGGAGGATGTTGTATTTGTTATGTGTGGTCCTATTTTCCCAAGACACTAAGACTTTGGAAACTCTTTTTGTAATACTATTATGTTGTTTATATTTGAAATGATGTAATAGTAATGTAAGAAAAGTACAGGTCTCTATAATAAAACTCCTGAATTCTCTATATTTTCATATGAAATTCATGAAAATACACTTTTCACAATGATTTCCAGTCTCCAATTTTTAGACCACAAAAATTGGGAAAACAAATGGAAATTGTGCCACCTTCAATAGTATTGTCTGCTTGAATAGTAAGATCCTTTTTCTTTACTATCTCTCTAATCATCCATGGATGGAATGACGAAAACCACAAACCACACTCCATTTCTAGCAAAGAACTACCCTAGTTTTGAGTACCTTTTGGTCTATGAACATGTAATTACGATCTAGATTGATTTTTTGTGAGAATAAGTGGGTAGTATTTTTATATTTAGGTTTTATCGTGAAACATAACCCCATAGTCAGGGGTCTTAGTTTTGTTATATGTTGTGAAGATTAGAAGTGATATGCCATGTTGTTTCATATTTTACCATGGTTTTATGTTTTCCCCAAGAATATTTTGGATGCGGTGGAAATGATGGATTTTATTTATCAATTAATGTTGTTAATTTTGGGCTACATGGATGATCATAGGGGTTGTATATTTTGGGAATTTTTTCCCTTGAAGTGTTTCTTGATGGTTAATGTATGTGTATTACGTTTAATAATGGTCTTCTCTTACATATGATTCCTTTTATATCACCACTTTTTAAAAATTAGAAATGGTTTAGTAACCCCGATGGGAATCATTCCTTGTGGGGTTTATAGGTATATGGTTTTGGTATAGTCAATGTTTTATGTTTATATTAGTTTTATAAGTATTTGAGTTGTATTGTTTAGTGATTTCGAATATATATCCAATAGTAAATTGATCATGTTTAGCATTTTTTCCCATGTCTTTTTTATTTTTCATATATAGTACAAGACTATATTTTAATAAGGTGTTTTTATGGCCTAGAATTTTTATAATGGGATTATTATATATCCCTATGTTTCTATTGTTTAATTTATTTATTTAATATTGAGTTTTTTAAATTGGGATTTTGATTTATTCATAAATTATGAAAAAATACAGGTTCTGGATGGGTTACATATGGTTAGTAAAAATAATTCAGTAATCGGGAAGATCTTATTAATGAAATCAATATACTATTTTTTTGAGTTTTTTCAAGGTTCATAAAACATTATATAGTTTCTAGGTGAATCGAGTGGCTCGGTAACTTGGTGTGGGTGATCCACATGGATGATGAAAAATTAAGGGAACCATAAAGCTCTAACCATGTAAGGTATGGTATGATAAATAGTTTATTCTACATAGTTTGTACTTATTTTGAAGCATTATATTTACAAACGGTATAACATTCCCAAATTCACTAAAAATTGAAATTACGATAACAAACCTTTAAATTTTAACACATTTCTTCTTCTTCTTCATACCTCTCAAAAATGACACCTTATTAAACCACAAGGGGGGTTTCCATTATCCCCATAAATCAATTTTTCTCCTCTTCCACAACATTTTAAGAGGTTTTGAGGAATATCCCTATAACATTCTTTAATTTTCTCCCCTATTTCTATTTTTATTCATTATTTTATATGTTCTAAATTTCATAAAAAACCATAATTCATGATCCATGATAGGTTTTTCGTTCAATTTTAATATAAAATTATTATTTTTATTTTCTAGGACCCATACAGGGTGATTCCCTTCTTGTTTTAATGTTCACAAAGGAATGGCCCATTTTATATATTTATTTCCCTCTAGTTGAGGTTGGTGATTCATTGATATCCCTTTATATTTCAATTCATTGGTGTATTGGTTGTTATAAGTAGAATTTTATCAATGTAGAATTTTATATTTCTCCTTAAATTTAATTATAAAATGTGTATCTGTATGATTGGAATGGAATTATGGTTTATCTAATAGAAGTCTTTGTTTTTTTTTGGAATTATATGATTTTATGTTCTATGATCCCTAATGGAAATTTATTCGATTTTGTAGAAAATTATTAATCAAAATATAAGTTTTTATATTTAATTTTTATTTTTATACGGATTTTATTTTTTTCAAAGAAATATTAATTTTTGATTAAAAATTTTTATGTTTTAAATGATTTCAAGTAAGTAAAATTGTTGAATTTAAATTTAAATGAAAATACTCTTCATCTTGAGATAAAATTTTTGTGAAGGATAATTTGGAACTTTATAAGTGGTATACTACTTGAGTGACCTCATTGATTAACCCAATGTGTTTTCCACCCTCAATGGGTTGTTAATTTTGTTATGGTAATTGGTTGAATGTTGTAAAAATTTTGATGTTATATGTGTGGGTTTTATAGGTGAGGTTTTGAATATATCTTATGTTATAATTATGTTTTTATCTCAATTTATGACTCTCATATTTTTTTTTGGTCATTAGAATGTAAGGTAAATAATTGGGGTCTATTAAGAGTCTATATACTTATTAATATTCTGTTTATATAGAGTATAAATGGTAAGTGGTGTACACCCTATGGGTTGTTCACTTGATAGTTGTGGGATCTTTTGATGGTTTAGGTTTGGTTATTATGAAGAGACTACATGGGGGAAGGTTCTTGTTGGTCTTCATTTATTTCATATCCCAAGAAGACATCAGATCAAATGAGTGCCTTAATAACTATCCCACGATTCAAATACCTTGATAGGT
The DNA here is from genome assembly GCA_963277665.1 of Viscum album. Taxonomy (NCBI): domain Eukaryota; kingdom Viridiplantae; phylum Streptophyta; class Magnoliopsida; order Santalales; family Viscaceae; genus Viscum; species Viscum album. The sequence continues at coordinate 1,799,082,673 of OY728127.1, read as the reverse complement.
GGTTTCAAATAGGCTTTTGTCCAATCTTTATTATGTTCCCTTATGCTAGTTTCTAGTAACAACTTTTTGTTATTTTTTAATTTCATATTTCATCATGGGAATATTGTTATTCTTTATTATGATATCTTATATATGGGTATGTATTTTTTTATTTGAAGTAGAGTATATGTTTTCATTGAAATTATTTTTTTCTGAGAATTGGATATTTTGTTTTTGTTTCATGAATGGGTTTGAAATGGATTCTAAAAATGGATTGGAAAGACATGTCTTATAAAAAATGGGTTATATTTGAAATGAGAAAAGTGTTCTGTTTCTTGAAATAAGAATCATGATTATTTTTCATTATGAGTTACAAAATGAAAAATAGTAATTTCTGTTTTATATTTTAGGAAATCACTCATCACCTCTCTATTTAAATTAATCTCAAAGAGTCCTGGGTTAAATCCTTCTGGGTTATTTTTCCCATACCCTACATATTCACTAGTACATGTCTATGTGTATACATTATATTTTTTTATACACCAGTTCTAGGTTCCATCTCAAATTTATTAGTATTCAATTGGGTTGTCGATGGGGATTTTGTTTATAGAGAGTAACTTCTTGTTATATAGAGTTGGTTTTTCAAGTTCCTAGTTTCATTTTTTTTGTCAATTTTTTGATGTATCATCCAATATGAGAATAACTTATTGTATTCAATTTTTCTTTATTTTTCATACTGTGTTTTTTGAAGTTTTTTTATTAATTATTAAAATAATATGGATAATTATTACCATTTATGATTACTAATTTATTTAGTTATTTATTTGATTTTTTTATAAGATATTTCCTGTATGTTTTAGTTATGTAGGTTCCATGATGGATTTTTTTAAAAAGGGTACCTATTTTTTAGCTCTGATTTATGGTAGAAATCATTCAAAAGGAATTCCCATTGATGGCTAAGAACTTATTTTCATGTCATGGGGAAAGGGAATTCCCTAATTCATATTATTATTTGAATTATGTTACATTTTGGGTCATATAATGAATATTTGGAACATATATGAAATCATTATTTATTATGGAATCTCACATTTTTGTTACACAACTTTTACATTTTAAAAACAGAGGATTTTTAGAGATTAGTGTTTTGGAAGTCAGAAACATAAAACAAGAATAGATAAAACATTTTTTTAAATACCATTTAAAATAATCATGAAATTTTTATCCAATGTAAAATTACTACCTCTCATAACCTAGAAACATACATCAAAGGAAAGGGTGAGCATGAGGCCCAATAAAAAAAGAAAGTGAAAACATTTACATGTGAAATTGAGCGATATCAACAAGAACATTAGGGATATCGTAAAGGATTCATAAGTAGGAAAATCATAGAAATAATAACATGAAACAAAACATGAAAATGTGGCTACAACATTTAATTTATACATTCATGAACATGTCACCAAGGTTCACCCTCAAGGTGTCATAAAAATTACCAATGTTATTCACCAAGGTATTGTTAAACCTTTCATCTCTTGATATTAAATTCTTTACCCAGTGCACTGGAGTGCTATTAGTGTGCACCCTTAATTTGTATTTATTTTATTGTGATCCAAATATAACATAATCAAACATTTCAAAAATAACCCAAATATAATAAAATTAATGGGATTCATGTAAAAATTGTGTCATTTAAAAAAGTGATTAAAAAAAGATCATTAAGTAATTTATAACCCAAGGATTATATGTATGTCAATTCAAGATTAAAATATATCAAATTTATGCCTTTATGAATACCTCTAGAAATGAATATATATTTGGGTATTCACATAGATAAATCAATATATTTTCTTGTGAAAAAGGGAGTGATTTGAATCGAACAATCAGTAGCATAACATTTTTATAACAAGGTTTTATAAATCATTTGAAAGAGATCAGACAAGGGTCACCCACTCATAAATAACTAATAATACAGTATAGGGACTGAATATAATTTAAATAAGATAATGGTATGGATTTTTGAATTACATACCACTTTAAATGAAATCTTGAATGAAAAGAGAAGATGTGATTTATTTTATGAAAATTTGGTATCCTAACGACATCACATAAAAATTCATTAAATCAGTTGAAGAGATCGGAAAGGGTCTCTCATTAATTGGACATGAAATGTATAGTGGAATAGAAATATAAGAACAATCCCCCACATAACAAATTGGAACTACAAGACATAACATATAGAATTTCCTTCCTTAAAAGGGGACATCGAAAGGTTTTCTTACCATGAAGAGTATCGTTGAAAGATTGAAGGTTGGGACATTGAGGGATTAAGGGAACCTTGGGAGGACACTTGGTGAGTTAAAAAGACCAGAGATTCGTTGTTGATGAATTTTGAATCAATATAATGATGGAATGGGTTGGTATATATAGAAAATTGAGGGAATATTTTATTAATTTCCTAGTCATAACTCATCGATGGTATTTGAAACACCATGTGCTTTCCCAAGGTATTTTCCCACGTTATTTGACACTTGGGACACCTCGAAACATATATTAATTTTCACAAGTCTACCATAATTATTACATCATTAATGATGTCATCAAACACACTGAAACTCAAAAATATATTTTTACCACTCACTGAAAAACAAAACATTTTATAAAAATGTCATAAATTCACCCTAACATAATATTGATGTTATGAAATCAAAAATGAACACCTTCCTATGAAATGAATTTTCTAAATATTTTTAATTTACTTTTTAAATGAAAAAATTATTTATTCCAAAAAAAACATTGAATCTATGACTCATTTTGTAACACCTTGAGAAAGTAAATAAGGTCCCATAAAATTATCATATCACCATAATATAATAAAGTAGAAATTTATGATTACATATTATTCAAAAACATTTCCATTTCAAATAATTAAATTTATAATAAAATTTTAATTAAAATATTTATCACATACAAAAATACCAATACTTATACTATGGTCTATTATTCACTTTTAAGATGACTAAATTGTACATATACATTCATGGGTGAAGTTTCTATTTTTTTCCAATTTACAATCCATTAATATTTATTACCATTCATCAGGGTGCGTTACTATTCATAAAAAATTAAGTTTGTCTTATCAGACTCTATATATCTTACTAAACACAACCGTGTATGATCATTTTTTGAAGTTCATGTCACAAGAAAATCTATTAAATAATTAAATATTTTTTTTACTATACCTAAAAAAACCCTATTAATCAAATATTTTTCATCAATAAGACACAATTCTTCCAATACTATTCATAAAAATATTATTCATAAAGAAAAAATTGTAACTTCTTAGAGAGATACAAAAAATTCACCCATGATTAATTTTGACATTTGGAATTCAAAAATTATGATTATTTAACAATAAAAATTCTCTAGGTATCATAAATTTATCTTTTAAATATATAAATCCTTAGTTATTAAAAATAATAGTGTATAGAAAATGAATAGTGAAAATGAATAGTGAAATTTCTAAATGATAAAAAAATAATTTATTATTATTTTAATTTTAAAAGAGGTGTTTAAATCATATTATTTACTTAAAAGAATAATTATTCCTTATACCTTAATTATTTATAATAATTATATCATTTTTGAAAACTAAAATTTGGGTCTGAAGTAATTCTATGTTCTACTAATTTAAAACATAATAAAAAGTTATTAGGAGGAAAGAGATCCATGAATAAAAGAAGTTCAATTTTTTCGATCCATTAAATTCTTCCCCCATTAGATAAATTTTGACCTCACAATATTCTCTTATTATTAATTTATTACAATTACTAACCTTATCATTAAAATGTAATTTCATGTCTTAGAAATTATTATTCTTTAACAGCAATTATATTTTCTATAAATCCTTCATAATGATTCATAAAAATATTGTTATTAACCAAAATTATACCCCGAGAGTGTCAAACTAAGAGTGCAGTAATGCCCATTTTCGTGTAATATGATACCCCATGTCATGCCCAGAACTCCTTATCGGATTTTCCACTACTAGGTACATCAATTTTGAATCTACATCCACTTGATCGTATCCACATAAGGATTTATATATTTGAAAACAAATAACTTAATATTTCACCAAAATACCAAGGTGTTTTCTTGTATATAAACATTTCTATAGGGTTTTTCCTAAATTTTTCATAGACTAATTTCCATAAATAACTAATCTATCCTTTGATAATAACTATGGAATCCCACATTTTTACTACACAACATTCCATTATGTTTTACAAATAGAGGATCTTCAATGTTTACTGTCTTGGAAATCTGGAAAATAAAACATGAAAACATAAAACATTCTTTTAAATCCCCTTGAAAAACTTCTTGAAAATTTTATACTATTTGAAATTATTGTATTTCATAACCTAGAGATATACATAAAATGAAAGGGTGAGTAGGATGCCCAATTTGGAAAAAATGTGAAACAATTTAAATGTGAACTTAAGCGATTTCATTACGAAAATGAGGGATATCATAAAAAATGGTAAAGATGTATATAATAGAAATAATAACTTGAATCATAACATAAAAATGTGGAAAAACATTTAATTTATACATTCATGAACATATCACCAAGGTTGGTCCCTAAGCTTTCATAAAAATTAGCAAGGTTATTCACCAAGGTATCGTGAAACTTGTCATCTCAAAGGATTAAATTCATTTCCAAATGCATTATAGAACTATTAGGGTTCACCCATAATATGTCATTATTTTCATTTTGTCCACATATATCATAATGAATCCTTTCATAAATATCCAAAATAGAATAAAATAAATTGTTTTCATGTCAACATCGCGACGTTTTAAAAAGTACTTAAAAACAAGATAATTAAGTCATTTATAACACATGAAAAGGGAATAAAGGAGTATATGTATGTAAATTACAGAATTGAATATATCAATTTTATGTCTTCATGAGTATCCCTATAAATGAAAATATATTTGGGAATTCATATAAATAAAACAAGAGAATTTCTTGAGAAAAGAAGAGATATTTTGAGACGAAAATTCTGCAGCATAATGGCTATAAAACATTGTTTTAGAAATCATTATAAAGAGGTTTTAAGAGGGTTACCAACTAATAAATAACTCATTATACAATATAGGGATAGAAATAAATTTAAATAAGATCATGGAATTGATTTTTTAATGACATATCACTTGAAAAGTTAAATTGATAGAAAAGAGATGATATGATTTCTTTTACTAAAATTCAGCATCCTAATGGCATCGCTTAAAAATTCCAAAAATATTTTTATGAGAGAGTAAATGGTATATAATAAATTGGACATGAAATGGAAAGTATTAAAGATATATAAATACAATCCCCACATAATAAAACGGAACTAGAAGACATACCATAAAAAAAGTCAAAACTTAAAAGAGGAGGTTGAAAGGTCCCCTTACCTTGAAGTGTAACTTTGAAAGCATGAATTTTGGGAACTTGGGGGCCCGAGGGAACCTTGAGAGGAATCCTTGGGACTCAAAAAGTCCAGAGCATCATTGAAGATGAATTTTTAATGAAATTAATGATGGAATGGGTTTGTATTTATAACAAAAATGAGGGAATATTTTATAAATTTCCAAGAGACACCTCATCGGGGGTATTTGCAGAACCATGGGCATTCCCATGGTTATTTTCCAATGGTATTTGGCCACATGGGACACCTCATAAGATATATTACTATTCATAAGTGGACCATAATTATTACATCATTAATGATGTCATCAATTACACCTAAACTCAAAACTGTATTTTTATAATTCACCAAAAAACAAAACATTTTATAAAAATATCATAAATTCACCCTATCCTAATAATAATACTCTGATTTAAAAAATGAACTCCATTTTATAAAAATAATTTTATAAATAATATTAATTGAATTTTTAAATAAATTCATTTTTTATTCCAAAAAAACAACATCAAATCTATAACGCATTTTGTAACACCTTTAGAATGTAATCAAGGTCCCCTACAATTATCATATAACCATAATATAATAAAGTAGATATTTATGACTACATTTTATGAAAATAAATTTCCAATTTAAATTATTAAATCAATCAAGAAATTTCATTTAAAATGTATATGACATACAAAAATACCATTAAATATATTATGATCATTTTTTCACTTTTAAGATGTCTAAATTCTATTTATACATTCATGAGTGAAGTTTCTATTTTTTTTGACAATTTACTATTCATAACTATTCATTAATATTCATAAGGGTGTGTTACTATTCATCAAAAATTAAGGTTGTCTTATCAAACTCTAGATATCATACTAAACGTCACAATGTATGTCCTTTTTTCAAAAATCATTGCACAAAAAAATTATTTAATAATAATGAAATTACTATTAATCCAAAAAACAATATTATTCAAATATTATTCATCAATAAAACACTATTCGTCCAATACTTTTCATAAAAAAATAATATTCATCAAATAATTGAAACTTCTTAGAGAACTACTAAAAATTCACCCTATATTAATTTTGACTTTTGGAATTCAAAAATGACGTATATTTTACCAAAACATTTCTATAAGTATTATAAATTTATCATTTAAATATACGAATCATTAGTTATTAAGAATAATAGCATATATAAAATGAATAGTGAAATTACATAGTGAAATTTCCGAAACATAAAAAAATAAAATTATGTATCATTTTCATTTAAAAAGTGGTTTTTAATTCATACTTTCTAATTAAAATAATCATTATTCCAAATACCTAGATTTTTTATAATAATTATATCATTTTTGAAATCTAAAATTTAGGTCTAAAGTAATTCAATGTTCTTCTACTGTAAAACAAAATAAAAATTTATTTGGAGGAAAGAGATCCATGAATAAGAGAAGTTTTTTTCAGGTCATTACATTCATTACACCAAAAACCATAGAAAAATTGAAATATCTATATTTTTTTATAAATTTGATACACATTTATATAAAAAACCTTTTTTATTAATATATTTGAAATTTAAAATGTTCTATTTAAAATAAAAGATTCATATTCTGTTTTTAAGAATAATTCAATTCATAAAAAATAATTCCTGGAGTTTTATTTCAAATATTCATTTTTTTATTAATTTAGAATATATATTTATATGATTATAAATAATAAATATTATTTATTATTCAACATAATATATTTAATTTTATCTAATGATATAGAATATAAGGAGTAATATTTTTTCCCAATTTTTTTATATGGGTGTTGGTGAAGGAACTAAAAGAAAAATATCTCAATTTGGGAGTGAAATTATAAATAATTTTATAGCATGTTGTGTGGGATCAAAACATAAGAGGGTAATTGAGGGTGATGGGAAAATTCAGTAATGTTTTTAACGATCAAATTCGATAAATAAGGACACGTTTCTATTCGACATGCCTCTAGAACACCTCATGGTTTAAGAGATTAAATCATTGATCAGGTGGATGTTTCATAGATTATAAGAATTTTTAAACTATTATTTGGTTGATTTTACTATAAATATTTTTTTTTGAAAATAAGAAATTTTATGTTAAAAACAAGTCTTGGTGAGTTATGAGGATATTTTGGTAGTTCAAATTATTAAAATGATGAAGGTAAACCTGTCATTACTTCTTGACATTATTTTCAAATAACTGAAAAAAATATCTCATATATATTTTACTATATATTATTAGGATGTATATATGATTTTATTTTTATTTAAATATCTTTCTTATTTTAACTGATTAATTATATGTCATTATTTTAGGATTAGGTGTCTTCTTGTAAAAACAAGTTTTAGTTTAGTATGAAACACCATGGTTTTTTAGGAAGGAGATAAATTATATACAAAAAAAATTTATTAGCCTCATTATATACACATTAAACCTATCAAAAAACTATAATAATTCCCAATGAGATAATTTTGTTGAATATTTGATGATCCTTGGAATCTATTGATTTATTTCATCATGAATGTGACTATATTTTAGCATGAAATGATATTAAATGGAATATATAGTCTATCTCCTTAAGAGGATATGGTGAAATCATATTTTACTATGCTCTGGTGTTCCGGCATTTAACCAGGTTGTGAGAAAAAGTTGGGAAGCTCTGATCCAGGGCTGTTTCTGGGTGGGTTTGAATGGGAAGCTGAGGAGACTCAAGCAGGCACTGCATACTTGGGATAGGGGTATTCCTCCCGTTGACCAAGAGATGGATGTGATAAAAAAGGAAGTTGAGAGGATTGAGGCAATCATTGAGGAGGTCTGGGATAATGTCATCTTCGGCGAGCTCTTTGGAAAAAGAAAAATCTAGAGGCTTTGTTACTCTCGCAATAGAGCATGGAAAGGGAAGGTCTGAGGGTTAAATGTATAAAGGAGGGTGACAAGAATACAGATTTTTTCCATGCATGCATCAGGGAGAGGAGCTGTATAGTCAAACCAAATCTGGACCTTGAGGATAGTTCCTACACAGATGACAGGGAAGTGGTTGGGGGCATGGTTGTCTCGTATTTCAGGGACCTTCTGGCGGGCACTATTCCGAATAGGCCACAAGGGTACCCCATGGGGGGTGAAGAGTTATTGGAGAGGGATTCTTCTCAGGTTACTCTTCATGATAATGAACTGTTGGAAAGAGTCCCGGAGGAGAAGGATATCAGGGCAGCAATGTAAAATCATAATCATGAGAGTGCACCAGGGCCCGATGGGTTCCCTGGTTCTTTCTATAGCCTCTCCTGCGAGGTGGCTAAGGGGGGTATCATCAATTCCATTCATGACTTCTTTAGATGGGATAGTTTGTCGTCGATTGCATCGGCCATGACCCTTGTTCTACTACCTAAGATCAAGGCTCCATCATCCTTGCTTCATTATCGGCCTGTAATCTTGTGTAATTTAACTTACAAAAAACTGGCTAGTATAATCAACAGGAGGCTAGCTGGTAATTTGGAACGATGGATATTCAAGGAGAAACACATCTTTGATATAGACCTCTCTATTCAGGGTGCCATAGCGGTGGCACATGAGATGTAAAGAGACCTCTCCTTCAAGTCGCAGGGGTCCAATTTGGCCATCAAGCTTGATATGAGCATGGCCTATGATAGGATTGAATGGGGTTTCATCAACAGGGTCCTGCATAAGATGGGATTCTCAAGCTAGTCTAGAGACATCATGATCAGGTGTTTTAGATCGATTTGGATGGAAGTGTCCTTTCTGGGTCATACACATGACTTCATCATGATGGTGAGAGGCCTCAGGAAAGGTGATCCATTATCCCCGAGCATCTTCATCCTTATGCAGGATACCTTGAGTAGGCTGATCGGCAGCGGTCTTGCAAGAGGGGATATTCTTCCGTACCAGCGTAAATTGAGGCTTCCTTCTGTTTCCCATTTGATGTTTGCGGAAAATAACCATATCTTAATTAATGCGAGAAAGATATCCATGAAGGGAATGAACAATATTCATGAGGATTACTACCAATGGAGTGGCCGGAAAATTAACAATGAAAAGAGTTGCTTCTACATAGCCGACACATGAAACCTGAGAAGGGTGGATGATTTGGGTTTTATCTTGGGGATGAGTCATGTCATGTTTCCGATGGAATATCTAGGTACCCCTATTTCTCCAAGACACACGTGCATCAAAGACTTTGAGAGTGTGGTGAGGTAGATTTCTAGACGAATTCTTAATTAGATGAATCACTTTTTATCCTTTGGTGGTTGGATCAATCTTGTGAATAGTGTCTTTTCATCCATTCATGTTCACGCTCTCTCATCCTCGAATGTGCTAATGGGGGTTGTTAGGGCCATTGACAAACTCTTGGCCCAGATCATTTGGGATGCAGTTTTGGAAGGGAATATGCATTGGGTCTCCTGGGGGAAGATGGCTTGGCCCATTGCAGAGAGAGGGGTCGATGTCAAAAGCCTTGAGAACACCATCATTTACATGCATGCGATGCTGGCTTGGGAGTTGATTGAAGAGTGTACCATGTGTGGGAAGATGATGGCTCTTTTTAAAGGGGTTAATGATGATGTTTCTTCGGGGATGCAGTCCCCTCTTTGGTCTTCGATGGGTAACATGATCACGTGCTTAATTGATTCCTCGAAGTGGATTATTGGGGTGGGAAATGTTCTCTTATTTCCCCACAATTGGTAGGGGGAGTCCTTGGCTACCCAGGATGTCCAGCCCCGATGATCTCTTTCAGGTAGGTGAGTCAATTCCCTCACTTCTTCAGGGGATTTCTGGATGCGAACCAACTGGAGCTTTTGGACTCCATCATTTTGAGCCCGAACCCGGATCGATGTTTTTTTAGTCCATCCTCCTCGAGTAGATTTAATGCAAAGGACTTTCACAGGCTCGAGAATACTCAAGGTATGCTAGGGGATGGTTTGGCCAGGCATTGTGAAAGAAGATCCCAAATACGTATAACTTCCTAATGTGGCGCATTCATCACCATGCCCTTCCAACTGATGACAATGTTAAAAGTCTTGGGATCAGTATGGAGTCTAGTTGCAATTGCTGTCAGAATAAAAGATAGGAGAGGATTGATGATCATTTATTCAATGGGAAGTGGGCTAAGTGGGTCTACAACTACTTAGGGAGATTTTCAGGGTGCACCCCCTTTGTGGAAAGCAGTGGGGATTTTCTGGAGGGTTGGTTTTGGGGTTCGGCTGGGAAGGATAGGGAGACCACGACACGGGAGTGTTTCTTCAACGTAGGGTGCTGGATTTTGTGGTATATGTGGAAGTGGTCCAGGTTTGAGGGAATACCAGCCTTGGGTCACATCATCATCTCCAACACACATTGCCTCTTTCTCGACTGGTGCGGGGATGAGGGACTCTGGTCGGACGCACCTTCACTGCGCAATCTGAATGTGCATCGTCCCGCACAGTAAATGGGTCTACGACAGTAGGGGGTCTGGGTGAGGTGGAACCCTCCGGTCTTCTACCTCAAGCTGAATACTGATGGGTATTGTGTGGAAGTCATTATGCGTGGCGGTGGTGTGGTCCTGGACTGCATGGGTAGGGTGTACGCAACATATACGACCCATTATAGTGAAGGCTCCTCCATGCAGGCAGAGGCGCAAGCTGCTCTCTCGGGCATCATCCTATGCAGGAATCAAGAGCCCCACATTACCCATGTGGAGACATACTCATTGATCATCTGCGGAGCCTTACACGGAACGGGAATGATACATTAGTCCATTATGTATACAATCTGAAGATACAAGGCTCTCAACAGCAGTAACACTCAAGTCACCCATACATGGATGGAGAGGAATAAGGTTGCAGACCATTTGGCTTCTTTGGAAACACCAGGTAACCTGTTTCAACGTATTTCCCATGTTTCTCACCTCAAACCTGAGGGGGTCAACCTGATCCGGGGGGATTCCCTTGGGCTTCATTATTTCTTCCCTCCATAAGCCTCATCACTCCTTGTACATTGTACATTTTCCATTTTTTTGTGCCATTTGGAATAAAAATTGTACTGTTGTATGGAGATATTCGGTTCATAACCCTCAAAATAATTAAATTGGATTCATCACAAATAAGGCTATAGTTTCAAATTTTTAGAGCAAGTCATCGAAATTATAAATATTTTCTATTGATAAATCAGAAATAATCCGTTAGAATGTTTTTTGTGATAGAATTATCCATGACTGGGTATTTTCAATGTATTTTTTTACAATTACAAATATATGGGATGAACTCATCATAAATACTTTATCAGTAGGGATTTTATGAATTTTTTCATCATAAATCTTATTTTCAAGAGTGATAATTTTTTTATCAATGGGCTTTTATGTAGATGTATTATGTATCATAAATACCAACTTCTAATAACCAATTTTTCTCAAATAACAGTCAAAATCAGTCAAAATGAAGGAATTTTCAATTAAAATTTTATCGTCAAAATGATAAATATATATTTGTGTGTACACCCCTCTTCTCTATGAAAAATCTATTCATAATCCTTCTATTTCTATCAACAACCCCTCTGATTTCCAATATAACATTCAACTCATTGATTCTACACAAGATCATCAAATCCTTGAGAAAATTTACAATTTTAAGGTAATTTTTAAATCATTAAATTTTATTATTATTAATTTGTTATATTCAATAATTTATATAATTTATATACTTTAAGTTAGTGTAATATAGATTTTTTAAATTATGATAAGCATAAATTAGTATAATTGACGACCAATTGGTATAATTTATTATAAATTGAAATATATTTATAACAAATTTGAATAAATTAATAAAACTTTGTAAAAATTAACATAAAAGAGCATAAATTGATAAAAAATCATATAAATTAATAACAATTATAATATATTCATATATGTTAGTATAATATGATATAATTTATTATATATTGAAAAAATTTATTATTATTTCTTATAAATTAGTAAAAAAAATTTACATATCTAAAAATTTATATAGTATTGTTTGAATTATTATATATTATTATAAAAAATTTGAACTTTTTTAAATTAATATATATAAATGTAAATTCATAAAAATTAATAAAAACTCCAAAATATTAGTATAATCATCTTAAATTTAGATTTGAATTATATTTTCCATAATAAAATATTAAATATAATTTTTTTGGATAATACAGACCAAGAAAATAGAAAATAGTATTTACTATGAGACCCTAATAGGATAAATCACTATATACATTTAAATGATTTTAGTATAAATCATTTTTTCAATAAGGATATCAAAGTATTTATATCATTGACAACATCTAATTTATGAATTCTTTTTTCAAAAGGACACATTAAGATAATGTGTAAGATGTGTAATATCATAAGATATAATGCATTTATTAATGTTAGGGTTCACCTTCTATTTTTTTGGTATTCAAAATGATTGTGTATTTTGAGATCAACATAGTAAATAAAATTATGATGGAAATAAATTTTTTTGAAACAATATTGTTTTAAAAATTGAATTTGAAGCCTATTTCCCATCTTTCCAAGAAACATAAACTAAGATTTGACGTTCTATGCCTAAATTATGACAATTATGAAATTATGATTTGTTGAAATCTACTAATGTGTAATTATATCCCAAATGTAAGATAGGTAAATTAAAAAAAATTATAAAATATATAAATACTAAATCAAATTTTGGAATGTCAAATAGTTATATTGATCAAATATTTTATTTGGTTGAATAAATTTTTCTATAAATGAATACATTCCCTTTATATTTAATATTAATGAAAATATGTGGATTTAAAAAGTGTGTATTATTTATGAAAAGATACATGAATTTTCAAATTACGAAAACATATATTTTAGTGAAAATGTGTCATTATCAAATTCTCCAACATTTGGAAAATCAATATATAAAGAGGAAGAATATAGAATATTCATACATATTACTGTTAAACAATTGATGTATTTTCCTATCGCTTATAGACTACAATATCAATTTTTGTTTCACATCACTACAGATTTGATGATGTGGTATAGATCAAAACATTATATTTTTAATGTTGTAAATATTCATTGTTATAGTGATTTGTGGGAAATATTTTATCATGCGCATCTATATTTTTTATCACAATTGCATAAAATTTTGTGACGTCTTTATATTTATGGGTTTTTACTAGTTAGTGGTTATGATAGTCAATTTTTTTTACTATGTTCATAACTCTATAAAACATACATATATTTATTTTAATGATGGAACCATTTATTCTTTTTAATTACTAATAATAGTTAATCCAAAAAATAATATAGATGTTTATTTGAATCCAATGATTTATAAGATATTATTAATATTGAGAAATTATTTAAATAAATATGATATTGTTTTAGATTATAATTACAAACTAAATCCTACATTAATTTAGGAAAATCATGAAAAGGCAAAATTTACAATGATGGAATAGTAAGATTATTCCGAAATTTTTAGGCATTCAGAATGTGAGATATTTGAAATTGAATGATCCTAAAAATTGACAAAGCCATATGCATCTTATGTACTCTCTAGAGAAATTCATTTTTTTAGTGTATTAAATATTTTAGGTTAACATATTAGAATGCTTCTGATTTTTCTTATTGCTTTATAAATAAACATATTATTATTTTAACGTTATAGACTATTATGTCACCCTAAAAATATTATTTCCTATTGGCCTTTGAGGGCTACTGAATTATTCAATCTAGGATGATTTGATCAAAATATCATATTTCTTTTTATAATTTCTTAAAAAATAAAATATAGTATTAGGAAATAAGTATACCAAAAAAATATTTTTCTATTGGTTTATATTAAATGAAATAAACAAATTTCAGTTATCCATGATTTACTCGATATGATAATTAATATTGAATATATTTATGAATATAAATATATAGGGACAGTAAAATTTAAATGTATAAACCCATTCAATAAATATAAGAAAAAATTAAATAAAAAAGTAAATAAGAAGGAATTATTTGAAGGGCCAATTGTCGAATCATACTTGTTAGGGGAAATTTCGAAATTCTATTCTAAGTATTTTCATTATTAATATAATTTAAATAATAATTTAATGGGACCCAAAGAGGAAACTATTGATGATATCATAGACCACTAATTCTAAGTGTTTAATTTTCTAGAGCATTGTTCTGGTTGTCATCATGAGTGGTGGATTTTAAATGAACATATACCCTAGGATTATATTCACCCACGATTTTTAGAAATATTATTATATGATTTTTAACATAAGAAACTATTAAAAAAGGATCAAAAGAACTAGTTTATTTGGTATACTAGATATATAAAATATCAACAAGAAAATACAACATAATTATTTTAATCTCCGTAATGAGCTCTTAAATCCCTTTTAGATCCTAAAACTACATGGTATAACCTTGGGATTCATATATGAAATGTGTGAGATGAAAAACCTTATAAGGGAATAAATATGATAAGGAAGAACAACATTTTAGTCAAAGGTACAACAAGTTATCATTTGAGAAAATTATAAAAAATAATCAATTTTGATAAATATGTAGAGAACAAGGTTTTATAAGGTCATGGATACATATGAAATGTCATTGAAATTAAAAATATGAAATGGAAATAAGTAATGTGGAATTTTCATGACAACATTACATGTTGGAAAGAGTCCCATCATGGATTTAGAATACTCCCTAATCCCATTAATAACATCTCATATGGAATAATGTTTACATAATGAATTGGAGTGATATTTAAGAGAGAACATCACAACATGATCATGACTAGGTGTGACACAAAATGAAATCAATAATAATGAAAAATAATAATTATTACCCATGGAAATATATTGGTTTTGTAAAGTTTACACATATCATAATCAAGGGAAACATCATAAGGATTATCAATTTAAGTGGGAATTAATTATTATAGATGTCCATATCTGAGTACAAAATCATAAGTCTCAAAATAAAGTGTTTTTTGAATAAAAATATTAAATGATCATGAAATAAAAGGATTTTGTGATTAAAATTTTTCCTTTTACCATGTTTTATTTTAATGTAGTAATTTCAAAAATTAACTTATTTCATATATAAAACCGTAAAATGAAACTATAATGACAAAGGTAAATATTTAAGAGACACATATACTATTTTTTAATCAATCCATAGAATCAATGGGTGTGATAAAGTGTGTTAGAGAGATAATACCCACAATTTGAAGAAAAAGGGTGGCTGAGAGAGATCAATTACCACAAGTCTCATATTTGTCAAACACATTAGAAACTTATATATAATAAATATTTATTGTAATAAATATATTAAAAACCCATAATCATATATATTATACCATATATTATTTTATTATAAGAGAATACCACCCATTTGTTAAAAAAATTTAAATCATTATTCATGTAGATAATTGCTTCATTTTAAAACATGTCTTGTTTCAGCAGTCTCCATATTTTTATATTGATAATGAATCCATAATATCATGAATTTGACCAATTTTATTAATATGATATATATTAATTATTAATATATATTTAGTTTAATTTAAAATATTTTGAGGTAAAAAAAATTTAGGCCATTCATGGAGACAATTGGTCATATGTACACATGCATATTATTTCCATTTTTTGGTGCATGGAATGAGATAAATTTATAAAATATTTCATCTTTATAGATTAATTATAAAATATTAAATAATGTATATATTTATTAAATGCATTATTATAAACATCTGTGAGAGGAAGTGATGTAAATTTATTACATCAGTTTGTGAAGTGGTTGTCCACCGTATACACAAACGATGATTTTTTCCCATTTTATGGTATAAGAGATATATTTATGTGATTAAATTAAAATAATAACATTTTATTATATTAGAGAAACATATATATTATTTCATCATGTTTTAAGAAGATTTTATTCAGGTGTAAGAAGACATAAAACAAAAACATCTTGGTAAATTCATTAACTTTTTTTTAGAACACTTCCTTTTCATAAAACCTTAAACCCTCTATGGTTAGTATTCTTCCCAAAATAAGACATATTCAACTTGGGGGAAGGAAGTTAGTAATGGATTTTCGAAATTATTGGAAAATATTAGAGGATTGTTTTGTATCCCCACTAGAATTTATAATATATTTATATTTAATTAAATTTTATTTTATTTATAGATTGTGTTTCAATCAACACAGTGTTTAAACAAACTGAGATATAATATTAAGATATTATAATTTAAAAATATCTGATATAACCTAGACATTAAATACAAGGATATTAATATTATATAAATAATTTTAAAATATATAAAATTTCTTGAATGAATAAAAAATAATTTGAAAATTATTAATAAATTATCACTCAACATTAATAAAAAAATTATTCTACATAATATACATTTCCGAAAAAATGATTAGTATTAGTTTTTTTTGTGAAAATAATATGATAACATTTCTGGTAATGTTATAAAATTTATTTCATAAAATGAAAATAATTTTTGAAATTATCGTATCTATATTAACATAAGGTGAAATATAATTATTTTTTGAAAAAATAACGGTTTTCAGTAAATAGGGAAAAATAATGATTTTTGTAACACTACCACTTATTTTAACAAATTAGGTAATCAAAAATTACCTTTATTATTTAATTTTTATTTAAATATAAATTAATAATTATATATTGATATTTCATCCAATTAATAACATTTAAATCTTTTTTATACTGGATGACACTATATGTTTAATATATGTATTTAAAAAACTTTTTTCTAAAAACAATTTTAAAGTACATAATATTTCTCTTGTTTATCTAATTAAAATAACCCCTGATGATAAATGATTTAAATTAAATTTATAGATTATATATTGATATTTCTTCCAATTAATAATATTTAAATCTTTTTTATACTGGATGATAGTATATGTTTAATTTATGTATTTAAAAAACTTTTTTCTAAAAACAATTTTAAAGTACATAATATTTCGCTCGTTTATCTAATTAAAACAACCCCTGATGATAAATGATTTAAATTAAATTTATAGATTATACATAGTAGTTAATATTAATTAAATTATAAAAACATTTATTATAGAAATTATAATATCATCTTATTCTTTAAAAATTGTTTCTTCCACAAGTCTGAAGATTTAATTTTCAATTACATTATGCCACTTTTGTGACTTTAATTTTATAGAATTAATTCCATTTTTTTGCTAAAAATATATATTATCTAATATAGTCAACCTAATATTTGTCCATAATAAATATTAAATATATAAAAAATAGTTATCATGGTAAAAAATGAAATGTTTAAAGGTGAGTAACCTTTGATGTAAATTAAATAGAATATGTAAAACATGTTTATTTTTAATTCTAGAGTCTAATATCATCATTATGTCTCAAGAAATAATTTATTTTAAATCTTATTAGGCATGTTGTGTTTGATTGAATTCACAATATTTTAAATTTTTGTGTATTTACAATAATTCTACTCCCCCATGCTTATAAAAGGGAACCGCTCCCATATATTATTTACTCATATCTTCCCATTTAGATAGGAAAAACAAAAATATATATACCCAATATACTTATCCATATTATAGAGATTCAGGTCTTCCCAAAAGATAGACATTGGGGTCCTTAATAAGAGATCCAATAGAGTTACCTCTTATAGTAGGTAACCATCATCACAGAGCACTGTTTTAATTATTCTTTCTCTATAATAAATTATGAATTAGAATTTACAATATAATAACTCTAGTATATAATATATATTGAGGATTTATTATGTTAATGGTATACCCTAAATCAATATCCACTTCGATTAACTGTGAAACAAACCCATCTTTCATGGATATGGCGGACTACTGCCTCACGAACTGATCAAACTAATTTACCATTGTAGCCTCACAAGGATATTAATATTTTTAAATTTTATGATTATATATGATAATAATTAAAAAATAAAAATTATTTAAAATAAATATATCATATACGTTCTTACATTACCATCCACTATAAATGATAAAGTCATTTGTGTGTATGGCGGGATAATGCATTGTGATGCATTGTAATTCATTTACATTATTACCACATCACCTGGATGGTATATGTAAATGTATTTAAATAAATAAAATTATATTAATTATATAGTTATATAATAAAAATATAAAATAATAACTACTTTATTTCCATAGAGATCTTTGAAAAATGGAAACATTACACATGCATACGTACAACCAACCATCTCCAGGATTGTAACGTAGTTCATTTTTCATTAACATCTATAATTATTGATATTAAATGTATAATTTCATTATATTAGTGATAATTATTTGATGATTATTTTCCTATATATTATGGAATAATTATCCCATTTACAATGGTTAACACACTGATGGTGTATAGAAATTATTAACTGAGCATCCTTAAACCACATAGTGTGGACATAAATATCTTTATAATTAATCAAATCATGATAATAAATGAAGTAAATTGTAATATTATAAGTTATTAATACATTAAAAGGTCCTTAGTAAAATAACTAATCATTATATTTTTATTATACATGAGATAAAATGCATACACATCATGTCTGGACTTGAGGTAAGCGTATCCACCTCAAAATTTCCTTCTTTCAGATGCATGTTCTTTGATACACCAAATTTATGTTATACGATGCATATATTATATCATTAAATATTATATCCTTAATCATTCATAATTACTGGAATATTATGTTACGATTAACATACATTATTTACAAGGGTTATTATTAAAAGGTAAGAAAACCAGAAAGGGTATATATTCATTCTCATTTTAATTGGTATTATTTTTTCTTAAATTTTTATTTAAAGAAATTATTTGATAGTTTTATGAAAAAACCAATGAATTTTATTAACATTTAGTTATTTAGTTATTTTTTTATTTATAATTTGTTGATAGGAAACCTAAAATGGGTGAGATTAAATTCTTAGAATGGGTAAACAAATGAGATATCAAAATAATATGAGCATAAGGTTATGAGAACATGAGAATACATTGGAAAACCATACCCTAAAAAAATTTATCATAAAATAAAGCAATGTAATAAATAGTTATAGTTCATAATACATGAATTATAATGTAATAAATTAAAATGATTCAATATATGATAATATTTCATTAAGATATAGTTTTCTGGCAAACACATAAGCATAAAACATCTTATTTTAAGGCCATCATAAAAGACATTCATGTCATGTTATTCTTGGTATAACCACCCCTGTACATACATCAAGATTTGGATAACCTCTCATGTACCCTATTTTATGATTTTGATAACCTCTTGTGTACCCTCTTCGGGCTTGAGAGAACCTCTCATGTACCCTTTGATGTCATATAACAGTAAAAATTACCAAATTAATTGCAGGGATATATAGATCCCACCTATCACATAGTACATTATTTTTTTGAATAAGATTATAAAACATTAATCATATCATAACACCTGAAAATAAATTGGATTAATTAACAATTTATCATATTATAACCCATGTAAAATAAATGTTTTTCATAAACATTTAATCATTTAATCATATCATGGCCCGCAGAATAGGAATGGGTTTCATGAAAATCTTGTCATCATAGTCATAAACCATCCATATAAATAATAAGGATGGTATAGTTGGATCATATCCCCCTTAAATCATATCTAACATAAAATAATGTCATATTATATGGAGATTTATTTTGAAATATCACTAGGAAATTTCCTTTAGGAAAATAATCGTTTTGGTTTGAAAAAAAATCTAAAATCTTTTGATTCACCAAAAATTTAATAAATATTTTTATTTTTAAAATAACCTTTCAAAAATCATAGTGATCATTAAATAATTTTTTGGTTGTGCTTACAAGAAATATTATTCACGACGTACATGTTAAAAACAATATACCTTTCACATTTTGGATAAAATTCAAAAGGGATTTTTTGGAAAAGAACAAGAAGATTCCATTTAAAACATACTTAAAAATTACTATAAGGTTAACAATGAATCTAAAAAATAATATTCGAACATTAAAAAACTAATTTTTTTAGAAAACATAGATATAGAAAAAATGGTTTTAAATTGAAGGATGAAATAAATATATTTTTCTTTAATAACATTATTTTGGAATATTTATTAAAAAAACATAAGAAAATTGAATGGAAACATAGATTAAAAATAAATAACCATAGGATATTAAATTTCATAAATTAATTTTGAAATGGATCATAATATTTCATCATCAAAATCTTATTCATAAATATTCTAGATAAACAATGAAATTATTACATCAAACCCATACCACATTGTTAAATTTTGAATCGTAAGACCCATGAAATAGAGTACCACAAATGGATAATTATATACCATAATTTTCATAACAATAATTATAAAATAAATTAATTGGTATAATATACACTACATGTAATAAACAAGTGTTAAATATAGAATATGTCACATAGCATTAGAAGTAAGATGAAAATCACTTACATTGAGTCTCGACTTCTATCGTACCTGTTCAAAAATATGCTATATTGAATATAGGATTATTTTATATAAATAAAAGAACTATAATTATATATAATATACAATATATGATTTACTTATGACCTATTAATACCCATTTATTAATAATTCCTTGCTAAAATAACATTTCGAGTTATAACTACTTTTTTCATCTCTGTTTTTGTTTTTAATTTTATTTACTCTTACGTTGATCATTGTTCCATAATATTCATAATTTTAACCATTATTTAATTATTATATATTTTTATTAAATACTTATTTAGTTTAACCCATAAATAATAGACATAGAAAATAAAATACACCATTCGTGGAGATAGTAGGCCTTACATATGCATGAATACTCTTTCCATTTTAGAAAGTGATAAAAAGAAAAAGTGGCTTAAATATGCATTACCAATTTGGAATAATTTTTATTCATATATATGACATATATTTATGAACATTGTCTTTATTCACACTCATGTAAAGTTTCACCAAATAACGAGTCACATCACTTAATGAGGTGGTGGTTTTCGTACAAACGGGTGATGTTAAGGTATCCCCCATGTAGTGAAAAATAATAAGGTACATGTGATATCATAATTATAGAAGTATAATTAGGTTAATAATAACAAATATAATTATTTAATCAATCCTTATTAGCATAATTGTAAAATATAAATGAAAAACACATCGTATTAGTTTGCGAGGTTGTAATCCGCCTTACATAAAGGTGAAAATTTTGTTTTCAATAAGTTGGGTGGAAATTCAGTATTTGGGAAATTATAATAGCAAGGTTATATTTTTTTAATATCATATATATGCTTTATATCCATCATTATATTAATTTCTCAGAAGAGTCGATGGAATATGAATTGTATCTGTTTTCTAATTGGTAGTCTACTATACACATGATCTATTGTTTCATTTCCCATTTGAGGGGTGACGACGTGAATGAAGGTAATTACATTAAAATAATAAAATATCAATATATTTAATCTATTTAGATTATTTTTGTATTATTTTAAACAAAATTTTAAGGATTTTGTAGGAAAAAATAAAATAAAAATTCTCGTTTAAGAATGATATTGCTTCCTCAGACAATGTCCTTAGGTTACCACCAAAAGCCTTGTTATGATGAATTTATGATAAAAAAACAGATATTGGTCATGGGGAGGGAACTAATGATTTTATTTATGTATTAATTATTGAATGAAAATTTGGATGTGTGATGAGAAGAGGAATGGGTGGGCTTATTTAAGAGGGGTTGAGGACACATTTGGAATTTTTTAAAAAAGTAATGTGTACCCATATTTTTCAAATGTCATAAAGATAAAATATGGTTCATTATTGAATATTATATTATATAATGTCTTAATATATCAATAAAATATGAATTATATATGTTTGGGGTCATTTTGAAACCATATAGTTTAAGTTTATCACCCGGAAAACCCATTTTGACATTACTTATAGTGATTGATTTTGGTTTTTTTTACTATTCACTATGGTGAAAAATAAGATTAAATTAAGATATAAAATTAATTATGATGAACAATATATTGAATCAATTTTTCATAGAATATATATAATCCATTTTTCTTGTAGAATGTGATAGGTTGTCACCTAGCTTGCGATGTTTTTCCCAAAACATTATTAATATAATTCTTAAAACCTATCTAAATTTAAATTACCTAGAATTAACTCAACATCAAGGATAATATAAAAAATAAAGTTTATACATCCATTTAATTTTATATCCACAAAATGTAGATTCATTACTCGAAAAATGATTTTGTTCTCTAAAACATTAACAAAAACGAAGTGTTTATTTCCATAAATTTCACCCAAATGTCATTATTATTGAAAAACACCAATACCATAAAACATAAAATTCGGTTTCTAAGACATTTATATTTTGATAAAAGAAAAACCCACAAACATAAGATGGTATGAATAATTCTTATGTTAATATTAAATGGAGACATATATACTACAAATGATAATTCACATTTTATTCCATAAATATGCTCTTCTATTATACTAGAACATTTCTATGGGAATCTTGGGTTTATCTATACAACTGAAGATTGTCAAATAAGATTTCATTATTCCAAAATCCACATAGATTTTGTTAATAATTTCTTATAATCATATCAAGTTCCACTAAAGTATGAACAATATGATTTTCCTAGGGCTCTTTTATACAAAATCAAATGTGTCATTTCAAAATATGGATTGGAGGATAAGTATGCCCTAATTATCTTGATACACTTCATCCATTATGATATAATAATATTTAAATTTAAAGTTTTTAATAGTTTTTCTTTGGGACTATCATTCTTATTAACCCCTAGATCAGGGCATTGATTACCATTAAAGGCAAACTCCTTGCCAATGAATAATTGGATTTTGGGTGGAGAATTTTGTGGATCATTCTCTATATTTGAATCATTAACTAAATTCTTCAAAAAAAATTAATCGTTTAACTACCCAATAACCCTAAATTACACAAATAATACATATATTTTTACCCTTCAGAGAATTTCTACCATGTTTCCTTCAACATATTCAACATGAAGAAAATATCAACTACTTTTATTCATTGTTTTTAGTGTTTCCTTTGAATTCAATGTTTTTTTATTAAAATAATGTGATTGATGGGTAACTCCAAACTCTATTTCAATATTCATATCATAATGGATGATTTCTTCATACCTTCTTAAGTCCATTTCGGCTTCTTCCCATTTGGGACTTGGTTTTAAGACACTAAAAAATCGATCAACATTAGTTTCAAACTAGATGATAAAACTATAAGAAAACACTGCATGCCTTATAAAATTCATCTCATATGTACGAAATGATTTATCATCCTTTTGTTATAGTTCAAGTAATTCCTTCTGTATTTTTAATAAATACCACAAGGAATGTTCCTAAATTAAAATAATATATTAAAAAAATTCAACTATATAGAGTGGGATTATTATTGTTCCCTCATATTCATGGTAAGACTCCACCATTGATTATCATCACCTTCCAAATGATATACAACTAGAATTTAATTTTCATAATTTAAACACTAGATAATGGGAAATATATTTTTAGGGGACCTGATCCATTATTCCACAATGATTAGATCTGCATAACCATTGAAACATGGTGGATGTTTCTTCATGAAAAACTGAAGAGAATCTTGTTCTCTCATTTGACCATTTTTATATACATCATTATCCATTTCATGAGAATGATATGTGATAACATAAATGATATTTATCATTTTATCTATTATAACCTATTTTTTCTCAGGATAAATGGAATTTCATTGTCACTTTTACTCATCATTAACATGATTCATTTAGGTTCCAACCATTTTCTAGAGCAATAAAAATATAATAATAAATAGTAATCATATCTAGGAACCACATAATCATGGGTAATTATTATATGATTTCTAAAAAATGACACATTCTTCTTAATCAATGACAATTTAGGATTATCCTAGGTCATTCATGGCCATTAGTCAAATTCTTTATGATTGCTTATAAGGAGTTTGTGAATTTCCAATTCATAACCCCAAATATTTTCAGACAATATGCATCGTAAGGAATGTTTTTCATGTATCAGCTAATTCATAAGCCTTTAATGATGCACCATTTTAATATTTAAAACCCCTAGGTACATTTTTTCCAAAACAACATTCACTTATAGTATCTAGAGATGGATTTAACTTCTTGGAAACTAATAGATTTTTCCTTTTACCACTATTCTATGATATTTTCATATACATGGAATTTTATTCTAGCATATCCTCTTACATTTCCCTATATATCTCACTAATTTTTTATCATCCTTGTTTCCATAGATTAAATAATCCTTATTCGGATACCATGTGTTATAATTCATACTTATTAAACAGAAAAATTAATTTATAGTAGCTAAATAATCATTAATTAATATAACTATCCACACATGAATAATTAATTTATATTTCTTTTGGAAACATGGACCCATAAATAATTTTTATATAAGTGATCCACATCACTTCCCCCTGATTTATTTATAACATGAACCCTTCTTAAACATACCATACATAGTGTTTTTATTTATAACCTGGGGAAATGAAACAAAAAAAAGGGTGATCTCATGTCCTTAGTAAAAATAAAAAAGGGATATATTAATAAATAATGATAATAAGGGTATGAAACATGAGAAAAACATTTTGAAAATCATACCTTTCATATCATGGATTATATAATTGAGCCATGGAATAAATATTAGTAGTTTATAATACATGTATCATAATGGAATCAAATAACATGATTCCTAAAGTCATAAAATTATAATAAGATATATATTTGTGGAATACACGTAAACAGAAAAATTATTATGTAAAATAAATCCAATAATAAATTTATAACATGATATGAATGTTTTATTCACCCCTATAACTATATAAGGCTTATGATAACCCCTTGTGAACAACTTTTTCAGGCATGGGAGAACCTCTCGTGTACCCTCTTTCAGTCTTGGAATAAACTATTAGGTACCCTTTAAGATCATATAACATTAATCATTTCCCAAGTAATTGGATGGAGATATTGGTCCCACCCGTAACATAATTCATATATTTATGTTCCATAATTTCCTAAATATTCATCATATCATAACCCTTGAAAAGAAATGTGTTTAATAAATATTTCATCAAATCATAACCCATGAAAAAAATGTTTTTTAAGCAATTCATCTTTTCATCATAGAAAATTTCATGGAAAATGTATTGGTTTCATGAGAATATTATCATCATAGAGATTAACTATGAAGAAAAAAAAATAACGATGAAAAAATGGATTATATCCCCAAAAAATTCAATGTAACATCAAAGAATATCTTATTAAATGGGGAATTAATTTTAAAGATCACTTGGAACATTTCTTGTGGAAAATAACCCTCAAACGTTTAAAATAACTTTTTAAAAACTAATGATTTCCCAAATAATAAATACACCATTTTCTTTTTAAAATAACCAAGAAAATTTGAAAAGTAAACATTTAATCATTTATTTATCATGAATATGTCAAATACCATTCATGGCATACACGTAAAAATATTACTTTCAAAATTTTAGAAAAAAAAAATGAACCTTTTTTTGAAATTTATGTCAATTCATTTTAAATTTATTGGAATAAATAAAAAAATGGTAGAAATTATATTAAAAATCATATAGGAAGATTAAAAATTTCATGGAAACATATTTATAAAACATGGATATTGAATAAAAAGTGTTTTTGAATAAAGAGGGAAATAAATTAAGTTTGCATTAAAATTAATCCCTTAGGAATATTGAGTAAATAAGTAGATGAATATTAAGGGGAGACATGTTTTGAAAATAAATAAATAGATTATAATAAATTTCAAGATGTTCTTTGGAAATATATTGTATGATTTCATAATTGAATTCATAATCATAAAAAATATAGATAATTAATGAGATTCTAAACTCAAACCCTTAACACTTGAAAAAATTGTGAATCATAATCCCCATGAAATGATAATAATATATAATGTATATTATATCAAATAATTTTTAAAATAATCACCATAAAATAAATTAATGGTTAGTATGTAATCATCTCAAAAAAGACAAATTGTGAATATGGGATGTGTCTCAAAGAAATCAAATTGAGACGAAAACATCGTACCATAAGACTTGACTTCCTTTATACATGTTCAATCCTCCTATATAATTCTTGACATTATCATTATTCCTATCTATGTAAAGTGTTATTGATGAATGAGTTACATCGCTTTGCGAGGAGCTAGTACGTTGTAAAAATGAGAAACATTATCTTATCCCCAATAGAATGGAATGAAATAAGGTATATGTGATACCATATTTATAGAATAATAGTTATTTTATATATATATTATTTATTTATTTAATCTTTACATACTACCGTCTATGTAAAACTGAAATGAAGAAAACATCAAATCGATTCGGGAGGTGTTACTCTTTCATACACACAAGTGAAATTATTGGTTTCCAACTGGAAGGGAGATATAAATTTAGATGTGATATTATAATTTTGTCCTAAAATGACATAAATATACTTTAAATCCATCATTGTATAAATCTTTGAGATTTTTTGAAAGAAAATGAATTATGTTGGTTCGGGAGGAAGTAGACTATTGTACACATGATATGAGATTTTATTTTGCATCTGAGGGAAGAAGAGACAGATGTATTCATTAACTTGTAATATTATAATCTATATATATAAAATATAAAGATTTTATAATATTATCTATGTTCAATAATATTTTAGGGAGGTTGAGAAACAAATAAAATAGAAATGATCATTTAAAAATCGCACCTTTTTCTTCAAACAACCTCCTTAGGTTCGCACAAGATTACTTCATATGATTGATTTCTGATTAAAATATAGGATATAGGTAATGGAAATAGAATTAAATATGTTATTTTTTAATTTAAAGGTTGAAATAAAAAGTTTTGTGTTTTTGAATATGAGAGTTCAAGGGGTGACCTTTTATATGAGGGGAGGGAACACACTTGGAGTTTTTGATAGGAATAACGTGAACCCATGTTTTCCACAAACCAAAAGGATAAAAAAATGGGTAATTAGTGAGCCTTAGAGATGATAAGGTATATATATGGCTATAAAATTGGATTTAGAAACGTTTTTGATCAATTTGTTCCTATATATTTTTAGTTTAACAACACAGTAAACATGTCTTCACCATAACCACATTAATTATTTGTTACACTTTTATTTATTAATTTTGATAAAAAATTAGTTAAAAATATTATATAATATTAATTATTTTGATTTTAAATATTTAATATATTTTACCAAATTTAATTCATAAAAGTTCAAGAATTTATATTATAATTAAAGGTATAGACGTGGCGAATAAACAGTTTTCTAAAGTAAAAATATTCAAAACATGAAAAAGGATATTAATAAAAGTTAAATTTTAAATTGATTAAAATTTACTATGTTAGATTAATAATGATATAATTGATCTAGATTTACATTTAAACAAATATTATAAAAAATTGACTCATATAAGGTCATTAATCTAAAAATTAATTGTCAATATAAACAAATATTTTTCACTATTCCACAAATAAATAATTTTTTAACGAATATCCCAAAAAATCACCTAAAAAATATATACATGTTGATTAAAAAAATAATGTTTATTTTTTCAAATAAATTTCCAAATAATGTTAAAAATTAATTTTTTATTTTCCTCAAAATACAAGACAAATCATTTTTTGAGAAATATTAATTTTTAAAGAAAATATATAATTTATTAAATTTTATGTATTTTTTCACTATGATTTATCAATATAAATAAATTATTCTTAATTTTTAAAATATGGTAAGTACTATTCATTGAACCATGTTTAATACATATGTAATAAAAATATTTTTAAAAAATTTATATTAACAGTTTGTCACGGTTTGTTAAAACACTATTTTTTATGTAACAAAGGATAGTGAATAAATTATATTATTCAAAAAATGTATTTCATAAAAATTATAATTATTAAAGTCTAATTTCGTTGTGGTATAAGAATCTAAATATTATATTTCAATAATCTATGTCCTTATATAAGATTATAGCCACAAATCACACCCATGGTTTATTGAACCACCCATGGACTGAGGATGGTCCATCAATAAAATGGGAAAAACATGACCCAAGAAGAAAATTAGGATAATTTATGGACCTAATTAAAATATAATCACTTGGAGTGGTTAATTAGCTATTAAAACTCCATCAATGGATCAAGTAAGTCCATGGAAGAGTCATGAACTATTATATTTATTTCCTGAGAGGTTCCTTTATTTAATTAGACGAAACTACGGTACGATGATTATGAAAAACAATTTGACCTTGAGGTACTTGATCCATTATATAAAAACTGTCTTGAATTTGAGTTCATTAACTCATAAGAAACCAATAAAAATATTTAAAATATAATTTAGGGTGTAACAGACGATAGATAATATAATCATTACCCATAAAATCTCGCATTTGAGTAATAAACGGAAAAAGGTATGATATTTCATTATGTTGACTTTATGTAAATAAATTGATGTAATGGTGTAGGTTAATTGTGATACCATTAATTAAATAAGTTAATTTTTTCAATGAGACTGTCAATTTTGTTAGTGTTAATGAATAATGGTTGTCTTGGGGTTTGATTAAAATGAATGGAATTCAGCCATGATGTATTCCTTCATTAAATTACCTTCCCATCCAAATGGACTTAATGACTGGACTTCCATTTTAAAATATTGAATCATTATATGGACTAGAATTACTCCAAGCCATGGGAAAACCTTTTATTCCATGTTAAAATGAAAATAATGGACCAAATGGATAAAACATGATTGATTCATGTGAATTCAATAGGTTATCCTTATAAATATAATAAATATGGTTATGGATTAAAAATAAGTCATACCATGGATAAGCCATGGGTTCAAATTTTGAATACAAAGTACAACAACAATGGATTCCCTATGATTAGTTGATTTTAATACCATGGTTAATCCTACCTTGTATTTTACCAATGTATTATATTCATGAAATTATCAACATGTCGTCGTGAATTCAGAAATAAACTATAGAATATTACAATGTTTGGGATGAGCTCATTGTTTCATCTTGCTTTCCTCATATATGAAATGCCTTGGAATATATCAATAGATCTTAATTAATTACCTTTCATAAATTATCAAGGAATTTCTCTATGTGTTCGTTATATCCCTTCAGATAGTGGAATGATGTGGTTTCATCCCTAATATTCTACTCAAGATACATACATCATGGCTTGATCATGTTGGGTTGGTTCTCCAGTTAAAGACACTCAATTCCTCAGAAATTTCCTTATATACATATGTTTTAATTAAATGAGAATACATGGAAACTCTCCATGGATTCACCAATGATGCATGTTTTTTGGATTCTAGGTCTTATTTCAAATGGTATAATGACTACTTCTTGAGTCCCAGGTTTAAAGAACTCTATGTTAGGAATAAACAAATACAGACGGTTGGGCACCACCTACAAGCCCTTGGTTGAATCCACTTCCCCAATTTTATTATTTTTTTTGTGAATATATACTGGATGCTAAATATTTTATACTAATTAACTGCAAATTCATTACAAACTATTAGTGGTTCCCTATTATGTTTTACTCACATCCTATTTGGGTCATCACATTATACCAATAGAAAAATCATGGCTAAAATTTACGACCAAGGATCACACCTTGTTGTTGTTACCTTTCATGGTATAGAAATTTGAATGGGATATATGGAATGAGTTTGGACTTAGACAGCGTATATGATTTAGGTTAAATTTTTTATCTATTTATTTTTTAAGTCTGTTTTATTTGTGAATTTATTTCCATATATATTAATTTCATTGTATATTTCGAATTATATGCTATTTAATGGATTGATTATATCTGACCTTACTGGGTTATGAGTTTTTATTATAGACTTTGAAGTTCATTTCTTTTTTTCTATTATATTCACTTATATATAATAGGTAATAATGTCCCCACTATACCATCATCCTACCCTTGATGATAGTTGATAGCCTATGGAATATGCTTTGGTGCACTTGAGGCCAAGTGTCTATACAGTTCAATTACATATACATGATTTGAGATAAGAATGTTATAAATTGGTGTCAGGTCAACTGTTTATTTTTTTCATGGTGTTTTTCTATTGTAGAATGTATATTAAGAATGTGTCAGAGTATAATAAATAGAATTTTCATGCTAATGTCCAACCCATATATATGGGGAAGATCAAGTTTAATGGGATAGGAATTACTATTCTTGAATTCATTTATTATAGTAGAATATTATTTTACCATTATTAGTTTATTATCATTCATTGGGTTATTTATTTATGGTATTTCTCCACATGGACTAGTATGCAATCAGAGTGGGTGTTAATGTATCATTTTAATATAGTAGTATTCATATTCCATCTATCTTTTTTATTTTTTCACTTTCATTATTTTCTTGTGTGATAACTCACATTGATTATATCTATGGATTGTTGCCGGTTAAATAATGTGTTTTTTTCATCCAAAAGAAATTTTAGTATATATATTGATTGTCAGATTCTATCTATACAACCTGAAAAATATTTATATAAATTAAGTTGTCTAAAAATATTTACCAAATTATCTAAAATGATAATACATAAAATGTTAAATGAGTTAAGGTTTTCTATGGAATATATCAAAGTTACTAATGATGGATTTGAGTTAAATGGTGTATCAATCTTTTCCTATGGGTTGTAAAAAAATGGGATGCTAATTATAACTTATCAAGTGTTTACCTATTTCGTATGGAATCAAAAAAATTTATAACATAACTCATGTTTTCATGAATCGACCCGCATTAGTCAATTTTATCATTACATGACTCAGTTACTAACCCTTTGAGGTTATATATAATCAATCGATTTGGTTGTATAAAATGTAAAAAATATATAAACGGTGCTTTACCGTATATAATCATGGTGGAATTATTTATAGACAAATCTTAAAACAAAAATAATTTTATAATCATTATCAAGATTAATGATTCTTAATTTATGTAAATAATTAATTTGAGAGTAAATAATTTTCATAGTACCAACATGCTTATGTAATAAAATTTTTTAAACATTACATGTTAGGATCCATGCGAAATAATTATAATAATTGTGAACAGCTCAATTTTTTTAAATTAACCCTTATAAAGATATAATTATAAAGAATATATTCTAGGGGTTAGTTTTATAGTTTCATTGGGAGATGCCTTGGGTGAGAACATGGATGTTTCGTTTCAGTATCAATTGTCATATATTGTGTTTGATTTAGAGGTTATGATAGAGATTATTGGCATCTTTTAGGTGTGAAAATTTATTTAGAGTCGATTCCTTGTGTTAAGTGAGAGATTTATACCATTATTATTGTTGGTTAGTTATGTGATGGTGGTATAGAATTATTATCTAGAGTAATCTATGTATATGAAGGTTCTATCGAGTGTGTGTTCAGGAAATTTTAATGTTTTCAGTTTTTTGAGGATTTTTTTTTGTGTTTTAGTGACCATATTGTTAAAGAGCATTTTTAGAATATAGTATAATTTGGATTCGTTGCTAATTTTCTTATACTGTAAATTAGATGAAATCATAAATAATGGTAATAGATGGTAATTTAAAGGTTTAATGACAAATCATAAGACACTCTAATTTTTAGGCCAAATCATTGGGTGTTCTTGGGGAATTGTAGTTTGTATATATATGTTATTTGGGAATACCCTATGAGGGTTCATTGGAAGTATGTGGGTAATATTTATTTTATTGTGTATTAATTATTTGGTTCTAGAACTCCTAGAGTCTCAGATAAATGTGAGGGTGGAATCAGTGTGATTATTGGACTTTATCCTTTCCATGCATTGCAGTACACAACAAGCATAGTTAAGCACATAGTTATGGAATTATTCCTAGGTGAGTGGTGGTCTTGGGATGATTTGTGGCTTGTTCAGGTTCTTGACCTGATATTTGAGATTCACTCTACATTGTATGACTCAAAGTGTGTGAGTTATGGGTTGGAAATGGTCCCTAGGGGAATATGCATTTGACCCCTATGATTATAGGGGAATCATGATCGGAAGCATCAGTTGAAGTGTCATGATTCCATGGTGGTTATGAGTTTGGTTGAATTGGGAGTGTGTTTCAATATTTTTCTTATTATAAAGGTTGTTGATGTTATTTGGTAATGACCCATAGTATTTGGGTTTTGTAAAATAAGTATGTACACGTATATGGTAAATCACTATGGTCCCGAAGGAGCTCAAGTGATTTGGTACTAGTAGCATCGTCATAATCATGGGTTCATGACTACCCATTAGAGTTCGATGGACCATAAATTTTTCTACTATAAATATCCTCTCGGTGTATAATGAATGGGGAATTACATATGTCTTCTTTCCTAGTTGTCCACTCTTTTTTTATTGTTCAAAAATGATTCCTATATTATGGTAGTTTCACGATGAGGAATCAAGGTTTGTTAGTACCATTGATCCAAGTTGCTCATATATGGATGTAAAAGATTAGTGTTTTTGGAGAGAATGAGTCAATGTAATTGACTTGTATTTTATTAATCTAGTTGACTTTCATTTTGAGGGTGTCATAAGTAAATCCGTATGCTGTGGAGTGTGGCACATGAATTTTTTTGGACAAAATCTCTTTTTTAGTGATATCAATTAATATCATGGATACCTTTCATGTAAGACAATGATGTCTAGTGGTTGTTTAATCATGTTTGGGGCTTGGTCTAGAGCATGACATCCATTATTGACAATTTTTTGGATGTGGATGGAATATGGGAAGTGGAGATCTAGATTTTTATTATTTTTATTTGGGTGATGATAAGAATACTCCTTCATAGGAATCATTAATTTAGTTGTGAGTGTTTTTCATTAGGTTATGTTGTCTAATATGAGTTGAGAATAGAAATTAAGTGAATGTATTTTAATTATATGTATTGTTTGGATAATTAAAACTATAAAAAATTGGTCTCAATGATGCTAGGGTGGTTTTTGGATTCAATCGTTCGAGAAATATTTGGAGGGTGAATCTGATCGATGGACTATAGGTGATAATGGTAGGTCACTAAAGGGTTTATTTAGTTGTAAAATCAATAATGGAATCTCACTAATGGTCATGTTAGTCTCTTATAAGTTTATTATCACTTCTCAGTGGGTGTGTCTGGTGTAAATTTCATCATGGTCAGGTTCTGTGATGATACAACATCAGGTAAAGATGATCATCAGGGCGGTTAATTAATAAATTCAAAATTATTGTTTTCATTAGATAATGTAAATGGTGGATTTAATTCAGTGGGATAGTTGACCAATTGATTTGTATTATTAAGTAAAAATTTATGTTTATGGACCCTTATAATAAGGATTCTAAGACTCAATAGTTTTTTTGAGTTTTGGGGTGAGGATATTCCCCATGTCTTTGATAGTATTGTGTTTGAGAGTTTGTTGTTTCGTGATGGTCGACAAGCATAGAATCGTGGGTAGACTAGTCTAGTCCTATTGTAAAGTAGTGTTTTTTATTGACATAAACATTTGTCAAATGGGATTTCATTTTGGTAGTAAAATCAAATCCAAGGTTCATCTTTTCAATTCAATTGATTGGTGTGAGAAAATCTCTAATACACCAAAAATTGATAATAAAGATGTGCAATTGTGTGTAGAAAATCATGGGATTTTTTGGATGGTGGTTCTTTTTCCAATAATTTTTCATTGAATTCCATGAATATGAGGTTGATAAATCCACTAGTGAGGGTTTGGTCTATGGATAACACACTAGTAGGGGTTTTGGTTTTTTGTTGGGGTTCAAATAATTTTATTCCAGTTTATCGAATACTCTCCATGCCTTTATAGTCCTGTTTTATAACCAAATATGTTTGTTTAAGGAGGTGATATGGTGTGTGGCTAGGTCGGTGAGACTCTGGTGTTTTAAGGTAATGTGGAAATTTCAACATTGAGATGAGGCCTCATAAGATGGTTAGTCTCTAATTTGACACTATACTTTTTGGTAGTGTCTATAGAGAATGTAAATTGGTTTGAACTGGTGAAATAAACCTATGGGGTATGATGTAATGGAATTTAGGTTTTTCATATTTTTTTCAATAGTGGGGCATCATGATTTTTATGAGTGTTGAATTTGTATCTTGATATAGGCGCTGATGGAATTTTTTTCATCAGTTGTGATGGTTAGTATGGTATTGTTTGGACCATAACTGTTGACAGTGTGATTTTTTATTTATTTTTCAAGTATTATTATTTCATTGATATACATCATTGGGATGAGCTGCTGTATGGATGATATATCTAAAATCCAAATGTTCTTTATGGGTGTTAATGTTTTAGGAATGTTTGAGTCTCAAATTTGGTGAAGCGAATGATTTTTCCTTTGAGTTTCAGCGATGATTTTTTTTATTTTAATCCCTTGGAAAGAGTTATTTTGAACTGGTGTTTAGGTTATATAGGGGTTCATGAGGTCTCAAGTGAGTTTACGGAGAGTAGGTTGTGTATATTTCATGCTTCCAAGGGGATGTAGTTCCACCATCTAGACAGCCAGAGGCCAATATATTTCTTGTATACTTATTGTAAAGTGGATCTTACAACTAGACTCACTATCTAACATATTATCCTTTTAATTTCCACATTATGTTCTCTTAGTGTTTTTAAAGTGGGATAAATAGGTAAATAAATATCTCACCAGCTTTCTTTTTCCATAGAAGGGCTAACATAAAGGAAATTTTCTAGTCACATTGAGTTATCAAATCCCTCCCCCTTGACCATTATGATCTTCTTATTTCATAGTCCATCTTTTTCATAGACATATGCATGGGAAGGTTCGAGGTCAGTTCAAGAGTTTAATCCCAACTTTTCATCATTTCTTTTGTTTCCATGTTTCCTCAATCCATTTTGGTGGGTTATGCCCTATTTTTTGTGAACTTGTATACATTACAATTTTCTCTCATTTTGTATTGAAATTAATACTGATATCATATGATTAGGTGTATTTTAGTTTTAGGTAGGTGGTCCATGTTATTTCTCTAAAAATATTTCTTTTTCGTAATACGTATTAGTAGTGCATCCTCTCGGTATCCACCATCATCCTTGTATTAGAACTAATATTGTGTAATACCAAAATTAATTGAATTAGGATAAATAATTCTCCCAATCACACCAATGGTTTAGAAAACCTCCCTCGGATATAGAATTTTTCCATGGGAGAAATGAAATATCATTTTATCTAGGAATCAATTGGTCTAATACATTACCCTTAGTAAAATTTAATCTCTATGAGTGGTTAAGTGATTATTTAAAATCATTCCATAGTCCAATTAAGGTAATGGATATTTCATGGAAAAATAATGATGTTACCAAAGAGTATACAATCATTAATTAGCTAAATCTCGTGTAAATATATTATTTAAGAAAATGGTTGGCCATGAGGTACTTGACCGATTATATTAAACCCAGCTTGAATTAGGGTGCACTAACTCATAAAATTGACTAGTAACCTTATACCCCATTAAAATTTGAGTGTCACTATATCACTTAAAGATCTTATATTGTGATATCTTTCAAATTTATTTAATTCATTTGATATCTTGTGTTATATACAACAACTAGTTTTAGTGAACCATGATATACTATTAATATTATTATTTAAACATGGTTATTATAAGATATATGTAAAAATTATTGTTATGAATAAAACTAATAAAATTTTAATTATTAATTATAATGGTTTTATATAATGAAAACATATAGATAAAAAATAACTTAATTTTCAGTAAACTATATATATGTTTTGAAATAAAAATCTCAATTTTTTTTTCAATTTTCTAAAAACAAAATAAAATTAAAATTTTCCACTTTTAAAAATAATATTTTAAAAAATGAACTTCATATTTATATATATATATATATAATTTTTAAAATTAACTTTTTTTGTCATTTTGATAATTTTCATAAAATAATATTTTTTCAATGAATAGAAAAAAAATATTTATTTTTATTAAAACCTTTATTTTTTAGGCATTTATAAGATCCATTTTTTTAATATTGTTTAAAAAGAACATTTTTTCAATTATATATTTCATAATCATATCTGGTTCATTGTAATAAATTTTTTTATTAAATGTTGATATTAAATCTCTATATAGTAAAGATTAGTTTCTCAATGGAAAAACACTTTTTCGTCACATCTGTAGGTTTAATATTAAAATATAATTTTCCAATTCTGTTAATTGAATTTAGTAAAATGGATTCCAAATTTTTAGTAAATTTAATTAATATTATATAATAATTTCAACCTAATTTTTTTCAAATTGAATAGTAATAATAGTAAAAAATAATAATTACCATGATTAATGTTAAAATATGTTTACCAAAGGTTTAAACTAAAAAGATAATTAGTCAAATACCCTAAAAACCTATGAAATCCAATTTTATCATAATATTTAGACCTTATCTAATCTATGTTTCTCTAATTATCCATTATGGATCCTTGATTAATGATTAAATTTTTGGGGAACATTATTATTTCAAAATTTCCAAGTGTGCCATGTCCTCCACTTAAAAAAGGTCGCCCACTATCCTCTCATATTCAGACATAAAAACACATTTAGTTCAAATAATAAAAAACCAAATCCATTAAATAATTTACTATTCACATTGTAGAGTCATTATATTGATTAGGAAAGCCTTGTAATAAGGAATTAAGTATAAACCTTAATTCATTCTCCAAAGAAGAGGTATAATCCTTAATCATGCGTTTTCATTTTATTTTTTCTCTAAATACCTTAAATATTCTTAAATATGTATGATAAAATTAAATATCTATATACCATATACATATATTTGAAAGTTTTAATTTAATTATGTACATATATCTCCTCTTCCATCACGTGGGAAACAAAACCATTCCTCGTGTGTATGGTTGACTACTACCTCATGAACCGATGCAGTTCAATTTCCATCACCAATTCTCATAGATTGATATAATGATGGATTTAAGTATATTTTTTAATATTTATAACCTTAAAAATATTCTTTAATTATAATATCAAATCTAACATCATACCATCCAACAGGTTTAGAAATATTAATATCACTCCTCTGTACATCGGACTACCACCTAGTAAACCAATGTAAGGTTATTTTTCATTTATATTTAAAATTGATGATGAGAATGGTATATTTCAAGTGTATATATTATATATAATGCATATAAATTATACGATAATGATGATATATTATTTACTATTCATTCATTCCATCCATCGATAAAATGGAAACAACATTCGTAAGTATATATGACTTACTATCTCTATGAATGGTGTAATTAATTTTCTATATAAAAAATTAATGGAATTATATATTAAATATATAATGGATATATATATATATTATTATTATCATGTTTAATGTTCTAGAGATGATGGAACCATGATCAACGTAAAAAGGCCAAAAATACCAAATAAAAACATTCATGAAAAATGAATCAATTATTACATGAAAGGTAATTTTAATAAGGAATTGTAAATAAATTGGTTGTAAAATGATATAATTAAATCATATATGGTAAAATATATTAAATTATAGTTCATAAATAGTTTTATAATAAATATATATTGATTCTAGATGAACATTTAACATCTATGATGGATTTTGGGACATAAGTTTAGGGATTTTCAACTCAATTTTATTTCTATTGGACACATACCATAAGCACGAGAAGTTTATTTTTTATGGTGTATATAAAACTGAGGAATCTATTTTATTATACATATAATTATAATTATTGATTTTAAATATCTATCTAATTTTAATTCTTTCATGATACATATGATTTACATGATACCAAACTGTTAATGGTTTATTGATAAAAATTAATTATTTATTAGGATAGTTTATCACATTCTTATAATGATGAGATATTAGGATCTACCTCACAAGGAACTCATGAATTTTCTTTCTCTCAAGTTATTTCATGAGAATATAGTTTTTCCTTTCATTTTTTCACTTTATTTACTAATGATTCTAATGGAATGTTTTAAATGACAAATTCATTTCATTTCTCTCATTGGTTGAAATCTCACAGTCTTCAATGTAGAAGTCTTATAAAAATTCATTAAAGAAGTTTTACACCATTCTCAAATGATTTTTAAATAAATTTTTAAACATGATTTTATTTCTATGAAATTGTTTCTAAGGATTATTTTTTCCCTAATAGGGACCTTTTATGATTTACCAAAACTATAAAAGTAATCTTTATTTTACCACGTATGACAGGAATGGTATTTACTGTCATCATAACCACTCAATCATTAAAATATTCCATAAATATTTTAAAATTTAATTTTCAAATAAAAGTTTTTGTACAATATTTGTGAAATTATTATATTTTAATGAAGTGTTTTTAAATTATAAAAGGATATTTTCCTCAACAAAATAATAATTTTAATTTATTGAATTTATAATAATTAATGGAATAGACCTTTTTTGTTTCCAATATTTTACCGGGGATATGATTCAATGGTACAATCATTATTCATTAAATGTGTGGTTTATTGTTATTATTATGAATTTATGATATGATTATGTAGCCCATATCCTTTCCAAGGGTTATACTATGGTGGAATGTTTAGGTAACCATTTTTTATGAGTTATGATATAATGAATGATTAATGATATTGTGGCACACATATATATGATTTTCATTATTTTTGTGTGGTAAATATATATCCAAACGTTGAATTATGTAATGTATTATATTTAATGAGATTAATATTAGAAACATGCCCAAGTAATTATCCACTATGGGAAATATGTCAATGGGATTGATCCACTATGGGTTAATTGTGAAGATGTATGATCGATTATAAAATGGGATGTAGGTGTTTATGCCTAAAAAATTAGTATTTTTTTCCTTTGTTTTTTATCATGAAAAATATAGTTTCTATACTTATGAAGGTGACACACATTTTATAAATGAACATATTTTTAATGATTTATTTATGAAAATTTCTCATTCATATTGTTCATGTATATTGAAAAGATAATGTTTTATGTCATGGATATTCTTAAAATTAAATGATAGATTTGGAATTAACATTGTAATTTATATCTATAATATCATACCCTTATACTTGTTTTATTCTTTCATATTATCACTAATTAATTTCTTAAATGTTTAAACTCATAGCTCATATGAGATCACCCTTTCTTATGTGTATTTCCTAAGGTTTCAGATAAATATTTATTTTTTATTATTATATGAAGAGTACTAAATTGGAGGATCATAATGGAAGATATTGAATATGTTCTATGAAATTATATGATTGTGTAACATGTTTATAAAGAAACAAATATATTTTTAATGTCATGATTCTATTTGTGAAATGTATTGAATATTCAACTATTAATAGGTAATATCTATGTTTTAAAATCCTGTGTTATTATAGTTTAAATCAAAGGAAACATTTAGTTAACCATTGAAGATTGGGATTGTGAGTATTTAGTGATATCACTAAGGATATTTCTAATTATATGTCTATAGATAATTATTAAGAGAAGTCTAAGTATAGTAAAATATCCTGGAATTTTGGTGTGGGATAGAGAAAGTGGTTTCTAATAAATTACATCCTTGTCCAGATAATAAAAGTGGTTGTGCATTAAGAAGAGTTATACCTAGTGGTAATAATTCCAGAAATAGATCATTAGGAATTGAATTGATCATAACTTGGGGAAACAATTTTAGTTTTTTCCCTAGTTTGAAACTCCAGAGAATTATTTTTGGGAAATTCACAATCTCTTTATAAACAATCCTTAAGGATTTGAAAAGATAGTGACCATGAATGACCAAGGTCAAACCTAAAGCTTCATTGATTAAAAATATGTTTTCATGATTTAGACCTCCTACAAAGTATTTTACATGATTAATCACTTTGATTAATTATTATTCATAATTATGAGAATTATTTTTGTATTAGTATTGGAATGAAGATATAATTATGATGTTGGGGTGGTGATATGTATGCTAAAATATTTATGTATCATATTTGCGATTATTTATATAAATTCCCTTAAATCGGGAAAAATATCTAAGAATGATAATTTCAATCCTTAGTGATTAGATTTTGAATTTTTAGTGAAAACCCCTAGTTTTATGATCATTATATTTAAAATCATTAATTCTAACCCATTTTATTTTTTGAGGAATGTTTTTCCTTTAAATTGTGTTTCTTTCCTAGTGGTTGAATTTACTATTTTCTTATGAATGGATTACCTTTCTCTATAAAGAAACCACAATAACTTCCAAATTAGGGAAGTTGTGTTTTATATTATGGACAAACATATGATAGAATACTAGTTTGATGATAAATATAAAATTAAAATTGAAATTTAATCTATTGTGTGGTTCAAAATTACTATTTAAAAGGAGTGTTTATATTATATTATCAGGGAGAAAATAATCATATATGATATTCCTCTTGTGTGGTAGTTTATTGATGTTTTTTAAGAGCTTCCAAGTCTTCAAATAAATAATGACATTGAGTTCTCAATAGATCCTATAGATTGTGTCATAAATATTTAAATGACTCTCTAAATGATGGACCATATTGTGTTTCAAGAATTGATAGAGAAACCCCATGAGTAACTTGATAAAAGATTATTTTAGAAAACTATTCCACATTGGGGTGCACCGATTTTTTTAATTAAAAAGAAAT
Source organism: Viscum album (assembly GCA_963277665.1). NCBI lineage: Eukaryota > Viridiplantae > Streptophyta > Magnoliopsida > Santalales > Viscaceae > Viscum > Viscum album. The sequence goes on along the minus strand of OY728127.1, from coordinate 1,799,041,279 downwards.
ATGGATCAATGTGACTCTATATTGAATATCAGGATGTGAAAAAATCATGATCAAGGAAAAGTATCCTCTACCCTGTATCAATTAATTTTTTATCAACAGTGAGGAATTCAATACTTTTCCATGTTTGAATAGTATTTTGGATATCATTAATTGACGGATGATAATGATGATATATCTTACACAACATTCCATTCATTGTACGTAAACTATGAGTATATATTTTTTCCATTCAGTCTTACTAATTCCCCTATTATGATCATGGATATAACAAATACAGTATTTTGATATTACCATGATTAGTTTGTTTTGTTATTTATAGAAAATATTTTTATCTATTTTAAGAGAAAGTATGAGTAGGAAGATCACATGAAAAATGTGCTAAATTCTATAAGGAATGATAAACTGAATGAAAAATTTGCAAAGAGTGAAATTTTGAAACAAAAATATTAATGATTTGGTTCATTAAATCTAATGTAATGTAATATCAGTGGATCCATTAAAGATTAAATCTATTGAATGTTGGACTTGAAAACCCAATGGTATTAAGATATGAAGTTTACATGGTTTGGATAGATAATATCAATGGTTTGTGTGGAATTTTTTAGCCTATCTAATACACTAACGAAGTTAACTAGGAATGGAAAAAATATCTACTAGATGGATGAATTTGAGGAAAATTTATCGAACTATAGAGAATGATAGTCATTTCACCTATACTAAAATTATCCTAAAATGAATGAGGTTTTTTAATCTCTAGTGATACATCCAATAAAGGATTTTGATGAATTATCGTGAAGAATGACATAGTTCTATATTACGTCTTTAGATAATTGACGATTCATGAAAAAAATTACCCAACTCTTGATTTGGAGTTAACAATGGTTTTTTAAATTTTTTATGTGGTGGAATTATAATTAGGGTGAAAAGTGTGGAATATATATATCGATCAAATAAAATAATTTATATATTCACATAGAAAGAGTTAAATATGTGATAGAGAATATGTTTTTATCTTATTAATTATTTTTATCAAAAATAGGTTAAATACATTGATGGTGGTAAATTAGGGTATGTCAAATTTGAACAAAAAATAATTTTAGACCTTGTTTCTTCATGAAAATAATCTATTCTCTATCCTTCCTATAGAATATAAAAAATCATATTAAATCATGAAAAATACAGACACAAAAATTTACATTGTTCAACCTCACTTGGAAACATCCAAATAATAAAAAATTAAAATTTGCTGACATTCCAAATCCAAAAAATTTAATACTTGTATCAAGGTTCGGAGAGAGATCACTATCCCTCCTAATTTACAACCATTCAACAATTGGAATATCACTACTCTCTCTACTAAATTGACCCCACTACTACCCCATTATAATCTTCTGACAATCAATTCAATGTTGATTCCCACTTTTGTGTGTCTTTACACACTAAATTCATCAATGAGATTAAAACCACTATTGACAAGAAGTTTTCTTCTTAGAATGTGTACACCCTACCCAAGACTCATTTATATGACCTCTCCATCAAATGGCTCCATGAGACATCTCCATGAGAACAATCCTTGGGAAACATTTGTGAGACCCCCTCATGAGATCCCTATATGAGATCCCCCACAAGGTCCCATCATAATTTTTTCTTCTTTTCTCATTGATCATGTGTCTTTGGTGCGAGGTCTATTTAATGTTATATAGTTTTTATGAAATCAAAATGTCTTCTAATTAACTAAAAATCCTATTAATACTTCACTGTACTTGATTTCTTTGCAATATCTCCCTATGAGACTCCTTCATGTGGCATTATTCTAATTAACTAGATTATAATATTTTAGCTCAAAACCTTCTTCGTCCCTTGAAAAATACTTCTCTTCAGATCAAATCACTTGGGAAAGATTATATTATTCAAATTACGTGTTATGGGTTATTTATAATAAAAAATAAACTACCTTAAATTCAAAAATCTCAGTCAGTAATTCATTCCACCACCTTAGTAATCATCTATATGTGATTTTCATAATCACTCTACATGATCACCTACCACATGAAAAAAGAGATTTATGTGATCTCCTACATTTTATTTTACCATGTTCCTTGATCCCATTAGGTGATCATTTCAAAATCATTCAGTATTCATTTCATCACATTGTAAGATTCAAATAAAATCATGTTCCCATCTCCATTATCATCCAGTGCATCAGATGATCCAATCGTGAGATCTATAGAGAATCATTCATGCATCCTGTGATCACAATAAGACTCCATCATTTCCAATGAATTTATCTTTATACACTCCACATGATCTCCTCACTAGATCAATTGAAAGTAATTTTCACTTCATGTGATCTCCCCATAAGATCCATTAATAATTATGATATGTCTTTAGGTGCTTTTTATAAGCAATTCTAGCATTCATGCTTTATGTAATCAGTTCACACATTCACACTCCACATGATCAGTTTTGGAATTCATTATCCATATTATTAGTTATTAAATTCAAACTCCATGTAAAAATTTATTGAATTTTCATTCCACTATATCAGTTATTGAATTCTCCACCCACATGATCATTTATACTATTCACAATTTTCATGATTAGTTCTTGCAATCACGCTCTGCATGAACAGTTTTGACATTTGTTCCATCTCTTCAAGATTCTATTGAAAAATAGAGATTTTATAAACAAAAAACCTCTTCAAAAAAAAGTTAACCCAATATAAAAAAAAAGAGGGATTTTTAACAACAATCTCCCCCATTGGATTTTCTGAAAATACTAAAAAACATCAAGAACCAACTTGTTGAATATCCATGAACATGGAAACCATATTCCCTCTACATCCAAAAATAGTGACCATAGTCTTACTTAACATGTACAGTAAGAAAATATTCATCAAATATCATCATGATAAATAAGAGTGGAATTAAAATTTCATTGATGAGAAACATATTTCTTGAAGCATCCATATAAATCCATCTGAAAAAGAGTGAAAACAATCTCATCCCTCTACATCACTTCTTAGGGAAACTTATATCACCATTAACTCATCACTACTATTCATGATTCTTCTTCTTGGGTAGACCTATTTTATCATCTTCATATTTACAACTCCCCAATTTCACTGCCCGCCCATTCAACATATACCATTCCTTAATCAAGATATTTTCTCCCATGTTTTCAATTAAGGAAAAGGTAACAAATTTGTAGTATAGAATGTGATAAACAACAAAAATCAACATATAAGGAAAATCAATGCCCCGCCACTTGGAGAGGGGGTACCATGTCAACACAATTTATTTTTTTGGAGTGGATGTAACTAAAATAGATAGCTGATATCAATCAAACTATTATCTGGGTTAGGCCATAATCTGGATATCTTAAACTAGAAATTAACTAGGCACATACTCCAGCTTCACAAGTCGATGATCCACTTTATATTTGATGTAGTTATAATTTATTTCATTTTGATTTTTCATTGTGTTATGGAATGAGTTTTTATAAGATTTAAATTACATGAATTGTATTAATAAATTTAGAACAGATACTTCACCAGAAATCTCATATCTTCTATATATTTCTTCATCCAAGTAATTGTATGAAATATTTTTTTAGCCATGAAGTATTAATTTTCTTTGTCACTAAAATAAATGAAACCATGTTTCGTGATCATAAAATAAATACAAACAAAAACAAAATAGAAGACACCACCAGATGTTGAATTTCGATCTTCTGCTGAACTGAACCAGTCTATATCAGTTAAAAAATCTTACTAATATTTATCATTTTATAGTAAGAAGAAATATAGCAAGCCTTTGATATATCAAAATATTATTTTTCACTTCATGTAAGAGGATTAATTTGGGATTAATTTGATATTATTCCATATATAAACAGGAAAAAACAATAACATGTAATGTCATTGTTAACTACAATAATATTCCAATGAGTTATCTTTATTCATTAATATTAAATAATTTTTCATCATTTTCCCTAGACAATTTTATCCACATCATAGCAGTTGCTTTCATTTCATTGTAATTTTCCATTAAAAATCATTTTTGGAATTACATCGTGTATTTTGATTGATAAATGAGAGTCTCATGTCTTCCTAATTTTACATGTAAACCACGAAAAAAATTTACCTCACTAATCATTGATATTTTTATCACACTTTTCAGGAATAATTCAAAAAATAATTTTTTTGATTCGATCCACCAAATATTATGTCATCATCATATACTAGTACCATTATCCTATACTTACTCTCTTTGTTTTCATAAAAATTATATCCTACTCCACCACTATAACAATCTATATTCCTTTAATATTAATCACACTATGAATACCATTCTCTTGGTGTCTTCTTCAACCTGAACATATTCTTCTTTTACAAAAAAATGTTGTTATCATCATCATGGATGAAAAACCCATATGGTTCATCAATAAAAACATTTTTTTCTCGAACCCCATTCAAAAATGTAGACATGACATCCATCTAAAAAGTATTTAACTTTTATTGTAGTATTCTGGCTACGAATAGTATAATAAATCCCAACCATGGTACAGGTGGACATTTCTCATCAACATCAACACCGTCAATAATGCAGTATCCCTTGCACATAATTTATGGTTTACATTTAATTATTATTAAAAATTCATTCATCTTTTTTTAGAACCCCATTTATCTTGGATGAGATTTTTATCTACTGATTGTGAAACAATCATCCATGTTTGGTTATTTTTAATTTTCCCAATCTCTTCGTTCATTATGTGATCCCAATTCGCATCTATTTTCTCAACATGTGATAAGAATGATTCATTCTAAAGGGTCTTCATCCTACTTTTCAATACTGGTGTTGTTTCATCCTTGATGTTATTTTACTTATTTATTTCTACATAGATATTTTGTTTTCTTATAACTCTATTCAAATCATTATTTAAATCATTTCTGGATTCTTCCTTAGGAATTTTCACTCCACTTGATCTTCTCACCTCGTCATCATTATCCTAATGAGAATATTAATGAATTTGTAAAAGATTATGATTATTTTATACTACAACAACATCATTTATTTCAATTAATTATACCAACCACTTATTTATACATTTATAAGATTTTATTTCTTCTTGAGTGACCAATAAAAATCCCTTCATATCCATTGGATTCAAAAATTCATTATTTTTCTTTATTGATAATGAAACATTTATGTCCAAATACACTAAAGTACTTCAATGTTTTATGTTATCAATACCACATCTTGTATAAATAATTCACTTTCTTTAGACACAATAATTCACTATTATAAAATTAAACTCATGACTACACTACTTTTTCCCAAAACTACTATGGGTGGTCTTTCTTGATAAGAATCGTTTTGTACATGTTATTGATAATTTGGTTTCTTCTCTTAACCAGCACAGTTTTTTGTGGAGTTTATACTCTTGAAACGTGGTTCATTATCCATTTTTCCACAAGATAATTCTACACTTATCAATTTGTGAATTCTATTCCATTATATGTTTACAACTTATCGTTTTTTTATAAGAAATCTTCTCAACTACCCTCCGATATCATTTTTTTCAATTTAACACCTTGGAATTTTAAGTGATAAATGAAACTCATTTCATTCTTTTGAAATAAAAAATTAAAAGGATATATTATCTAACTCCATTAATATATATTTCAGATATATATCTACATACATTAATAAGAATATGTTCAAGAAATCTTGCTATCCATTATTATTTTTCCTTATATTTCTTTCAAGTAATGATCCCTTTTTGGAAAGATTCACAATTATCAGTATTGTCATAACATCTAGAGATCTCAAGCAGCATCACATTCCATTAAATATTTCATGGATTTTTGGATTAGATGAATAAGTAATTTATTCTATTACATTTTCTCTTTTTTCCTTTAAAAGAAAGAATATGTATTATTCTCTGCTAACAAGAAAGTGTTTCTCCCTCATACACATTACATGAAAATCAATTACTCAATGTTTTCCTTTGATGATACAGATATTCATGGAAAATATTATAGAATCTCCTGAGTTAGACATTCATATAAAACTTATAATTTTGTGACTGAGGCCTTCAACAACTAATACATCTGCATGTCTCATGACATTACCCATATAATTTTCATTTCATGATCCAATTATCATTAAAAAAGCATCATTGACCAATATTGGAACACCTTCCTTATCAAAAAAAACTAATTTGACTAGATTTATATTTCCTATCATATATTAGGTGAAACCATTATCAATATTCAAAATTCCATTGTGATCTAATGATTTGAAGAAAAAATCTACAATGAAATCCTACTCAACTCTTTTTTTTATCCATGTATTTGGATCATACCTAATGCTAACTGATGTTGTAGGTCTTCCTCTTAGAAAAATGGAACAACCTCATCTTGAAAATATGAAAATTTATTTTATGTTTTTACCTTGATCGATGGTACTTTTGGAAATACTATGTAACTACATTTGGGCTTCTTTAGTACTTTTCTATAAACTGTTAATGAGAAATAACGTTTTATGTTTCTAAATCCTCCACATAGAAAATAATCACCATCAAATGAATTCATTTCATATTGAAATTTATTTTGGTTCCTTATTTTATCTTTCTCACATTAATACTTATTGGTTATATAATATATATTTTAAGAAAGTATCATCTTCCCACAACAATAACAACTCATATGAGGTGTAGTCTTATGTGAAATTCTCACACCACTAATTGTAGTTTCAGTTATCTGAATATTTTGATTTTTTTGGTTGTATAATCCTTTAACATATCCTTCATTGTTATCAATTTATTCCATTAACTATGAATTACCCACAACTACCACCATAAGAACTTCTTCATGATCCAGGAATTCTTCTATTTCTTCTACCATAGATTCTTATAAACCTTCATTTATTTATAAAACACAATTCTTTTTTTTAAGAAATTTAACTTATAGTTTTTCTTACCATTCATATTAGCTAAATAATTCTTATTTGGAGTATCATCATCATCACTATCACCATCTTGAAACTTCCTCGCACACATTACCAAAATATTTCTAACCATTTCCCAATGAAACCATAAAAGTGGATGTTTCCCATTAATTTTTTTTCCTTTCTATTATTGAGGGAAGAAATGAAGTAACCCCATCCACAATATTTTTATCCTAATAATATAACATCATAAGATTCTTCATACATTTTAATTAAACTTTTTTATACATCCTTTATTCCACATAATAATTATCATCATTTCCCATCTCGTACATGATAAGAGTACAATCTTCTTAAAAACATTTATGTTGAACTGAGGTGGAAGTATTCTCAAGACATTCTTAATGATATTTACATCTTCAATTATTTCTTATAGACCATTCATTTATAACACTAAAACATTCACCTGATCATGTAACTCATTAACATACTCATTAGTGTGTATTCTTAGGTTCTTAAATTTTTTCAAAAAATATAAATCTTATTATTTTAATTTTCGATATCTTTCATTGATATGTAGAAAATTTTACCATATATAATGGGTTAATATACATGAAATCACCTTCAATTAGATTTTTTTATATAATGATCCACCCACAATAATGATTCCATTATAATTTGGATCTGATTATCTTAATTCTACTTCTGAGAAATCTCTACTATCCACACTTGCAGAAATAGCATTCATCAATGTTTTAAAGTCATCCAATCCCAATAATTATAAGTTTTTATACATATGATTCTTATGAAACTGAGAACTATTTCCATATAATATTGTAATTCTATTGTGATAAATATCCTCCATTGAAACCACTAAGAGATAAAAACTTATTTTAACATTTTACTCTAATAATAATTGTTATCTCAACAAAAATAAATACCCTAATAGGGGGTTAAATCATGGAATTACATATAAAATGAATTTTTTCTTTTTTGTCTTGTTTAATTATTAAAAAAATTATATACTCAACCATTATCAATGTAAAAAAACATATTAAAACATGCACATGACATAATAATTTTCTTGGTTCAACCACACTAGGATACTTATAAGAAAAATACAATGGTAATTTTCCCATGTACAAAATAAAAAAATTGAACTAATTTTACAAGGTTCAGATCGAACTTACTATCCTTCTTGGTTTTTAACCATTCACAATTTAAAACCTCACTACTCTTTCTATTGAATTGAATACACTGATCTTCTAGTGGAATATTTTCTCAATCTATTTTATGTTGATTCACACTTTTCATTCCCTTTATTCTATTGATTCATATATGATATGAAAACCACCTTTGCACAAGACTTTTTTCTGAGATTCTATTAACACTTCAAAAGGATCCTTCATAATACCTCACCATGATAGGTATCTGAGATACCATTTAGTGATACCCCTATATGATACCCATCCAGGAGACCCTTCCATGAAACCTATCCATGAGACCACTCTATAAGACCCATCTATGAGATCATTCCATTAGATCCCTTTATAAGTCCTTCTTATTTTCATATGAATCATGTGACTCTAGTAGGAGTCCCTTTAAATGTTATGTGGTTCGTGTGATATCAAAGGTTATATATATATACGCAAACACCATGTGCATACATCAATTATCAGGATTCCTCCTTGAGATCTATATATGAGACTCTTTCATGATACCTTCTTCTGAATATGTGGATCATGCGATTCTAGCAGAAGACATTTTTAGATCATACGATAAAAACTGCATCAAGTAAAATCATATAACAAAATATCTATACTTATTAATGATGGGTTAATTGGTGTTTACAAGTATAAATCTCCCATCTTAACATCCAAAATAATCATTAGTTTTTCATTACACTACCTCAGTAATTATCCTTATTCGCTTCACCTGACATCTTTATGTGACCACATGATGCATGTCAACAGGGATTCCATTTATCACATTTATTGTCTTTTAGCATGCTGTGTGATACCATTACTTGATATATTGAATATAAGGTAGGATTCAGGTTCTCCCATATGGATATTCAATGTCAATCATGCACCATGTTCCATTTTCTTCATGTGAAACGTGTGATCCCATCATGTGACCCATAAACAATAATGCGTTCTATTCATGATTTTAAATGAATTCAAGAAGAATCCATCATTTAAATCAAAAAAAATTCATGTTCTTCATATGATAACCTCATAATATCAACTATTATTTTGTGCTTCAAGTGATATCATTGTGATATCTACTTCAATCATGAAGTTTCATTAGGCGCCCCACATGATTAGTTATAACATTCCAATATTACATATTTGTTACAGAAATTTATAATCCATGCAATCAGTGATGGAATTCTCTCTATGAATGATAAATTATGAAATTCTCACTCTAGGTGATAAGTTCTTCCATTCATTCTTTATTTTATCCTTTCTATAATTCTCTCTCCATGTGATCTCCTTTGAAATTAACACTCCCCATGATTAGTTCTAGAATTCAAACTCCACAATAGTAGTTCTATAATTCTTTCCAACTCATCACTCGTCCTTTGAACCAACCTTTTTCATCAGTTTCAAAAAAATTCTAGGAAAATACAATCTTACAAAAATATCCATCCAGATACATTTTTTCTACTAAAAAATATAATTTCTTAATAAGTTTCCACAATTAGAAAATCTATAAGGTCGTTTGTTCTTTGACTAACAATCATTGTGATAACTTATCTATGATGAGGATCACAAAATATCCTATATTTTTGGATTTTAAAATGATGGATCATGAAATCATTATGGATGGGGAGAAATATAATTTTTTTCAAATAAGTGTTCAACTATCTATTCATGTTAGGATAAGTGAGGAATATAAGGATGATATGGAACTCAGAAAGAAGGTGAGAAATGATCCTATGTTAAACCTTGATTATGGTGGATTAATAAGTTTTATAAATAATGTATATATTAAATATATATAGCACATTGAATTAAGTATCTATTAAAAGAGGATCAAAAAATTTCATTCTCTATTCATCATAGAAGTACAATGATTTATAGTGATTTGAGATAGATTTTCTTTTGCAAGGACACAATGAGAGATATAAGATAGTTTGTATATTGGTGCTTGGTATTTCAGAAAGTCAAGGCTCAGATATAGAAATATAAGTGGATGTTACAACCATTACCCATACTATAATCTATATTGGAAAATATTACCACAGATTTTTCAATTAGACTCGTCAGAACATCTAAAGGGAACAATTCCTTATAGTATGTATTTGATCACCTTACAATGTCAGCACAATTCATATCTATCAAATATTATTTCTATTTAGATCATATTTCCATAATACGAATTAAGGTAGTGTTATGGTTTTATGGATTAATTTTTTTTGTTATATCGATTTGGGATCTGAGGATGACTTTAATGTTATGGGTAAGTCTTCAATAAGATCTGGATATAATGTTTTTCTTCATCACTTCATATCATCCTCGGATCGAGGGAAAATGTGAGATAACAATTAAAACCCAAATGATATGTTGAGATATTATTTTAGGTATTTTTATATTGGTTGGTGTTACACATAAGATGATTGAGGGATAAATTTCTAAATGATACAACTCATGTCAACAAGGTGCACATTCCTTTCAAGGAGCCTACCTAATTAGAACTCCATAGTTAAGCATGAATGGGCTGAATTAGTGACTACGATTGGTGACCTTCTGGGATGTTTCCCAATGTGAGAGTGAGTGAGGAAAAACACCCAGGAAAAAGACACGTGTTAGCTTGTGGGTACATTCATTAGTCAGATAACTTGTCCGGGCATGTGGGTGGGCCACAGGGTGGAGACCACATGTTTTTGGGGCAACTGGTGGTACCTGAAAAAACAAGACCTGACGATCACATTATGGAGTCCTGTTTGTTGTTTAACCAGGGACTAATTGTTACATTTAGTATCAGAGGTGGAGCACAACCTTAATTGTAGTGCACTACCTGGGTTGAGATACAGGGCCCACGATGGGGACATTATTATATAAAGTTGGGTGAATGAAACACCCCAGAATGATAAAGTTTTAAATGGATAAATGATATGACTCATGTCATAATGGAGAACCTTCCTTTTTGTGAGACTACAATATTAGAACTCCATAGTTAAGCTTGATTGGGATAATGTATTTATCAGGATGGGTGAAATTTTGGGATGTTTCTCAAGGTGTGTGTGAGTGAGGAAAAAGTACACTAAAAATGAATTTTTGTGTTCTATAAAGGACTTGTGTTTGACTGTAAAGGACACGTGTTGGACTGTGGAGATAGTCATTAGTTAGAAAACTCGTACGGGCATGTGGGTGGGAATTAGGGTGGGGACCACATGTCTTCAGAGCAATTGGTGGTACCTGGATGGCCAGGACCCGACGGCCATGTTATGGTGGGGTTTATGTGATATTACTATGTCCTAGTAGTTACATATTGTATTATAGGAGAAACCATGCCTTAAGTGCAATTCACTACCTGAGTTGAGAAGAAGGGACCACACAAAAATGTTGTGATCTAAAGGGGGTAATCTATCACCCTAGAATGACAAAGTGTCAAATGACTAAATGATTTGAATCGTCTGAGCATGTAGGTGGGGCTTAGTGTGGGGACCACCTATCTATGGGGAAACTGGTGGTACCTAATAGGCTAGGACCCGAAGACCATGTTATGGAGGGGTGTATGCCATGTCACTAGGGCCATGTTGTTAAATTTGGTATTAGAGGAGGAACTCGGCTTTATGTTCGTTGCACTGCCAGGGTTGAGATGTAGGGCCCACAAAGTGAATGTTGATATCTAAATGGGGTGAATCTAATAATCTAGATTGATAAAGGCTCAAATGACTAAATTATATTACGCATCTCAACAAGATGGACCTTATATTTTGGGAACCTACCTCATTAGAACTCCACAGTTAAGCGGGAATGGGATAAAGTTGTGATTTGGATTTTTGACCTTTAAGTAAGTTTCCCAAGGTGTGTGTTTGTGTGAGGAAAAAGCACACTGGAAATTATATGTGTTAGTCTTTGGGGACATTCATGAGTTAGTTAACCCGTTTAGGAATGTCGGTGGGCCCTAGGGTGGGGACAATGTGTCTACGGGGAAACTGGTGGTACTTGGTGGGCCAGGACCCGACGACCATTCTATAGTGGGGCAACTGTGTGTGAGTGATTAAATATCACGATGGAAAAGAAATGTGTTTTCTTATAAAGGACATGTTTTGGCCTATAAAGGTCACTTGTTTTCATTTTAGGACAGTCATTAGTCAGATAACCTTTTCTAGCATGTGGGTGGGCCTTAGGGTGGGGACCACATGTCTATGTGGCAACTTGTGGAACCTAGCAGGCCAAGACCTGACAGCCAAGTTATGGCGGGATGTCTGTTCTATCACTAGGGCCAAGTTATTACATTTGGTATCAGAGGAGGAACCCAACATTAAGTGTGGTGCACTTCCTTGGTTGAGATGTAGGGCCCATAATGAGAACTTTGTGATCTTAAGGGGGTGAATGTAACACCCTAAAATGATAAAGGGTAAAATAACTAATTAATATGACTCATATTAACAATATGCACCGTCCTTTTTGGGAACATACCAGATTAGAACTCAATAGTTAAGCGTGAATGGGGCTGAAGTAGTAATTAGGATGGGTGACCATCTGAGAAGTTTCTCAAGGTGTGTGTGAGTGAGGAAAAATCATACAACAGAGGACATGTGTGGGCCTATGGGGAAAATCATTAGTTAGATAACCTATTCAGGAATGTGGGCGGGCCCTTGGGTGGGGACCGCGTGTCTATGAGGCAATTGGTGGTAACTTGAATGTTAGGACCCGATGACCATGTTATGTTGGGGTGTATGTGCATTCACAGGGGCCTAGTTGTTAAATTTGGGATCATCCCCTTCCTCTTCAGTTTTCATAAAACAATAACACTCACTCGAGAATTTAGATGACACTTTATGAATACCTCTTTATAAATACAACCATGTTATGGTCAGGTGTATGTGTTGTCACCAGGGTCCAACTATTATAGTTGGGATCAATACCATCCTCTTATTAAGTTTTCATACAATAATAAAATTCACATGATAATTTAGATGAATCATTATGAATAGATCTTTGTAAATATGTGTAGGATTCCATAATTCAAGGATAATGTTTGAGAGAGAAAAATATTAGAAACAAACATAGCTGAATAAATTCTGGGCAATGGTAGATCCATTTAGAAACACATAAGGGTATGATAAAGTATGTAGAAAAGTTATGACGTTAATTACCAATGTGATCTATAATATCAAGAAGGAGACAAGCTGTTTCAAAAATATATATAATGGAAGAAGACGAAAAGATTTATAAATTTGATAAGAATAATCCCTATGTATATCAGTCCCTTTAAAATCCTTGATCGTTTCGAGAGGATATCTTATCAATCAACGCTTACACAAAACATATCTCATGTCTAGAATGTGTTCCATGTTTCTCTCCTGAGGAAGTTTACATCTGATCCTTCACATGTATTAGTGGTACCTAGTATGCTCGGACCCAACAACCGTGTTATTGTGGGGTGTCTATACTATCACTAAGTCCCAATGGTTACATTTGTTAATAGAGGAATAAACAATTCTTCATTATGGTGCACAGCCTGGGTTGAGATTTTAGTCCCACAATGATGACGTTGTGATCTAAAGGGTGGTGAATGTGACACTGTTGAATGATAATGGGTTAAATGACTAAATGATATGACTCATGTCAATAAGGTGCAACTTCCTTTTCAGGAGCCTACCTGATTTGAACTTCACAGTTAAGTGGTAATGGGATAAAGTAGTGATTATGATGGTTGAACTTATAGGATGTTTCCCATTGTGTGTGGGACTGAGGAAAAACACACTGTAAATGACATGTGTTATCCTTTGAGGACAATCCTTAGTCAGATATACTATTAGGGCATGTGGGTGGTCCACATGGTAGGGACCAAGTGTTTGTGGGGAAATTGGTTATAGCTAGCAGACCAGGACCTGCCGACTATGTCATGGAGGAATTTCTATGGTTTGAACAAGGCCCAGTTGTTATATTTATGATCAACACCTTTATATTATATTTTCATGCAACAATATCATTCACTCAAGAATTTAAATGACTCTTTATGAAAGCCTCTTCGAAAATATGGCCATGTTATGGTGGGGTGTAAGTGCTATCACCAGGGCCCAATTGTTATAGTTGGGATCAACACCATCCACTGTTTCAGTTTCATTCAACAATAACATTCACTCGAGCATTTAGATGACTCCTTACGAATACCATTTCAGAAATAAGACCATGTTATGGTGGGGACCACTTGTCCGTGGGGAAACAGGTGGTATCTGGCCAACAAAGACCTTATGACCATGATATGGAGGCAAGTTTGTGGTTCGGCCAGGGCCTAGTTGTTACCGATGGGGTCAACAACTTCCTCTTCAGTTTTCATACAACAATAAAATTCACTCGAGCATTTAGATGACTCTTTATGATTACCTCTTTAGAAATACCGACATGTTATGGTGGTTTTTTTGTGCTACCACTAGGACCCATTTGTTACAGTTGGGATCAACACCTTCCACTTATTCAGTTTTATACAACAATAACATTCACTCAATCATTTGGATGACTCTTTACAAATTCCTCTTTTCAAATATATGTATAATTCCAAAATTCTTGGATAATGTTTGGGATACAAAATGATTTGATACTAATATATTTGAATAAATTTTGAGAAATTCTATATCCATTTAGAAACACAAAATGGTGTAATAAATTCTATATAAAATATGTGAGGTTAATTAACATCATGATCTAAAATTTGATGTTGTGAAAAAGTGTTTCAGAAAAATTATAATAGAAGAATATGGACATATTTAAAATTTTTATAAAAATAAGACTTCTGTATATTAGTCCATTTAAAATCCTTGATCATTTATGGAGGGTCTCCTATCGATCGGTTCTTCCACCAAACCAATCTCATGTCTATGATGTGTTCCATGTAACTCTCTTATGGATGTGTACATCTGATCCTCCACATGTATTGAAATTTCAGATCATACTACTAGAGCATGATATTTTTTATGAGGAAAAACAATTATAGAATATAGATCCTATAGAGAATTTACAATGAAATTAGACCACTCACCTGCTCAAATTATTTTGGTGAAACCACAATCTTGACGATTCTATGTGGGAACTAGGCGATACAATGAGGTAGAAGTATCCTAATTTTTTTATACCAAAGAGTACGAATTTAGAGAGAAATTATATTTTTAATTGGGGTAAATTAAAACTCTTGGAGATTTTTTTAAAAAAATCAAAACAATTTATTTCCTTCAATATCTTATATTGCATGAATTGTCGAGTTTCAAAAAATAGTGATATACTATTAATATTATTTTTTTACATGACCATTATATGCTAGCTGTTAAAATTTGAAGAATGAATAGTAATAACAACATTTTAAATATTATTTTTCAGGTCTATATATAAAGAAAACATATTGATATTAAACTCCCAAAAGATCAGATGAGAGTTGGAACTGAGTAAGCTCTACAACTGACCATTGAGTTGAATATTCCACTTAATGATCCGTATATTACAGTTGTTAGTGATGCTATTGGAACATTCATATCATGGTCATCTAATATTATTTCGACACATGAGGAATGTATTTAAAAAAAATCATAAATAATGCAGAATTGATTACGCAAAAATATCTAAAGATAGGTATGGTAATATAGCTAGATTAAGTTATGGGAAATGGAGTTTGAATCATGAAAATCTAGTGAATCAACCCAGAAATAAAAAAGGACCTTTATGGAGTATCTTCTACCCAATAGTTCCACTGCAACGTTTATAATCATTAAAATTTCATGAAAATACATTAATTAAATAAAGAGATATATAATACATTCTAAACAAATAATAAATATATGGAACATTCATTAAATATGTAGTTTTTCTTGAGAGTATAAATAAGATTCTTAAATTTCAATGGATGTGAGTCTCTTTTATGAGTACGTACATAAGGTAAATTATAATAATACATCTATAAAAAAATGATATAATATTTTCTTTAATGTTAATAACTAATAAAATCTTCTATAGGTGTTTATATTGCTAATATATTAATGGAAAACTTCTGGAATAAGGATTCATCTTCCTTAATCCCAGAATCATTTATACGCAATAAACTTTTTTAGAGAAGGAAGAAATTTATAATAAATAAATGTGCTAAATATTTTTTATATGAAAAAAATTACATATGGTGAGAATATTTTATTCCTAAAATGTAGTGTTAGAACTAGTAAATCTAATAGAAAACATATTTTTTTTTCATTACATATTTGTTCCATTTTTTTAGAAAGAACTAGATACTCGATCAGTCAAAAATTGTTTTTTTATTATATAATATGGGAAAGAGCCCATTAGACAAGGGGATCATCATCGGGGTCTAAAAAGATGAAACCCAAGAGCATACCCTTGTACAAAATTTTTACATTCTTGAGGAAGTGATCCCAAAATAGAAAACATAATCAACAGATTCTCTAGACTACTCCCTCGAGAAAGGGAATCCTTAGAAAATTTATTCTCCCTATGCACATACTGTACCGAGAAACCATGTCTAAACTCCAAGGATAAACTATGAACAAGGTATGTTAGTTACGAAGGAGGATCCACCTGCCCATTTACGGATTGTACAATAGTTTCACAATCTGACTCCACCTATAAACACATCAACACTATGTCCTTGAAAATCATGATAATAGTGTGAATTGCCTTCAACTCCACACCTAGAAAACTCCCCAGACCATAAAAACCGTTGAAGGAAAACATAACTAAACCATACACATCATTCAGTAGATTTTCCTAGGAATTTAACCATTCATAAATGATCCATACACATTCATCTTATATCCATGAAGTAGTGGTCTCCATCTAATCAAGCTTCATTATGACCTAGTAGGGTCAGGTGTCCTTTTGGTTAACATGCATATGATATGAAATTGTTGTATACCTTTTTTCATAAAACCCATATCATGAACCATCCCTTTCATTCGAACATAGATAAAGGAAACTGAAGGTCGCACCTCTATCCTCTCCTTATTTTCTGACTCTTATAATGTCCAGAAAATAGAAATAACAATAATTCCATGACTCTTTTATTCCATTTCTTTATTTCCTTCTCCCATAAACCAGCTAACAATAAATTCTTGCATGGAAGAGGATTATTAATTTATCCAACCCCAATTACCCATGATAGAGGATAAATTTTTTTCCCATTTTCTTTGGATAAAAAGATGAAAGGATGACTCCGAATATGGGTTAGAACATCAATAACAGTGTGAGGCCATGGAAATACAGTTCTTCTAAACATTATCTTCTATAAGAAATTCTTGATTTCATTGCCTCCATACCATGAAATTGTTTTTTATTGGAAACTCTTTTCACCATATCCGAGTAGCCCTTTCTTAATGGTCCACTCAATTACTAAGAAGTATCATATAATCATGCATGTTGAAATGACCTGAAGCAGAACATGTAAAACAAACCCGATCGGACTCCTCATTAAACAAAATATCTCTATAGCTGACCATATTCTCCTGATGTAGAATGGAATCCATAATTCATATAAATCGAGAAGCCTCCTTAACTTTCATATCTATTATAGGACATATCATAAAAAACATCTCACCAACCCAATTATCACTCTATAAATTGATCTCACCTCTCACCACCACCCAACATGAGGATTCTTGAAGAATATCCAGATGATATAGAAAGGTTTTCACCATGCTAGAAAATTTTTGTACGCCCCACTCCTCCCAATGTTGTCTGTATTTTTTTCTAAGGACATTGGCCAAAAGTGATTCACCAACAATAAAATCACATACCATATGAGCCTGCATAGACTTTACTGTCAAAGATATGTCCCTAAGACAAACTCCTCCCTCTTCAATTGGTTTTTTAGACCACTCCATGAATCCCATTGAGCACTGCCCATGGAATTGGTATCCCATAGGAATCAATTCATATTTTTCTCCATCAATGAAATAACACCTTTAGGGGGATCTATAACATACATTACATTCATTGGAAATGAGGACAACACAATGTTGATAAATAACACACATTCACCGGGGGATATTTATCTTATCTTCAAACATAGAATCCCCCCAAGCATTCTGTTGATGAGGTCCGTAAAGATTAACTTTTTAACATGCCCATTAGAAATAAGAACCCTGAGTTAAATCATTGGAAACTTGTTTTGTTGGATTCCCAGGATGTCTTGGATGTCCAAATCCCTTCATCATGAACATTTACTTGAAATGAAAAAAGTTATCTTCCTCACATTGATACGATGTCCACTTAGTCGACCATAAGCCTCCATAATTTCCATAAGATTCATAATAGAATACCTCATTCCATTCAAGAAAATTAGAATCTCATTAGAAAACATGAGATTTGAAAGGAATCCATCCAAGTATTTGGTGTGATAATGTATAATCCTCATTTACTCTATGCATTTGTGTAAATTCTGTGAAAGGGACTCATGGGAAATGATAAACACTATGGGAGACAATGGGTCCCCTTCCTTACTCCCCTTGTGCTTTTCAAATAACCAAATCCCTTACCCAAAAGAGAGATGGTAATACATGGTGATGAATGAAAACGAAAGCATAGGTCACACACCTATTCGGTAAATTTCATTTTCCCAATGACCTGAATATTAAAACTCCAATTCATTTTGTCATATGCCTTTTCCATATCCACTTAAATGATGAAGTTGGACCCAATCCCCCTTTTATTAAAATCTTCCACAAAATCTTTGGCCATTCTAATCACCCCCTGTATACCCCTACCCATAATTAACTAATGTTGTTCCTGGGAAATCACTTTTGGAGTCATCTGTTTGGGTTTCATAGAAATCTGACATGCCAAAATATTATAAGAGACATTACATAAACAAATGGGTCATAAATGTTCAATAAAGGACGGTTCTTTGATTTTCAGTAACTGAACCACTCTAGAAGAACAAGTTCTCTTGTTAATGGCTTCTCCCCTAAAAAATATTAAATGGCCGCAGTCACATATATCCCCAAAAAATCCCCCTCTTCCACAAAGAAACTCCCTTGAAAACCATTCGGACCAGGTTCACTATCCAAATAAATGTTGTGTATTATTTCCCAAACCTCATTGCCTACTGGAATAACCATGGGAATGTTGTTATCATCCACCTTATGTTTGCTAGGAATGGACCCCATGAATGACTCATGCTCCTGACTAAAACACCACTGACCAAATTCCCTTGTATATCTCTAGCATGTAGAATCTCAAAGTTTTCCAAATCCAAATGTCCGGCTAAATTGAAATTATATATGTGAGATCCATCCTCAAGGTAAATGATGGTTTTAATATTATATATCTCCATAAAACATGCATGAGAGAAATAAGTATTGGGATCACCCTATTTATATAGATGTGAAGCATGACATACATGGACATTACATTACTTTTTCGGAATACTTAATACATAACAAAAACAGACACACACGGATCGTAATAGTTTTGTGTCTTTGGAAACTCAGAATATAATCTTCTAATCGTGGTGAATGATCTTCAACATCTCCAATATGATCTTCCCCTTTTTTTCCTTACCTAAAACCTTTATTTTAATCCTGGGGGAAAATAAAACATAAAAAGGGTGAGCTCAAATGCTCTGTAAGGGTAAGCATGGATAAAATAAAACATACCATATACATTATAACTTAAAAACATGAACATAATGTTTAAACATCAGAATCTTGAGAAATGACATAAATCATGGAAGTATGTAAGGCATAGATCATAAAGAAACATTAATCATAATAAAATAGCATTGGAATTAAACATGTAATTGTGGAAAACCATTAATCACATGATATGATTTCCATAGAAGCCAAGGCATTGCTGCCAAGACCATCTTAGTGGACAAAGTCCCTTTCTGAATCGAGTTCACTCCTCATTATAGTCCAGTATTACTGAACTAGTTTAACATTCCATTCCAGCCATGTATATCTCATGCGATATAAATCTTTACCCAATGCATTGGAGGGAGATATAGGTCCCACCCATCTCATAATGAAATCATTCTTACCTGTTCCACAACCTAAACATAAATCATTCATCATAACCCAAAGAATAAAATGGGATTCATAAACATCATTCCATCATCACATAATCCATATAAAAGAAATGGATATCATTTCATAATAAGAACATTGAAACCATGTAAATCATAGATACATTACACTTGAAACATACACATATGAAATAATGTCATCTTAGATGGAAAAATGTTTTTGATAAAACACTTGCAATGAATTCTTGAGGAAAATATCATTTCTTCTTCAAAATCATTTTCTTTTCACAAAATTCCATGAAATTTTAAAAGAAAAGTATTTTGTTGAAAATATTCATAAAACCTTGTAGAGTATTCTTCATGAAAATGAGGCGTTATGAAACGTAAAAATCTGTTCATGCCGTATAAGATAAAAATAAAATTCTTCTTGTACTTTTGTCAAAAAAGTCAAAAAGTACCTCGTATGGTAAAAAAAGATTCCTTACATACCATGTAGTAAAATTCAAAAAATGGGTAAAAACAGACATTAAACATACATGAAAACATTTTTAGAAAACATGGGCTTGGATGATAAAGATAACCCTAGTAAATACTTACGTACAAACAATCTCGAATAAAAACGAGATTGGAAAAGTTATCCTTTACCTTAGGTCTGATATGCTTCGTATGTATCAAAAACTCCTGTATAATTATTTAAATAATGTCATTTACTTATTATATAATCATATTCATTGTTATTATATCATATATGGTTCACTTATGGCTTTATATTACCCGTTCTTTTGTAAATTCATGTTAAAGTAGCGTTTTGGGTAAAATCGTTTCATTTGTCGTTCGTGTTTTAACTTGTAATTATTAATATGATTACATAGATCATGAATACTTACATACAGAATGTAAAACATGATTTATATATAATATATATTCAGAATATACATATATATAATGGATCGGTAAATGGAAAGAAATACATCGTTCATGGAGACGGTAGGCCGTACGTATGCATGAACGCTGTTTTCGTTTCCTTATTGAATTGAATGGAATTAAGTAGATGAAATAAATATATATATATACATAAATACAGTAGCATTATTATGTCATATATTTCATTATTACTTGTTATATATACTTTATAATCATTCTTGAATGGTTATCATGTAAAGTGAATCTCATCTCGTCGTGGATATGGTATTCCGTACGTACACATGAGAAAAGATATCATTCCCATGATCGTGGAATTGTATTAAAGTGTATGTATAATATTAAAGAATCAATATCACTTTACAATAATCATATATATTCATTACTTTCACCATTATATCCATCCAAGTAATGTGATGGTGGAAAATAGATTACACCACGGCGTGGAGACGATATTCTGTACGTACGCACGCGCGTTGATTTCATTTTCCGTAGGATGGATAGATGGTGAAATATGGTTGTTTCATACATATAATAACATATCAGTATACTATTGATACTTATGTTATTAGTTTATAATGAAACAACTAAATAAGAATAAGTGGAAGAAGAGATAAAGTTGAAAGAATCAGTAATGGATATTACCTCTTCTTTGAAGCGCCCCTTTGAGACATCCTCTTAGGGCACTAAAATTGGTCTTTGAAGAAGACCAGGACCTCTAGGATGTTTATATGCAAGTGTAGAAGAGAATTTGGATGGGTTTGGCCGAGGATGAAGGCTCAAAGTGGTGTGAGGATGAGAGGGAGGAGGTGCCCCTTTATATGGGAGGAGAGGGGCACCTTTGAAATAACTAAACATATTATTTTATTATAAAGACATATTCGGTTTTTAATAGCTCCAAATTGAGTTATTTATAAGATAAGGTGGGGATGGGTCGAAATACTCTAATCCAATAGAATTTAGACATGTTTAGGTTTCTATTTAAACCTTATCATTTAAATTTAACTTTAAGTTAGATAATTTAACTTTTACCATGTCTTCTTGTTTTCTTACACATTAAAGTTAATAAACATACTATAACAAGAAAAAAGAACCCCAATATGTTTATTATTAATATATATAACCTTATATAATTCATTTGGCCGATTATTAGATTTTTAGGAATAAAATAACAATTAATAATATAATATTTGTTTTAAAAATTATTTTATGTCAATTTTGACACTATTTGGTAATTGATTTTTTTAAAAATCATAACAGAATGATTAGTTCGAAAAAAGTTTACTAAATCAATACTCACATGTCATATTAACCTAGAAAATTAGTGTAATTAATAAAATATCTCAAATTACATTTATTTGGGTATTTATAACATCAATTATGTCAATATTTTATTAATAAGATAATTACTGCATCATCTTTGTTTCATAAATAAATTAAGTTATTTAATGACTAAATTTTTAAATAAAACCCATTATGTAGGAAATCGTTTTAGATTTCTGATGAATATTTATAGTCGAATTTATCTTCTGTATAACCCTATATTAAAAATGATTTACTTATTAAACATTGATTTTAACTATTTTAACCCTTCTTTAAATAAATTAATATTAAATGTCCTAATCTAACCCAATTGGACATAAATGGTCATATTTTATTCCTATGGTTGTTTTAGGTCGAATTAATCTTATCCAATAGAATTAGGACATGTTTTAGGGTAATAATAAAATCATTTCTACCCTTAATTATCCTATTTACTTTTAACTGTGGTAAATAAAAGTAAAAAGTTACTATTCAGCTAAAAAAAATTCATCTCATTGAACCACATTTTAGTCCATGATATTAACCGTGTCTCTCGTATTTTCAAAATTCCACTCACAGAAGTGGTAAAATAAGGTTTTATGAAAAATTCATTTTTTTAACTACAACTTAGTGGTTTCACTATTCATCAAAAATGAAAGTTTCCAGAAAAATACCAAAAATTAGGCCTAAGATATATTTCATATTATGAATTCAAAAATGATGTCTATTTTACAAAATTCAAAACATATCAGTTGAATTAATTAATTTAAAAATTAATTCCCATCGTCAAAAAAATAGCGTGTTTTTAAGAGATAATAATTATCAAAAGATTGACACTTGTTTATGTCTGGTTTAAATGTGAAATGACATCCAATGACCAACATTGTATTAAATGGTAAAAATATTTTCTAAATATACTTTAAAACCACTAAAATTTATAATTTATCACTATTAATTATTTTGATTAATAAAGTTATTTTTAATTAAAATTTATTAATTTTCACTATTCATCGGAATATGAATGTAATCCGAAAAGTACCAAAAATTTACCCTAAGATAAATTCGATATTCCGAATCCAAAAAAGAATTCCATTTTGAAAGATAAAATTTATAAAATTTCAAAAATTGGGTATTACTATTCATAACGGCTAGTTCATAATAATATTATAATAATATCTCGTTTAGTGAAACTCGGTATTGTGTACTACACACGCTATCGAGGAAGGTATTTATTGTGTGTAATGCAAGCCAAGTCAGGGATGCGTGTCGTTCAATCTCCTTTTGGTGTAGCGTACAAGACAAGAAATTAATGAAATTAAAAATAATATTTTTCATAAAATCTCAGGGTGTTACATTCTACCCCCCTTAAAATGAATTTCGCCCTCGAAATTCGTTGGGGTTATAAATGGTTTACTACTCGATAGTTTCTTTAATATAAACATAGATCATAAAAAGGAATACTAAAACTTCATTTAAAAAAATAATGTTAGAAACATAACGGATACCCAAATAACTCATCACTGGGTTTCTACATAGGAGAACATAGGTGAAAATATGGATATGGAAGGGAAATCTGACCATCATGTTCTGATGGAGAGTCATAGAGAACATGGCTATGAAAAATCCATCAATCACAAAGCCATATATTTGTGATGATCTAAGGTACCATCTGATTCCTCAGATATAAGGGCACTATAACAACATTTTTGGTTTTCAAGTTTATTTCCCTAAATTTGATGAAATTCGAATTAGAAGAAATACATTTGTGATTTTGGTACAGTCTCACTGTTGTTGGTTCTTTGGAAAATTTCTACTTCGTCTCTTAAATAAATGAAGTTGAATTTGTCATTCGTGAAGTGTTAGAAGATCATGTGATAGAATGATGGGTCATTCCATCTGTCTCAAACATAAGGTTATAAAAGTTATCAAAAATACATAAGTCCATCTATAGTGAGATCAATCATATATAGTTCCTAAAATGGACTTATAATTCATATATCATATTTCTTAATATAATAAAACTAGTTTCAACTAAACAGGGACTTCCTGTAGGCCAGTGGTAGGCGATAAAGGCCAGTCGCACTTCGGTTGTGGGTTCGATTCCCATTGCCTTGTCCGACGCGATGGGTTATCGCCCATCCTGCTGGTTGTCCTTTTTCTAAAACAACATTTCTATAACATACAATAAATTATATCGAAAAAAACTTCTATCCTTAAACAATACTAACTTATGTCCAACCTAATCCATTCCAATATTTAGGCTTATCCATAATACTGCAGTCCACTCTCATATTATAGTGAAAACGATTACCAAAGATTTCATATAAAAATCATGTTAATACCATCGTTGGTCCCCATATATCATAAGATATTCCTTGTTTGTCACATTCCAAACATTCTAAGGCCTTAATAATGTATTATCTTGAAAAATGAATACCCATTGAATCATAGTGAAAACATGAATTCTGTCAAAATTTAACTATTTCCACATACCAAAATACAAAAATTCTATATACTCAAACCATGATATAAACTTCTCTTTATATCAGTAATGAGATCATGAAAACTATCAAACATTTAATTATCTCCTTATCCCTTCATTATGCGCATATCATCTACTTTCCAAAAATATCTTAATAACCTTTCATGGTTACTAGTACCATTAATCATACACTTTCAAAACATTGGAAAGACAACAATGTAACAATCCTAAGATGTCTCTTTATTCCATAGTACCATGAGATTACTTATACAACATTACACTTGATAAACATGTAATCATTACACTACCTTCTTAAAACATTGTCTTAGCTTCAACAATTCTTTCATCTCACGTATCATTTGTAGTCTCTTCATCATCATCAACATAAATACTTCCCATATGACCGTACTAATTCTCTTCATGAGACTTTCCCTTAGGGCATTGGTTTGCATAATGCCGGTACATTCCACATTTAAAACATTTAACCATTGTTGATGTCGTAACAATACCATTATCCTCATCCATGGTGTTAACTAAACCTTTTCCTTTGAACTTACTGGTTTTGTGTCCTTCTTTTCCACACCAAAAGAATCTTCCAGATCCTTTGAAACAATCTCCCCGATACCTCTTCCCACATGATTTACATGAGTGAAATTGAACTTTCTTTCCTCTATGATCATCATAAAACTCCATCATTCTCTTATTATCTGAGTCGGGAAACTTACCAAAGTTGATATTATTGATCATATTATGAGATTGCTGATTAGGCATAATAACGATGTTTGTACTTCCAAATCCCTTTTCATTTGGTTTCTCAGGAATAATATCATTCCAATGACCGTCATATCCTCCATTATCATGAATCTTCTTGTTTGCAGACATTTTCTAAAACCTAAAAAAATAGTGTGAGAGGGAAAATCAAGCTATGGAAAACAACATAGTAAAGGGGGAGCACCCTCAATATCTAACATCATAGGTTAAATTCTATGATCGTTAGCATAGTTCTACGACTATATCCTATAGGTATACTTATCCTTAGAGACATCCCTAGACATACCTTAGAAATATCTCTAGGGATCTCACTAACATTTTCGCATCCTTGTTTCTAAAGGTTGGCTAAACCTTTCCTCTAATACCAATTGTAGAGTCCCGAAGCTTGACGTACATGGACAGTACATTACATTTGTGGAATACTTAATACATAACAAAACAGACACACAAGTAGCGTAATAGTTTTGTGTCTTTGGAAACTCGGAATATAATCTTCTAATCGTGGTGAAATATCTTCAACATCTCCCAGAAGATTTTTCCCTTTCTGTTTCCTTACCTAAAACCGTACTTTTAATCCTAGGGGAAAATAAAACATAAAAAGGGTGAGATCAAATTCTCAGTAAGGGTAAGCATGGATAAAATAAAACATACCATATACATTTGACCTTAAAAACATGAACATAATGTTTAAACATCAGAATCTTGAGCAATGAAAAAAATCATGGAAGTACCTAAGGAATAGATCATAAAGAAACATTAATCATGATAAAATAGCATGGGAATTAAACAAGTAATTGTGGAAAACCATTAAGCACATGATATGATTTCCATAGTAGCCAAGGCATTGCTTCCAAGACTATCTTAGTGGACGAAGTCCCTTTTTGAATCGAGTTCACTCCTCGTTCCAGTCCTGTATTACTGAACCGGTTTAACTTTCTGTTCCAGCCATGTCTATCTCATGAGATATAAATCTTTACCCAATGCATTGGAGGGTTATATAGGTCCCACCCATCTAATAATGAAATCATTCTTAATTGTTCCACAACATAAACATAAATCATTCATCATAACCCAAAGAATAAAATGGGTTTCATAAACATCATTCCATCATCACATAATCCATATATAAGTAATGGATATCACTTCATAATAAGAAAAGTGAAACCATGTAAATCATAGATACATTACACTTGAAACATACACATATGAAATAATGTCATCTTAGATGGAAAAATGGTTTTGATAAAACACTTGGAATGAATTCTTGAGGAAAATATCCTTTCTTCTTCAAAATAATTTTCTTTTCACAACATTCAATGAAATTTTAAAAGAAAAGTATTTTGTTGAAAAT
The DNA here is from genome assembly GCA_963277665.1 of Viscum album. Taxonomy (NCBI): domain Eukaryota; kingdom Viridiplantae; phylum Streptophyta; class Magnoliopsida; order Santalales; family Viscaceae; genus Viscum; species Viscum album. Next base: position 1,799,014,299 of record OY728127.1, on the reverse strand, counting down.
TTTCATAAAACATTGTAGAGTATTCTTCATGAAAATGAGGCATTATGAAACAGTAAAAATCCTTTCACGCCGTTAAAGTTAAAAATAACATTCTTCTCGTACTTTTTTTGGAAAAGTCAAAAAGTACCTCATATTGTAAATAGAATATTCTTTACATACTATATAGTAATAGTCATAAATGGTTAAAAAACGATTAAACATACATGAAAACATTTTCAGAAAACATGGGCTTGAATGATAAAGATAACCCTAGTAAATACTTACCTATAAACAATCTCAGATAAAAACGAGAGTGGAAAAGTTATCCCTTACCTTAGGTCTGATATTCTTTGTACGTATCCAACCATCCTGTATAATGATTTAAAAAATGTCATTTACTTATTACAGAATCATATTCATTGTTATTATATCATATATGATTCACTTATGACATTATATTACCCGTTCTTTTGTAAATTCATGTTAAAATAGAATTTTGGGTAAAATCGTTTCATTTGTTGTTCGTGTTTTTACTTGAATTATACATATGATTACTTAGATCATGATTACTTACATCCAGAATGTAAAACATGATTTATATATAATATATATTCAGAATATACATATATAAAATGGATCGGTAAATGGAAATAAATACACTGTTCATGGAGATGGTAGGTCATACGTACGCATGAACGCTGTTTTGGTTTCCTTATTGAATTGAATGGAATTAAGTAGATGACATAAATATGTATATACATAAATCCAGTAGCATTATTATGTCGTATATTTCATGATTACTTGTTATATATACTTTATAGTCATTCCTGAATGGTTATCATGGAAAGTGAATCTCATCATGTCTTGGAGACTGTATTCCGTGCGTACGCACGAGTGATGATATCATTCCCATGATCGTGGAATTGTATTAATGTGTATGTATAATATTACAGAATCAATATCACTTTACAATAATCATATATATATTCATTAATTTCACCATTATACCCATCCACGTAATGTGGTGGTGGAAAATAGATTACACCATGGCGTGGAGATGGTATTCTGTACGTACGCACACACGGTGATTTTGGTTTCCGTAGGATGGATAGATGGTGAAATATGGTTGTTTCATACTTATAAAGTTGAAAGAATCGGTAATGGACATTACCTCTTCTTTGAAGCGCCTCTTTGAGACCCCCTCTTAGGGCACTAAAATTGGTCTTTTAAAAAGACCAGAACCTCTAGGATGTTTCTATGGAAGTGGGGAAGAGAATTTGGCAGGGGTTGGCTGAGCTTGAAGGCTCAAAGTGGTGTGAGGAAGATAGGGAGGAGGTTCCCTTTTATAAGGGAGGAGAGGGTCACCTTTGGAATAACCAAATATATTATTTTATTATATAGTCATATTCGATTTTTAAGAGATCCAAATTGAGTAATTTCGTAGCTAAGGTGGGCATGGGTCGAAATCCACTAATTCAATAAAATTTATACATGTTTAGGTTTCTATTTAAACCTTATCATTTAGATTTAACTTTAAGTTAGATAATTTAACGTTTACCGTGTCTTCTTGTTTTCTTACACTATAAGGTTAATAAAAGTACTATAACAAGCCAAAAGAACCCCAAGTTGTTTATTATTAATATATATAAACTTATCCAAGTCATTTGGACGATCCTTAGATTTTTAGGAATAAAATAACAATTAATAATATAATATTTGTTTTAAAAATTATTTTATGTCAATTTTGACACTATTTGGTAATTGATTTTTGTGAAAATCATAACAGAATGATTAGTTCGAAAAAAGTTAACTAAATCCATACTAACAAGTCATATTAACCTAGAAAATTAGTGTAATTCATAAAAAGTCACAAATTATATTTATTTGGGTATTTATAACATCAATTATGTCAATATTTTATTAATAAGATAATAACTGCATCATCATTATGTCATAAATAAATTAAGTTATTTAATGTATTAAAATTATAAATAAAATACCATTATGTATGAAATCTCTTTAGCTTTCTAATGAATATTTATAGTAGAATTTATCTTATGTTTAACCCTATATTAAAAATGATTTACTTATTAAACATTGATTTTAACTATTTTAACCCTTCTTAAATAAATTAATATTAAATGTCCTAATCTAATCCATGTGGCCCTAAATGGTCATATTTTATTCCTAAGCTTGTTTTTGGTGTAATTAATCTTATCCAATAGAATTAGGACATGTGTTAGGATAATAATAATATCATTTCTACCCTTAATTATCCTATTTATTTTTAACCGTGGTAAATAAAAGTAAAAAGTTACTATTTACCAAAAAATATTTTCATCTAATTGAACCAAATTTTAGTCTTTGATATTAACCGTGTCTCTCATATTTTCGAAATTCCACTCACAGAAGCGGTAAAAAAATGTTTTATGAAAAATTCGGTTTTTTAACTACCACTTTGTGGTTTCACTATTAATCAAAAAATGAAAGTTTTTAGAAAAATACCAAAAATTAGGCCTAAGCTATATTTGATATTATGAATTCAAAAATTATTTATATTTTACCAAATTCAAAAAATATCAGTTACATTAATTAATTTAAAAATTAATTCCTGTCGTCAAAACAAATAGCGTGTTTTTAAGAGATAATAAATATCAAAAGATTGACACTTGTTTATGTCTGATTTAAATGTGAAATTACATCCAATGAACAAAATTGTATTAAATGGTAAAAATATATTTTAAATATACTTTAAAACCTCTCAAATTAATAATTTGTCACTATTAATTATTTTTATTAAAAAAGTTGTTTAAAATTAAAATTTAGTAATTTTCACTATTCATCAGAATATGAAAGTTATCCGAAAAGTACCAAAATTTCACCCTAAGCTAATTTCAATATTCCAAATCCAAAAATGAAGTCCATTTTGAAAGATAAAATTTATAAAATTTCAAAAAGTGGGTATTACTATTCATAACAGCTAGTTCATAATATTATAATAATAATATCTCGTTTAGTGAAACTCGGTATTGCGTACTACACACGCTATCGAGGAAGGTCTTTATTGCGTGTAATGCAAGCCAAGTCAGGGATTCATGTCGTGCAAGCTCCGTTTGGTGTAGCTTAGAACACAAGACATTAATGAAATTAAAAAGAATATTTTTCATAAAATCTTGGGGTGTTACACTATTTTATTTATCTGACCCTGGAACGGTGCCTATAGATTCTTTAAATATTAAGTAACCTCTCAGCCAAGTAGTAACATTTATCACATAGCAAGAAGAAGACACTCTCATCCCATATTCTCTAGAGTTGGTACTCCAAATTATTAATTTCTATCTAGAGGAAAACCACAAAACTATTTGCCATTGGATTACAAATTAGCCAGTGAGAAATATCTGCCATTAGCCGCTTTAACCACCCAATAAGCTCTGCCCAAGCCCTCTTATTTATCTCATGTTCCCAAGAGTTAATTATAATTTTTTAAAAAAACCCTCAAAACTATGTCATTTAGATGAATACAATAAATACTTAAACTCTTGACCCATTCATTTGAGATCAACCAATAGCGGGGCATGGTCCGAAAAAGAATGTGATAAGTGCAAGACAGATGAAAGAGAAAAGGTATCTAACCCATGGATGTTGGAAAGGAAAATATCTAGATGAATCCATATACACCTAATACCTTTTTTATTATTACTCCACGTATATTTAAACCCATTGAAACCCAAATTCAAAATTCCCTTTTTATACATGAAGTTCCTGAAGTCAATTATACCGCTGATAAAAGTCTCTGATCCACCAATATTTTCTGAAACATCAATAATCTTATTGATGTCCCCAGTGATGAACCAGGGTAAGCCTACTGGATCAACAGCTTCAAGACACTCCCCTAGGTCCCGTTTTCCTTCATGTCATTACTAGCATAAATGAATGAAAAACATATTTCAGTACCTTTGAACCCAATATTCAGCAATATAAATTGCTTCATTGCCTACATCAATTCCACCTATATGCTAAATTTCCAAAAAAATCCTAATGTATTTATTCGTGGGATGGTCATGCATGAAATTCCTGAATCCCATATTCTTCGAAAAATAACTGATTTTACTAATATCTTGTTTTGGTTCCAAAATCATATATAAGGAAACACCATATCTCTGATACTTAGACGCCAAGAATGAATATTTTTCCTATACTTCTAGACCCTGAAAATTCCATATAATCAAAGAAACCATTATTAGATAGAGCTTTTGGCCTTCCATCTATTATTACCTGGACTCGTAACAAATAGATTTCTGTAGCACTCATCCTTGGACATCGATCGTGCAACTGTCCTAAAAGATCATTTCGAAATGGATCCTTTCTTTTCCATGAGAATCTTATACTTCAATAGGATATATAGTTCTTCCAGTAAGTAAATCATATTACTCTTAGGAGAATGAAGAGCCACTGGATCCACCTTTTCCTAAGTAAATCCATCAAACACCAACCGTGCAGGTGATCTACGGGATGCAACAATTTCACTAGCCACCCCATCTGGTAAAGCCCACCTTAATGGTTTAGTGTTTTCATCCCTTGAGTAACCCATCTTGGCCAAAAGGGATGATTTATTGATTTCATAATGAAGAGTATAAGGGATATGATCATCTGTATATGGTGATGATAATCCCTAAGGTATGTCCACAACCACGCAAGCAAGGAAGAGACCCTTTCTTCCATTGAAAAGGGTAGTGGACATCGACAGATTTAGTTCTGTCAAACTCGATTCTGATAATTTCATCAACAATCCATTGGGTTGTAACAGTAAAAAATTGGACAATGTAAATTCCTCTGACAAAAACATTCCCACCTTGGTCCCCTCCTCTATACTACAATACTTTTCTATCATTATTCCCAAATGAGTCAAAAATTAAAAAAACTCTGGAGTATCATTGACTTTTGCCTCCCCCTTTGAGGAAGATGAAGGTCTATCCAATGAAGATGACGTCATGTTGGTGACTCCCAGAAAGGCCATCTTACAACGAGATCCAACCACATCCCTAGACAAAGAAGACTCTAGATGAGCACTGTGGCCATGCAGGGACCCCAGATTTCAATGTCTTGCCTTCCCCTATCTACAGATCTCCACAGATTTCACTTGGAATCCACAAACCGAGCAAAATTTTGGTGGAGCATGGAACACCAAACACTACAACCATAAAATACCCTCAATATATTTTATGAGTAAATATGAAGGAAAGTTTACCGAAAGCTTCATATCAACACAAATGTGGGGGTTAGCAGCATCCATTAGCAATGTATATGGTGTCAGCATGTTTTCCAACATAAAATTTTGGTGATTAACTACTGTGTTAGTTATCTAGTTTTGGGTTTGACCTTAGAAAAATATTTGGGGGAGTTAATCATGAGTGTCCAATGTTTATAAATTATTTTTTATCAATACATCAAGGAAAAGTTTAATAGAGAAAGTCAATTTCTTTAAAAACATTTGTTCAAGAAACATGGTTAGAATATATATAGTAATAATGAATACAAGACATCAAACAACTTATTTGGTAAATTTTATAATAATAATATCTAATTTTTTAGTCAATTTATTTATCATTTTTTTCTATTACTTTTTGTTGAAAAATATAAAAATAGTTTCAAAATGTATATCAAATGCTAAAGACCATGAACATGATCTCGGATTGTTTTCAAACCTTAAGGAAAATATAAAAATAAAATTTTTGATATGTAAGAATTAACAGAATGTCTTTATGACACATGATATCGTTCGTATGATTCTATGTGTGTTTTTTTAATTATAAAAGTTTTATTTTTGATTAAAACAAACATCATACAATCAAAACTGATAAAATGAAATATTATTATTTTCAAATATTATAAAAATGATCCACACTTCATTTTCATATGTATGAATCGACCATACATAATTTAAGATATTATGTGTTCTATATGACCCTAAGAATGTCTTTTCAATATAAAATTACCATTTTTTCTTAAAAAGAGTTCCGAAATAACGAAAAATATGAAAATGATCTCAGATTATTTTAAAACATTGCTAAAATGATCCATTGTTCATTTTTCACTTTTCTTAATTGACTGAACATCAATCAAATGCATGTTGTGAAAAGGTATTAATAAAATTGTGTGATTTGAGTTTAAAATAGACATTAATTTTAGTAAAAATGATATCTGACATAATAAAAACCATTAAAACATGTTTGGATTGTTTTGATACATTAGTTCAATGATACCTTATCGATTTTTGACTGATATGAATCAATTATACCTAATTATGATGCATATTCGTCCTTGTATGACGCAAATTGATTTGATGTAGTTTCAAATTGTCTTTTTATAAATATATTTTTTCATATTTATGTTTCATTTATTTCATTACATTTTTACTAACTTAAGAATAGTTTTTTTATATAGGTGTATTATTTTGGTCATGTGGGGGTGGTTTTTTTTCAAACATCTCATTTTTTTCACTAATTAGGCTTTGAGGCATAAACTATTATAATGTCAACAAGGAAATGGATCAAATATATATATATATATATACATCATGAAAAGGTGGATTATTAATACTTTTTTAGATAATTTTGTCACCATTTTATCTTCTATTTTGACGTTAATTTCCATATAATTTTTGTCTAATAATTATTTAGTTTTTTCAATGATCTTTTGGGAAGTCATATTTTTCTTCCATCTGTGTGCAGAAATCCAAAAAGTTGAAAACATGTTAAATTTGGATGAGGCGTTTCAAGAAGTAGGGGGTTTACACATCCTTCCAAATAGAACACTTATTTATTTTCAAGCCTAGTGTATAAATTTTATTGTCAAAAAACTCAACATAATAAATTAGCCACACCTTTATATGATACACATTGGGCTCTATATGACTTGAATTATCTAGTTTCAGTTTAATGTTAATATTTTATTTAATTATTGTTTCAAATTTTTGTTTAATTTTTTCCTTTATAGTATTTCTAACATAAAATTTATTTTCTTGTGTAGTTGGATTCTTTTTTTTTTTGATATGGGGAAGTTTTTTTGAATATGTTCTATATCATGAGAGATTGGACTTCAAGGCTGCAACTAAGATAATGGAAATAAAGAAATGTGTCATGATTGTATAAAGACATCATCAATGGTGAATTCTAATGAATTCTGTAATTAATTTTTTCACCATTTAATCTACTATTTTTTTCATTTTTAACTAATAATTTTTATTTTTTCACATATCTTTTTCAAATTCGTTTTTTTTCATTCAATTTTCTGCTACAATTTAGAAGGGAGTGAACTTGTTGCCTTTGGATACAGAATTTCAGGAGACATGGGGTTTCTACATCAATCAAATTAGAACATTTTCTTCTTTTATGGCTAAGTTTATTATGATTAAATAAAATCCCACATCATTTATGCAATAAAACACACCACAATCTAATACAAAGTGTGCTCAGTATGACTCAAAATGTGTGTTTTTAGTTAATAATTTTAATTTTACTTCTAAACACACATTACATAATCAAAACAATGAAAACACATTCAAATTTCCTTGATAATTTAGTAAAATTATCCATACGCCATATTTAACATGTAGTAATCAGACACACTATAATCCAATATATTGTTTGATAGGTATGACTATATGTGTTCCTTTTTATTTAAAATTGACAATATTTTTAGTAAAAAACAAAAGTGATGAACATTAAACAAAGGAAATTAATTTGTATTTCTTTTATACCTTATGAAAATGGTCAATAAATCATTTGTGATGTGTAGGAATCAGACATACATCAATCTGATACACAATGTTTCTGGTATGACTCCAACTCTATCTTTTTATTTAAAATTGAAATTAATTTTAGTAAAAAATATTAGTGAAATACCTAAAGCATGGAAAAACAATTAATATTATATTTGTAAATTTATTAAAATGATATAGAAGAAATTATTTACATGTAGAAATCATCTTCATCTCAATCTAATGCACAGTGTTCCCAACATGTCTCAAAGTGTTTATTATTAGTTTAAAATGACATTTTAGTTCAAAAAGTGTTTTATTCAGTAAAAACTAACAAAACACACTCTTTCTCCCTATATAATATAATTTAATGATTCATAAGTTAATTGGGAATTGTAGGAATTAGTCTCACATCAAACTGAAATAATATGTGACCCATATGACTAAAAGTGCATGTTTCCAATTTAAAGTGACATAATACTAAAAGGAAAAAGTGACATAGTCAATACGAATAAAACGAAGTTATATTTTTTTATAATTTAGGAATATGATTCTTTGGTAATTTAATATGTTTTGGAATCAACCACACATCAATATGACATGCGGTGATACTAATATGACTCCAAGTATGACATTTTATTTATAATTGATATTAATTATAGTAAAAAATACATGTGACATACTAAAAACTGATAAAATGAATTTATATTGTTTTTATATTTTAGTAAATGACTCCATAAGTAATTTTCCAAATGTATAAATTGGTGTCACCTCAATCTGATGCACACTTTTACAGGTATTACTCCATGTGTGTCTTTTCATTTAAAATTGTCATTAATTTTATTAAAAATAAAAATTAGCATACTCAAAACCAAGAAAACAAATTCATACTATTTTTATAATTAATAAAAAGGATATGTAAGTAACATTGTTATACAGGAATCATGTTAACCTAAATATGGTTTAATTTGTTCCTGATATAAATCAATGTGTTTGTTATCATTCTAAAATTGACTTTTTAGTTCAAAATTTTTGTCACTAACAGAAAATAGAGACAACACAGTCGATTTGTGTTGATAATTTATGTAAATATTTAATAAGTATTTTTTATGTGTGGTAATGAGTTTCAATTCAAATCGACAAACGATGTGACCGATATGACTCAATGTATATGTTTTCAATTTAAAATCACATTTTAGTAAAAAATTTAGATGATACTCAAAAAAAAAAATATTCAAATTATATTGATACATTAGTGAATGGATCCATATAGAATTTTTGAGATGTATTAATCAAAAACATTTAAATTCGATTCCCGGTGTAATCGGTATGAATCCCTGTTTTTTTTTTAATTAACATTAATTTAATAAAAAAGAATAGTTACATACTCAAAAAAAATAAACATTTTTATTTATCTTTTACTTTAGTAAAATAATATATATGTTATTTTTGACATGTATTAATAATACAAACCTCAAACTAATTCATGTTGTTTTCAATATGACTCATAGTGTGTATTTTTAATCAAAAATGACATTAATTTTATGAAAAAAAGAAAAGTGACATACTCAAAAAAAGAAAAATCATTCGTATTATTTTAATAGTTTTGGAAAATGATCCATATGTCATTTTTGACATGTAGGAATTATTCCCACCGCAATATGATGCACAGTATTCCTTATATCACTCTTACTTTTTTTATTTAAAATTAACATTAATTTTAGTAAAAAATACAAGTGACATACACACAAATGATAAAAAACAATCTTATTATTTTGATAGATTAGTAAAATGAAACATAAGACAGTTTTTATGTGTATGAGTCATCCAAACCTTATTATGGGTTTTTGTATTCCCAGTATAACTCCAAGTGTTGTTATTTATTCAAAAAAAGACATTTTAGTTTGAAAAGTGTTTCACTCACTGAAAACTGAGAAAACGTTCTCGTATTTTTTCAATAATATAAAACATGTTTTCTAATCCTTATTTTATGTGTACGGATCGATCTCACATAAAACTGAAACATGATGTGACCTAAAAAAGGAAAGGGAAAAAGGACTGTCAAGATCTTATCACGGTTTTCATATGTTGGAAGGGTTCTTAGTGGTGTATTTGGGATCACTCTTTATGTAATAGGAGTATTAATGATCCTTATGGATTAACATTAATGGAAGAGTCATGGTGCCCCTTCAGGCTGTGATTATATTGGGTAAATGGGTCTAGTGGAAAATCCCTAGTAATGGTTAGAAAATCAACAATGATGAATCGTTAAATATTAGAATCATGAAAGGGTTGGAGATGTTTGTGACTCTAAGTCATCAATATTTTTTCCTTTAGTAGAATATATGTCCAAGGATACTATCTTGTAGCTGATATTAGGTATGTTATCAATGGTCTGGAAATTTGCCTTTCATATAAAATATATATCACTAGTTTTGAAACTGATTCTGTTGTCATCTTCAAATATCTCCATGGGTAGATCATTCCCCCTTGGACCATTTTCTATATCATATGTATATTCTGGATCTCATTGGGCGATCCAAACTAAACCATAATTGGTTTGAAGGAAAATATTTTTCAGATAGACTTGCTTCAAATGGAAATAAAATAACCCCTGATCATTTATTCTAAACTTGGTTCCCTATGCTCAAAGTGTATTAATTGTGTTCAGTCTGATGCACATTGATTACACTACTCCATGCCTCCTTTTCATTTTTGTGTCCTTCTTTCATTGATTAATCGAAATCCTGCTCATCGTAAATTTTAGAAAATAAAAAATGTGACATACTCAAAACCCCTAAAAATGCATTCAGATTATTTTGATACTTTAGAAAAATGATCTAAAAGTAATTTGTGATATGTAAAATGTAATTTAGCCTCAATCTAATTCACGGTGTTACTAGTATAACTCTAATTGCGTAATTTTATTTAAAATTGAATTTTTTTTAAAAAAAACAAGTGATATACTCGAAACAAAAAAAACATTTGTATTATTTTCATATTTCAAGACAATGATCGATATGTCATTTTTTATGTGTAAAAAACATTCAAACCTAAATTTGATGCATTTTGTGACTATTATGACTCCATGTGTGTATTTTAATTTAAAAGTGGCATTAATTTTAGTTTTAGAAAGAAAATTTACGTACTCAAAACCAAAAAATATATTCATATTATTTTGAAACTCTACAAAAATGAACAATAATTAATTTTTGACATGTATAAATCGGCCTCACCTATATCTGATTGATAGTGAGACCGATATGACTCATAGTGTATGTTATCAACTTAACATAGTTATTTTAGTTCAAAAAGAGTGTCAATTAGTGAACACTGATTAAACATGCTAGGATTGTCTTGATAATTTAGAAAAATGATTAATAAGTAATTTTTCATGTGTAAGAATTTGTCTCACTTCCAACCGACACACAATGTGGCCAGTATGACTTGATGTGTGTGTTTCCTATTTTTAATAACATTTTAGTAAAAAATACAAGTGACATACTCTAAACTAATAAAATTTATTCATATTGTTTTGATACTTTATTAAACTGATACATAACTCCTTTAAAACATTTAAGAAATATATGTGCCTCAATGCGACACATGATGTAAACAGTACAACTTGACGTGTGAATTTTTATTTAAAATTGACATTAATTTTAGTTATATGGAAATGTAACATACTCCAGACCAAGAAATCACATTAATATTTTTCTGATACTTTAGGAAATAAATTAATAGGTTATTATTTAAATGTGTTAATTATCCTCACCTCAATCTTATAAAAAATGTTCCTGGTATGGATCAAAGTGTTCTTTATTAGTTTAAAATTGACATTATAGTTTGAATAGTGTGTTGCTCCTTGAAAAAGGAGAAAAAAACACAGTCATTCTTGATACATTAGTACAATGAATCCTAATTCATTAGTGTCCAATAGTACTCAGTCTCACATCATGCCAACACATGATGGGAATGTTATAACTAAATGTGTGTGTTTCCAATTTAAAATGACATTTTTTAGAAAAAAACAGTAGTGAAAATCATAAAATTGATAAAAAAGTATTTTAATGGAAATGAAACTTTAGGAAAATTATGAATATTTCATTTTTGACATATATAAATTTATCACTTTTCAATCTGAAACATGATGTGGTCTGTATAACTCTAATTGCATGTTTATAATATATATGATCCATTTTAGTTTTAAACATCCATCACATCGCGAAAAATATGAAAATGAGATCATATCTTTTTCTCAGCATTTATCTTTTCCTAATTAATTAATTTCCATATCATTTTCATTTTATACATATTTAGTTAATTTTAATAAAATATAATGCTTAATGATGAAAAAAAATTGGGGGATATGTAAAGAATCAATCGCAACTCAATCTGATCCATTATATTCCTAGTATGAAATAGTGTTTAGTTTAAAATTGAAATTTTGTGTTAAGTTTATTTCTTTGTAGTATTACTAATATAATAATGTTTTTCTCATACATGAGAATCCCTTCTCATAATCTAGGGTCGTTTTTTCATCAATTTCATGGCTGGGGTTCAGAGGACAAGGACAAAGGAACATTGATGTTTTTTAATGTCTTTGATAATTTTAACATACTCATGTAATTGTAAAAACAAATGTTTCAATTATTTAAAATAGTGTTTTTTGTGTGTATGTGTTTTAAATTTTATTTCATTTAAATTATATATTTTCAACTAGTTTTTATTATGTTTCTTATATTATATTGTACATTAAATTTAATATAATTATCTAGTATACCACTCAATCAATGATACTAGAAGTGCTGATAAAGGAGCTCCTTCATCAGTAATATAAACACTAAAAATGGGAAAATTCATGAACATCATTTTTAGAAATGATGAAGGAAACCCATTATCATTTCTTTTAGTAGAGCTGATAAAGGACCTCACCTTATTATAATTTTTATTGAGGCCAATAAAGGAAACATTTATCAGTGATAAATAAAAGAGATGATACAATTATAAAGATTTAAATAATGCTCTTATAGTCAACACCTTTTCCTCACTGAAAATAGAAATTTTACTACTATTAAAGGACTTTTTAGTATTAGCATGAGTTGATCTAACATAGAGAAGCTGAGGTTATATATTGGAATTTATTTCATATTGAAATTTATTTTTTTATTCTATGTGTTGATATTACTCATATATATATATATTGTTTTTTGCATGATTATTTATTATTTAATGGTTCATGTGGTTTTTATTTACGTAAAATAAGAGTAAATACTATCATAACATTATTTTAATACCCATTGAACTAATCATACCCCATGTCTTATTATAGGAGGGTTTAGATGGTAACTCACAATATCATTTTCGTTTTAGTAAGAGTTTTTGTGGGGTTAGGATGTAAAAAAATTTCTCTAAAGGTAAGGGAATTATTTTATCATTTAAAAAAATCACTAGTGAGAATCACATAGGATACTAAGGAAATAATATTACCTGAGCCTAGTAGAATAAGTAAATTTGGGGATCTATAATGGTTTGGTAGAGCCTATCTGATCCAAATTATATAATCTGAATATTTATGAATCATTACAGTTGGTATAGTGTACTATCAACTAAGTAGTTATGTGTTTGTGGGTTCATACATCATATTGAAATCGGTCCTGTGATTTGGTTTTATTTATGCAAAACAATTATTTTTTATTTTCCTTGAGGTATTATATTTATTTATGTACCACTTTTCCTTTGGAATATATTTTTCCCCTTTTAACTATAATTAGTATGGATAAAAAACATATGGTTGAGGAGGAGGGGATACCTGAGGCACATGTACATGGTTAATAAAGCATTGATAAAGTACATGTGAGTTATCAAGAGTTAATATATAGGTGTTAAAATGATATTTTGATCTAATATAAAAGAGTTATATTTATAGAAAACTGAAATAGTTATTATTAAAGGAAGTTAATAAAATATTTCATCATATCCAGGAATTTGAGGAGAATTTTAAGGGATCATATTGTATAGGGTGACTCGTTAGTGATAGATATTTTACTTTTGAGATTATAGACTTTTAATACGAATGTATTGAAACTTTTCAGAACATATTTTACGGAGTTCATAACTAAAACACATATTTCTGAAAAATAATGACAGAACTTTTCTATTTAGTTGTGTGACTCTAATTTTTTTGGATAATGGGAATAATTTCATTATTATGATGTGTAAATCCCCGTATTTATGATTGATGTCAATAAAAAAGTGTTTCACTCTGAGATAGCATTATAACCATATATTTACGATAAATTTAGCTCTTTGGATTTTCAGATTTATGAAAGATTGATAAAGGAAGATATCATTGATATGTCCCTTGTAAGAATTTTTTTTATCTAAGGGAGGAAAAAACAATAATAAAAGGGGAGATAAAGGGGGTATTCTTTGGATATTAGGGAATCCAAATAATCGATATAGATAAATTCCTTTGTGATTAAATAAGGGGTAGTTTGATAACATATATGTTTGGTAGTGGAGTGATTTTTTATTCTTGTGTAAGTAGATTAAATCATTTGTTTTTGTGTCTATAATATCGTTGATGTCATTTTATGCCATATTGTAGCCTGATATTTGATATAATAACCAAGGATCCATATTATAGACCCCCATCTAATTTAGTATAAACTATACCATTGAGTAAGCATTTAAAAATATTTTGATAGTGGGGGTCTAGGTTATCCCTAGGATATTATTTTTCCTTAGAAATAGTGGAATGAATAGACACAAAGATGTAAGTAGTGGTTGGAATAGTAATTTTTAATATTTGAACACATGAAAGTTTTTACTAAAATATTATAAGAGAGGGGAGAACCCAATGTACTATAAGTTAGTAGATACATATTTTATCTTCAACTTTAATTTTATTCAATTTTAATACGTCATATTTATTACTTAAAATTGGATTAGTAAGAAAACATGAGTTTACTACAGAAATTATTTTTCAACCTCTTAGAATATATTCTTGTAACACCCCGAGATTTTATTAAAAATATTCTTCTAATTTCATTAATGTTTTGTGTTGTATGCTACACCAAGATTACCTTGCGCTATAAGCAACACCGTATTAGCTTGTAGTATACGCAACACTATTCTTGGATCGTGTTACACACAATTTTGTTAATAGTTATTCTACACAACATTGAGTATATATATATATATTCAATGTATAAATGAAATATGGTTGGATTATGTTATACGAAACAACAAAGGATTCTTTCACAACACGCAACCCGAACTTGGCTTGCATTACACGCAATCGCGACCTTCCTCGATAGCGTGTGTTGTACGCAATACCGGGTTTTACTAAACAACAGATATTTTATTATAATATTATTATGAACTAGCCATTATGAATAGTATTAACTAAATTTTGAATTTTATAACATTATTATTCATCTTACACATTTTCTAGAACATAGTATAAGAACAAAATAAATTTTTCGGGTAAATTAAGTATTTTTAAAAAAATGCAGTTTTACCGCCTTTTGATGGCGCACCCACTTTAAATCTAGTTTTTGACATTTTTATAAGTTCAATTTGACAAAATAAAATTCTACTTTTGAATCAGGGTATAAAAATTTACATTATATAAAGTTTTGATATTTTTTCAATAACTTTCATATTTTAATGAATAATAAAAACACGATATATTTTAATTAAAAACATTTTTTTTCATCGTAATATATTATGTGGTTAAATTATAATATTGAATGGTTTTAAAGTATAAATAGAATATATTTTTACCATGTAATATAATTTATGTCATTAGCATTGATTTTACCTTGAATTCGTAGGTTAAATCAATTCAATCTTTTGCAATGATTTAAAGAAAAACCTGTTGTCTTTCGACAAAGAGATTAATTTTAATTTAATTTTTGCAACTTCTGTGTATTGAATTTGGAAAACTGGATTCCATATTTGGAATCAGTGGTTCCAAATTATGTTAATAAGCTACTTTTGATTTTTCGGCATTGTGAATAGTAAATACGGTAAATTTTATTTACTATAGTTAAATGTAAATCGGGTAATTAAGGGTAAATATAAGATTATAAAATTACCCTAAGACATGTAAAAATCCTATTGGATGGATAAAAGTAGACCCATATAACCTAAGGGTCGTATTATATTCATTTAATGGACTTTTTTCCATGAAAATAATTTAATTATTATTAAAACCAAAGAATGTGACGACATGTCACTTTCTTAAATCTTATAAGTACAATAATTTTAATTTAGTGATAAACTTCATGAAACATCGAAAATGAATAGTCTCCAAAAATATAATACAATTATATACATCATAGGAGATTATTTAGAATTTTTAGGGATTAAATAATTATCATTTATTATGACACAAAGACGATGCAGTAATTGTCTTATTAATGAAATATTGACATAATTGATGTTATAAATGCCCAAATAAATGTAATTTGAGCCTTTTTATGACTTACATTAATTTTCTAGGTCAATATGACATTTTATTGTTGATATAAGTAACTTGGTTTGAACTTATCATTCTATTATGAATTTCATAAAAATCATGTACCAAATACTGTCAAAATTGACATAAATTAGTTTTTTTTAAAATATTATATTATTAATTGTTATTTAAATCCTAAAAATATTAGGTTTGGCCAAATGACATAGATAAGATTATATATATTAATAATAAACAACATGGGGTTCGTTTGGCTTGATATAGTAAGTTTATTAACCATATAGTGTAAGAAAACAAAAAGACCGGGTAAAAGTTAAATTATTTAACTTAGAGTTAAATCTAATTGATAAGGTTAAAATAAAAACCTAAACATGTCTAAATTATATTGGATGAAAGTATTTCTACCTATCCCCACTTTAGCTTCGAAATAAGACCCTTTGGAACCATTATAAACCGAATTTGACCTTAATATAAAATAATATTTTGAGATTTTCCTAAGGTGCCCCTCTCCTCCCTTATAAAAGGGCACATCCTCCCTCTCCTCCTCACACCAATTTGAGCATTCAAGCTAGGCCAAACCATGGAAACATCTCTTCTCCACTTCCCTAGTATCATCCTAGAGGTCCTTGTATTCTTAAAAGACCATCCTTAGTTCATTAAGTGGAGGTTGAGTGAAGGCGCGTCAAAAAGAGGAGGTTCAGATATGTACAAAGCATATCAGATAAGGTAAGGGAAATATCACAATCTCATATTTATCCGAGATTGTTTATACTTTGGAATTTACTGGGGTGTATTTTATCATACACATCCATGTTTCTTTAATATGTAATATTTATATCCTTCTACAATAGTTTATATGCAATTTTACCCTTTGGTGAGTTTTTGTAAAAGATATGAAAGGAATCTTTTGTCGTTTTTCGTACGATGTACTTTTTGAATTTTCCGACAAACGTACGAGAAGAATGTTTTTTTAAACTTATACGTCATGAATGGATTTTTAAAACATTATTTAAAAGAATCTTACTTTTCAAGTTTTCAAGTTTATTTTTAATCAACTTCTTTTAGTTTAAAATTGTATGACATGTTAAGAAAGGAAAATTGTTTTTGATGTATAAAGGATATCTTCCTCAAGAACGGAGTTCAAGTGTTTTATCAAAATTATTTTCCATCTAAGATAATATAGGGTTCTATTTTTATCCCTATTATTACATTGATTTTATTATGTTGTGATAGAATTGTTTTTATGAATTCTTTTATCTTATATGAATTGTTTTATGATGTCATATTGTTTAAGAATCCCAGTTTTATTACATGGGTTATGCTACGATGTATGATTTATGATTTTGTGGAACACATAATAATGGTTTCATTATGAGATGGGTGGGACCTATATCACCCTCCAATGCATTGGGTAAAGATTTTATATCTCATGAGATAGACATGGCTGTAACGGTAGGTTATACCGGTTCAGTGAAACAGGACTGAATCGAGGGTGACTCGGTTCAAGAAATGGACTCTTTCCACTAAGATAGTCTTGGAAATGAGTCTTGACATATAAGAAATGATTCTCTATGATTATGTGTGTATGCCACAAAGATTCATGTTTTAAGTTATGATTATTGGGATTTCATTTCACTACTATGATTTATCCCATGTTATGATATTATGATCTCTTTTGTAGGTTATGATTTCCAAAATGTTATATTCTTATGAATATGATGTGATTGATTTTTCTTTTGTTTACCCTTACTGAGAATTTGAGCTCACCCTTTTATGTTTTCTTTTCCCGAGGATATAAAGAAAGGTTTTAGGTAAGAAAAAAAGGGGAGATCTTTATGGGAGATGTTGAAGATCTTTCACCACGATTAGATGATTACGTTCCATGTTTCCAAAGACACTAAACTATTACAGTCCTTGTGTGTCTGTTTATGTTATGTATTAAGTATTCTGCAAAAGTAATGTAATGTCCATGTACGTCGATCATCGGGTCTCTACAGTTGGTATCAGAGGAAAGGTTTAGTCAACCTTTGGAAACTAGGATGCGAAAACGTTAGTGAGATCCCTAGAGGTATTTCTAAGGTATGTCTATGGATGTCCCTAAGGATAAGTATACGTATAGGATATAGTCCTAGAACTACGGTAACGATCATAAAATTTAACCTAAGATGTTAGATATTGAAGGTACTCCCCCTTTATTATATTGTTTTCACTAGCGTGATTTTTAGCTCTCACACTATTCTTTTTTGGTTTTAGACGATGGCTGGAACCCGAAGGAACCATGTTGATCACTGTAATGGAAAATGTAATGATTTTCCTCCTGAACAAACAAGTGTTATGGGAGATGGAGTGAAAAATCTTATTGTTATACTTACACAAGCTATGAATCATTCTGGACTTCCAAATGAACAGGGAAGGGAACAATATTCTATTGAGTCCTTCATGAGGCAACGTCCACCTTCTTTCAGTGGGTCTTCCGATCCACTTGTTGCTGAACAATGGATCAGTACCAATGAAAAGATATTTTCAGTTCTTCAATTTTCTGATCATGATAAAGTCAACTTTGCAGTATATCATTTGGAAGGTGAAGCTGATCAATGGTGGAATCTTATCAAGAATACGAGGCCAAGTGATGAAATTGAGTCCATGGAATGGGACGAGTTAAAGAACTTGAATTTTAGTAAGTACATTCCTCGTATTCTTCGAAGAAAGATGGAAAATGAGTTTCTTGAGATGAAGAAGAAGGATGATGAATTTGTTGGTATATACGAAGCGAATTTTACAAGACTTGCAAGGTATGCATCTGGCATTATCATCCAACCTGAAAGTAAAGATGATCGATTTTTCAGTGGCTTAAAAAGAAGTCTTTTAAGGGAATTATCTATAAGAGACTTTAGTAGCTATGCAGAAATTGTGTGTTATTCTATCAAGGTAGAAATGGAAGTTGGTGTTACATATCCATCTCATGGTTTTGACAAGAAACGAAAGATGGAGTTCAAGGAGAAATATCAGAATAATGGTGAAAAGAAGATGAATGTTTCCTTATGCTCAAATTGTGGAAAGAAGCATGGTAAAGATTGTCTTAAAGGGGCTATAAAATGTTTTAAGTGTGGAAAAGAAGGTCATCGAGCAGCTGAGTGTCAAAAGTAATGGAAAAAGGGTTTCTAATGATGTGAATAATGATAAGACTGCAGATAATGCACCACTAACACTTCAATGCTTCAATTGCAAGGAAATGGGGCATTATGCTAATAAATGCACTAATCCAAGGGTTAGTGATGATCGATATGAGCAACCGCTTAAGGAAAAGGACAAAGGGAAGTCACATGCGATCACTATTGGCGATGTTGAATATGAAAACGATGTGGTGGAATGATTAAGTGTTTATGTAATGGGATTCCAAAATAATGTTGTATCATGGAGTATTGGAATATTTATGAATTGGTCTAATGTGGTATTCAAAGTGATTGAGATATTTTTGGAAATAAGATGATATGCGCATAATGAAGGGAAAACAAGAAAATGAAATTTTTAACAGTATTCATGAGCTCATGATTGATATAAGGACTAAGTGATATCATGGTTTGAGTATATAGAATTTTGAGGATTTTGGTATGTGGAACGTGTTAACTTTTAAATGCATTCATGTTTTCACTATGGTTCAATGGGTATTCATTTTTTCGGGAGAATAAATGATTAAGGTATTCACATGATTGGACTGTGACCAACAATATATATATATGGGGGATAAATGATGGTATTCACATGCTTGGTTGATGACATTTCATGTAATAGTTTTCATTATACTAGGAGCTTGGACCGAAGTATTTTAGATAAGCCTAAATGTTGGAATGGATTATGCTGGACATATTCTATGTATTGTTTAAGGATAGAACTTTTTTCAATATTACTGATGGGATTTTATAGTAATGTAGTTTTAGAAAAAGGACAACCTGCAGGACGGGCGACAGCCCATCGCGTCGGACAAGGTTGTGGGAATCGAACCCACAACCGATGTGCGACTGGCCTTTTTCACCTACCACTGGCCTATAGGAAGTCCCTGTTTATTAGAAACTAGTTTTATTATATTAAGCAGTATAATCCCATTTTAAGAACTATATAAGTTTAATCTCACTATAGATGGACTTATGTATTTTTTATGATAACTTTTATAACCTTTTCTTTGAGACAGATGGAATGACCCATCATTCTATCACATGATCTTCTAACACATCAGGAATGACAAATTCAACTTCATTTCATTAAGAGATGAAGTGAAAATTGTCCAAAAATTGACAAACGGTGAGACTATACCAAAATCCCGAAAGTATTTCTTCTAATTCCCATTTCATCAAATTTAAGGAAATGATCTTGAAAAACCAAAAATGTTGTCCTACTTCCCTTATATCTGATGAATCAGATGGTACCCTAGATAATCACAAATTTATGGCTTCGTGATTGTTGGATTTCTCATAACCATGTTCTCTACCACTTTCCATCAGAACATGATGGTTATATTTTTATTCCATATCCATATATTCACCTATGTTCTCCTACGTGGAAACCCATTGATGAGTTAATTTGGGTAACCACTACATTTCATACATTATTTTTTAAAGCCATGTTTTGGTTTTCCTTTTTACTATGTGGGATTCTATTAAACAAACTTTCGAGTAGTCAACCATTTATAACCCCAACGAAATTCGAGGGTGAAATCCATTTTAAGGGGGGTAGAATGTAACACCCCGAGATTTTATGAAAAATATTCTTTTAATTTCATTAATGTCTTGTGTTGTATGCTACACCAATATTACCTTGCGCTATACGCAACACCGTATTAGCTTGCAGTATACACAACACTATTCTTGGATTGTGTCACACACAATTTTGATAAATGTTATTCTGCACAACATTGAGTATATATATATATATATATATATATATATATATTCAATGTATAAATGAAATATGGTTTGATTCTGTTATACGAAACAACGAAGGATTCTTTCACAACACGCAACCCTGACTTGTCTTTCATTACACTTAATCGTGACCTTCCTTGATAGCGTGTGTTGTACGCAATACCGGGTTTTACTAAACAACGATATATTATAATAATAATATTATGAACTAGCCGTTATGAATAGTATTAACTGAATATTGAATTTTATAACATTTTTATTCATCTTACACATTTTCTAGAACATGGTATATGAACAAAATAAATTTTTCGGGTAAAATAAGTATTTTTCAAAAAATGCAGTTTTTCCGCCTTTTGACAGCGCACCCACATTAAATCTAGTTTTTGACATGTTTATAAGTTCAATTTGACAAAATGAAATTCTTCTTTTGAATCAGGATATAAAAATTTACATTAGATAATGTTTTGATATTTTTCCGATAACTTTCATATTTTAATGAATAGTAAAAACACGCTATATTTTAATTAAAAAAAACTTTTTTCATCGTAATATCTTATGTGGTTAAATTATAATATTGAATGGTTTTAAAGTATAAATAGAATATATTTTTACCATGTAATATAATTTATGTCATTAGCATTGATTTTACCTTGAATTCGTAGGTTAAATCAATTCAATCTTTTGCAATGTTTTAAAGAAAAACCCGTTTTCTTTCGACAACGGGATTCATTTTAATTTAATTTATCAAACTTTTTTGTATTGAATTTGTAAAAATGGATTCCATATTTGGAATCAGTGGGTCCAAATTATGTTAATAAGCTACTTTTTATTTTTGGGCATTGTGAATAGTAACTACGGTAAATTTTATTTACTATAGTTAAAGGTAAATCGAGTAATTAAGGGTAAATATAATATTATAAAATTACCCTAAGACTTGGAAAACCCCTATTGGATGGCTAAAAGTAGACCCATATAACCTAAGGGTCGGATTAGATTCATTTTATGGAATTTTTTCCATGAAAATAATTTAATTATTATTAAAACCAAATAATGTGACAACATGTCACTTTCTTAAATCTTATAAGTATAATAATTTTAATTTAGTGATAAACTTCATGAAACTTCAAACATGTATAGTATAAAAAACTCTAATAAAATTATCTACATCATAGGAATTTATTTAGAATTTTTAGGGATTAAATAATTATCATTCATTATGACACAAAGATGATGCAGTAATTGTCTTATTAATGAAATATTGACATAATTGATGTTATAAATGCCCAAATTAATGTAATTTGAGACTTTTTATGACTTACATTACTTTTCTAGGTTAATATGACATGTTATTGTTTATATAAGTAACATTGTGTGAACTTATCATTCTGTTATGAATTTCATAAAAATCATGTACCAAATAGTGTCAAAATTGACATAAATTAGTTTTTAAAACAAATATTATATTATTAATTGTTATTTAATTCCTAAAAATCTAAGTTTCTGCCAAATGACTTAGATAAGATTATATATATTAATAATAAACAACTTGGGATTCGTTTGTCCTGATATAGTATTTTTGTTAACCATATAGTGTAAGAAAACAAAAAGACACGGTAAAAGTTAAATTATTTAACTTAGAGTTAAATCTAATTGATAAGGTTAAAATAATAACCTAAACTAGTCTAAATCATATTGGATGAGAGGATTTCGACCCAACCCCACTTTAGCTTCGAAATAAGACCCTTTGGAACCATTATAAACCGAATTTGACCTTAATATAAAATAATATTTTGAGATTTTCCTAAGGTTCCCCTCTCCTCCCTTATAAAAGGGCACCTCCTCCCTCTCCTCCTCATACCAATTTGATCATTCAAGCTCGGCCAAACCCTGCCAAAATCCCTTCTCCACTTCCCTAGTATCATCCTAGAGTTCCTGGTCTTCTTCAAAGACCATCCTTAGTTCTTTAAGTGGAGGTTAAGTGAAGACGCGTCAAATAGAGGAGGTTTGGATACGTACAAAGCATATCAGACATAAGGTAAGGGAAATATCACAATCTCATTTTTATCCGAGATTTTTTATACTTTGGAATTTACTAGGGTGTATTTTATAATAAAAATCCATGTTTCCTCAAAATTTAATATTTATATCCTTCTACAATAGTTTATATCCAATTTTACCCTTCGGTGAGTTTTTGTAAAAGATAAGAAAGGAATCTTTTGTCGTTTTTCGTACGAGGTACTTTTTGACTTTTCTAACAAAAGTACAAGTAGAATGTTTTTTAAACTTATACGGCATGAATGGATTTTAAAAAAATTATTTACAAGAAGCTTACTTTTCAAGTTTTCATGTTTATTTTTAATCAACTTCTTTTAGTTTAAAATTGTATGACATGTTAAGAAAGGAAAATTGTTTTTGAAGTAGAAAGGATATTTTCCTCAAGAACGGAGTTCAAGTGTTTTATCAAAATTATTTTCCATCTAAGATAGTATAGGGTTCTATTTTTATCTCTATTATTACATTAAATTGATTATGTTGTGATGGAATTATTTTTATGAATTCCATTATCTTATATGAATTGTTTTATGATGTCTTGTTGTTTAAGAATCCCATTTTTATTACATGGGTTATGCTACGATGTATGATTTACGATTTTGTGGCACACATAAGAATGGTTTCATTTTGAGATGGGTGGGACCTATATCTCCCTCCAATTCATTGTGTAAAGATTTTATATCTCATGAGATAGACATGGCTGGAACGGTAGGTTATACCGGTTCAGTGAAACAGGACTGAAATGAGGGTGACTCAGTTCAGAAATGGACTTTGTCCACTAAGACAGTGTTGGAAATGAGTCTTGACTAATAAGAAATGATTCTCTATTATTATGTGTGTATGCCACAAAGTTTCATGTTTTAAGTTATGATTATTGTGATTTCATTTCACTACTATGATTTATCCCATGTTATGATATTATGATCTCTTTTGGAGGTTAAGATTTCCAAAAGGTTATGTTCTTATGAATATGATGTGATTGATTTTTCTTTTGTTTACCCTTACTGAGCATTTGAGCTCACCCTTTTATGTTTTCTTTTCCGCAGGATATAAATAAAGTTTTTAGGTAAGAAAAAAAGGGAGATCTTTATGGGAGATGTTGAAGATCTTTCACCACGATTAGAAGATTACGTTCCATGTTTCCAAAGACACTAAACTATTATGGTCCTTGTGTGTCTGTTTTTGTTATGTGTTAAGTATTTCACAAAAGTAATGTAATGTCCATGTACGTCAAGATTCAGGTCTCTACAAATCTTTCATAAGATATCAATATTTTATTGTTATGTTGATTGTCATGTATAAGTTATGATAGGAAGTGACCGTATCATATTGTAAATAGATCTTTCCACAAAAAACCCTATAATTTCAAACATGGGTTAGATTAGTAACATTTTTTGAATCCATGTATTAACTATTTGAAAATTATAGTGACTAATTTTAGTGTGATATTGGATTTTTTATTCATCTCCAAACATTTAGATTAATGTAATTGATCTTAGAATATCAAACCTAATGCTATGGCATCATAACATTCGATTTAAATTCTTTATGTTTAAGAAATAGGAATGAAGGTGACTCATAGAGTGGTAAATAAATTTTAACAAAACATCATGAGGATTTAAATGTGTTATTGATGAATGTGGTTTAGTTTTTAATTCATTTATATTAATTAAATCCATTGATATTGATGTTTTCTTAACATATATTTTCTACTATGATTTAGGGGCTTCTAATATAGGCTCGGTATTATTGTAAAAGGGGTCTCATTAAAACTATTATATATTAAAGAGTGGTCCTAGTGTTTTCACAACGAAATATGATGGTATTTAAATGTTTTTTATGGATTACAATGGTTTTGAGGCCTGAAATGTTGCAATGTATTGAATAAAGAATGAAAATGGGGGTTATTAACCAAAAGTAGGATGAATTGGATGAAATGTTTTGTACAATTTGGAAAAGGAAATGATTCTTCAAAGAGTATAAACTGATTCTTGCACCAAAAAATATTATATGAGGCCCTCATCCCAAAATCATCAACACTCATATATATAGAGACCTTTCTTTTATTTAATTGTCTTTTTTTCCTACCAGGTTTATTTTGATTTTCTCGAAGGTTTGAGTTTTGGTGGTTAAATTTATAGAATTCTATGTGTTGTCATAGAAATTGGATCCCTTCCCAATGTTACTTATCCCACATAGAATTAACATTTTTTATAGGAAGGTTAATTTTTTAACCTATCATATATGGGTTTCATTTTCAAAATTCATCAATGTTGAAATAGTCGCGTAGCATATTAATCCCATTATTAATAACCAATCCTCCCTATATGAAATTTAGTCTATATAAAGGAAATAATATTTATCCACCCCTAATCCATTTAATTCTCCTTCTGATTAGAGTAGGGATTTTAATCCGTCACATTATTATATGTGAATTCAATTTTGATAACATAGTTCCACATGAAAATCGTTGACTCAGTGATGCATAAAAATACCTTGTTGATTCCTATAATAAAAAATATAACGAAATAAACAAAGAAGGAGACAAAGTTAGAGAGATATTATACATTAACTTCTTGAGAAGAAATAAATAAATCTTATAATGGTAAATAAAAAGGGAAATGGACATCAATAAGAACTCATAACGAAATCCTTTCATTATGCACTAGAACTGATTATCTTTATGAAGTACCTACTCCACAATAGTACATTATAATGATTCATATATAACTATTTTCGGGAAGGGTTCATTACTAGTGTAGCTTAACAAAGTGTTATTCATGATTCATATTAAATTATATCCCATTTCAGACAATACACACATCACATTTCATATTATCCTAAGAAAATTAGGTGAAATCTGAGGTGTTTGTCCCCCTCTCTTCCATTCCCATATCCCGTAATGAATTTGGATCCCATATATCCATTTAAAGAAGAAATAAAATTATTATAAAATATATTCCTATAATATTGTATCATTTTCTATTTTTATCAATAAATTTCTTACAAATTCAAACGACATCAATAGAATCCCATCTCAAAAATAGAGATCCTACTAAGGGATACATTTTTGGAGAACATAATTCAAGGGTACCACGATGAGTAATCATCACAAAAACTTTAATTATCATTACATTCATTGAATATATGTATGATATTTAAGGTGACTAACTATTTAGAAAATAAACACCATGTCTTGATGATAAAAAATGTGGCTATCATCCATAGAATAAGAGACAAAACTATAATATTTCCTAATAAAATGAACATTGGATTGATCAACTAATGTAAAAGAGATACCTTGTGTCAAGAGAGTGACATGAATATTCACTCATGGGTATCCTTGGTGTAACACCAATATATTTTCTAAAGTATTTTTTTTCAAAATTATTTTAATCTTTTTTATATTATTCTTTACACGCAACACTACGTTTAAATAAAACATGACATGTTGTTAAAATAGTATTATTTAATATGGTAGCTTTCACCTAGTTTTTAGAAGGGAGTTTAGGAATAATATTAACTAAATTATGAAAATATGGATTACGTATGTGTATAAAATAAATTATTGGTTTTCCAAATAATTACAAATGAATATAAAATGCTTTTTAAAATAAAAGTAAAAAATTCCATAAAAAACTATTTTTTCAATCATACAAGGGTGTTTTATATCAATAAATTAACCAAAAAAAATTCGTTATTGATTTTAATGAAATTTTTAGATTTTATATTAAATAAAATGTCTTAAATTCACATTATATACATTATATACAATATATAAAAATAAATGTAATTTTATGCTTAAACCATATTTTTATAGAAAGTAGTTTTGTCTACTTTTTATAGTACAATATTTTTTAAAAATACAATTTTATAAAATGAATTTGTAAAAATAAAAATAATTTTTAATTAAAAAAAATATATATTAAGGTTAAATTTTCTGTTTTTATGAAACATTTCATTTTGGGATGAATATTAAAAAATGCAAGATTTTAATTGTAAACTATCTTTATATTTAGATTATTTAAAAAGTAAAATTATGTTTGAAGATGTTTTTAAAGTATAATTTATTCAATTATACATATATTAATTCAATTTATGTCAATGAAATCAATTTAATATTGAAATTTGATATATAAACATTGAATTCCTTTGAACATTTTCATTTTAGAGACCAACTTCCTCGTTGTGTCTATGGGATTATTTATTAAATTCAATTTTTCACATATGTGGATGAAATTTGGAAAAATACATTCCATATTTTAAATCAAAATAATTTATATTTTATAATATATTAAAATTAATTTTTATCTAAAATAATTATTGTAAAAAGTTAAAATTAATTTTCGTGATTAATGTTTAAATGGGGATATGCACATTACTTATTTTTTTGTAAAAATTGATTTTCCTCACACTATTTATTTTTATTTAATAAAATTTACTTCATATATAAAATAATTAGTTATTAATTTTCTAATAAACTAATTTTTAATCAAATTAATAAAGGATATATTACCTATGTAAACAAAAAGATACAAGTTACCTTTGTATAACTACAAGTATAAATTTGAGTAAACTTGAGGAAAAAGGTATAACTTCGAATTAAAATATGTTTAAATTGTGTGGGGGAGTTTTTTCTCAACCTTATAATACCAAAATGAAATTATTAATTAGTTTTAGACCACATGAGGTATGTTATTCCTCCCAATAGTGAATACTTTTGGGTATTTACAATAATGACACTCCTCATCACTTATAAAAGGGAACTCACACCCCCCCCCCACAAATCTCAAGCCATTTAGATCAATTGATACTTACCAAATTCACATCCCAATTTCCCTAGCCTTATCCTAGAAGAATGATTTTTTCTGAAATATATCCAATGAATGTGTTAGTGACAACTTAATTTGGATATCAAAAGAATTGTTAATGTGGTTCAACGTGCCTCTTTATTTTATTTATTTATCCACCTCATTAAATTATTATTATACCATTATTGTATAATAGAACCATTATCCTACATAAAAATAGATGTTTTCATGCTAATAATACTACATAAATATACACACACTTCCATCAAAGTTTTATAAAACCATTGTTCGTGTGTACGGATGACTACCACCTCGCGAACTAATGTCATTCTTTTTTCCTTACCACCGATCAAGGAGGTTCATACTGATGGATTTATGGTTTATATATGATATATAAGATATAAATTATTTCATTAGGATTATTTAATTATCATTTCACATGTAAATTATTTCTTTCAATTTTGTGGTAATATAATAACATTGTTCATCTATACAGCGGACTACCACCTCGAGAAGCAATTTGATTTGTTCATTATTTACATTAAATGTATTGAGGATGGGTTTAATAAAATTTTCTGATATATATGAAATAAAAATGATACATAAATTTATATATATATATATATATATCATTTACTTTTCTTCCAATCAAGATGATTATAAGACAGAATCAACTTCCAGGCATATGTATGGCCTACCATCTCCAGGAATAGTGTATTTCATTTCATATCACTAATTCTATTTGATTACTCTAAATATATAAATAATAAATATGTTGTGTTTATATTTTGTTTTACATAATTTACTAATGAAATTGTTATCTATGTAATATTACCAAAAAAGAAAAAACATATACGAAAAACAACATAGTTATTACCCAAAATGTCACTTAAAGATGGAATTAAAAATAAACGGGTAATCAAAAGTTCATAAGAATAAAATATATTTTATAACAAATAACCATAATTCTTTAATAAATGTAAAATAAAATTATATATATTATATAGATATTTTTAGCGAGTTTGGAAGAAGTAAAGATTTATGGTCATGGATTGTCATCTCACTTTTTACATGCATGAGACATATGTCAAATAAACCGCCTATTTATTTTACATGGTGCATATACATACCAATAATTTATGTTATTATTATTCTAAAAAACTATTTGTTTTCACATATCCATTTGAGTATTAATCTTTCATGGGGTTTATAGTTCATAAGTTTACATATCAGTAAGGGATTTTGACTTCAATTTGACTTCTTTGAGATATATGTTAAGTTATGAACCAATATTCATTCAAGAGGTGTATATAAAGATATTTAGATGTGTAATATCATTAATGTATCCTCCCTATTTTATATTCATTTAATATTTATTTTATTCATTCAC
The DNA here is from genome assembly GCA_963277665.1 of Viscum album. NCBI lineage: Eukaryota > Viridiplantae > Streptophyta > Magnoliopsida > Santalales > Viscaceae > Viscum > Viscum album. Next base: position 1,798,984,904 of record OY728127.1, on the reverse strand, counting down.
AAAGATTATGATTCAATGTTAATAAATTTGTAAATATTTCTTGTTACAATCTCATCATTAATCAGGATTAATTATGATCAAGTCTCAAATTATCAAATATCATGATTTAAATCTCAATAATTTTCATAAAATTTATTATCCATTGGTTATTAATTATATATTAATTGAATGGTAAAATTTGTCCACTCATTGGTACATATTTCAATAGATAAAATGTTATTAATAAAATATGAAAATATTCCTCTTTTTGGTTGAAAATAATATTTCTTCAAAAATAATATTTTTTAAAATAATTAAAAATAATTAAATAATTTTTTAAGATAATTATCAAAGAATATTGTTTTGAAAAAGAAATTATGATTTAAAAATTGTTTTAAATGATTTTGAAAGCTTTATTTATAACTTATAAAATATATTTTCATAGAAACAAAATATAACATGTTTTATGTTTTAAAAAGTATTTTAATTGAATTTCAATTTTTCCTTTATTTCTTTTCAAATACATTTTAAAATAAAACTATTTTCAAAATTTTTTAGGCTTGAAAAGTATATTTTCAAAGGGGAAGGTATATTTTCTTCAATAAATGTTTTAAATGATCTTTCAAAATAATTTTCTATATAAGATGACATATGTGGGTTTTACCTTTACCTTACTGGGGATATGATCGAAGGATTGAATTCATATTCGATCTATAAAGGGATTATGTATTTATGGAATAATTTGCATCAATAAATTTATCTTAAATTTGTTAGAGAATGATATATGATAATGAATCCCACTTATTTTCATAAGTTATTCTATGATGAAATAACTATTAAACCATTCTCTTTTTTGATGATTATGATATGATGAATTGTTTCAAATACCAATTTCATTTTATTATTTATGATATTTTTAATTTTTATCATATTATATCATATATAAATATGGTTTTTAGTATGTGATAGTAAGACCTATGTATCTCTCCCATTCATTGGGTAAATATTTTTAAATCTCATTAGACAGACCTGGCTAGAATGGAATGGGAAGAGTATTGAACATTGTTCATTAAGGGAATTTTCCCACTATGATGGTTTAAGGAGTGAAAAAAAATATTATGAGGAGAGGGCACCCCCTGGGGATGGTGGTGTTTCTCTCCTAATAGGTGTAGTATCCTTTGTTTGAACTAGATTACATGTTCACAATGTTATGTGTGTCCCTGATTACTTATTCTTAATGCTATGCATGAACCTGAATACATGTTCAAAATATTATGCGTGAACCTGATTAAATGTTAAATATATTATTCCTATACATGATTTCATGTTCATAATGTTATTCATGAAAAAATTATATGATCACAATGTTATGAATAAACATGATTACATATTCACAATGTTATGTGTGGACCTAGTTACATGTCCACATGTTTATGTAAGTTCATGATTTTATATCCATAACTTCATGGGTGAACCTATATCAATTTATAAATGATCACAATGTTATATGATAATTTAAATTCCATAACCCTATGTATTATAATAATCTTTTACTCTCATTTCTCATGTTCTTTGATTCCCTTATGATTAATGTCTTATAAACTTCAAATCATTATGTCATTACCCATGTTTATGATCTATGACAAGTTAGTTGTACAACATATATATTTTTCATTATAACATTCCCTTAGGAGTATCTTATGATTTCATTTTATCATATATTTATATCTCTTATTTTTACCTTTACTAAGAATCTAGTCTTTCCATTTTTATATTTTAATGCCTAGCTTATGAAGAAAGGTTTAGGAAGGGTTTTCCTATGTGGATTACTATATGAGAATATTTTTGAGGGATATGTTGATGATATTTCACCAAATTAGAATATAATGTGACATGTTTACAAAGGAACTAAACTATTATGGTCATAGACTATTTGATTGTGTAATTTATTGAAAATTTTACAAAAAATATGCAATATCAATGTGTAAGAATCCTAGGTCTCTATAGTTGGTATTAAAGTGATGGTTAATTTCACGTTTAAGAACTAGGATGATAAATATTTAATGCGATCCGAAGGGATATTTCTAAATTCTTTTCTTGGGATGTCACTAAGGAAAATTCCATGTATTAGTCAATGTATATGAAAATGTATTAGAATTTGTCAAAGGTTTGAACAATTGTGTTCTATGAAATTAAATTCCTACTTAGATACTATAAGTGGATGTGGATCTAGAATATATTTAACTAGGGGTATCAACCCCAAAACAACATATTGAGCTAGAATTTCTCAATAACTAATGTATAATAAGGGTCCTTACTATATACTTGGTTTGAAACTCCAAAGGGATATGTTTCAGAAATTCACAAACTCTTTACAAACAATTATGAATTGTTTAAATATATGATAACTAGGAATTACTGAGGATAAACCTAATGTGTAATATTCTAAAAATAAGGTTCCATTATTTAGACATCATATAAGATATTTTTCATGATTATGAGGTATACCACTATAATTAATGTTTCACACGTAGTTATTTTTTTAGTTAATAGTAGGAACCAGAATGAACTAAGTCAAAATTGAATGTGACTGAAAAATCGTCGATGAGAAGAAAAATGGGATTATGAATGATCTGAAGGGTATTTTTATTTTTCTCACTTTCTTTTCAAGTGAAATGATAAACAATGTGTACCTTAACCAACACTTAGACTCACTGAAGAAGATAATGATATAATTTACTGAGACTTTCGTAAAGGAAAACCATGGATGAAATAAGAATCATTTTTATATATGGCATGAATTTGGAAATAATCACTAAATGGAATGTATAAAAGGAATGAGAAGTAGTTTTATTTGTAGAGAATAAGGTCATAGAGTAAAAATATTCCTATGGAAATTGAAAAGTTTATATTAAGAAATGGATCAGAATAATGGCATCCCTAAGGTATCATCGACTATTAAATGTTTTAAATGTAGATTGAATGGGCATTATGAAAATTAATTTCCTAAGGTGAAACCTCATGAAGAGAATCTGTAGGGTGATATGAGTAATGGATATAATTCTTAGTATATAGAGACCAAAAATAAAATGTGAAAGGGATGGGATGTTATGTTAAATATTTCATATTAATCATGGGAATTATGATTAATATGAGTTTTAGTAATGTTAAGGAAAGATTCAAATTTATAATTTTAGGAAGGAGCAATTAAGGAATAAGACTGTAAAGCCTAGTTAATGGCTCATGCATAAGGGCGAATAATTGAAGTTCTTATGAGATTAAATTAATGAATTATGAAATACATAAGGATTGTTTAGTATAAATTTTTTATTAAGGATTTGATAGAATAATTTTTGTGGTATTGATGAATTTGATAATTGATTCAATAGAAAGGTGATATTTTTATTATTTGAAGGTAAGCCTTAGTATTTTCCTAATTTTCAAAAAATGTTTATTAGTTTGGATAATGATATTATTGATATGGATAAATTTAATTTTATAGTATTGACAACCTCAGAACTGATTAGGTATTTCTTGAAAAAGTGAGATTTGTTTTCTATAATAGAGTATTTATCATTATTTATTTATGGAATATATCTAATAATACGTGTGTTATGTAATGAATGAGGAATGTTGTTTATTTTCAATAAGGTTTTATGGTAATTAAGGTTATTAACACGTTTAAAGAAAATACATAATGATGGTATTCAATTTTTTTGTATGTGACCATCATGATCGTATTTATTATATATGGGTGTTTAATGTTAAATTTATGTTGAGAAATTTTGTTACCATCCTTATAAATTTTTAAATTTTGGAAGTGTTATAAGGATAACCACTTATTAAATGGTTTATAGTGAACTTTGAATATGGTTTAAGATATTCAGGTTATAATTTCAATATATAGAGATTTATGGATATTGGTTAACTTGTGATAACCATTGTGTATTGATGAAAACTAAGGATAAATGGAATAACATACAATTATATATATATGGATCTTATGATCAGTTAGTGGTTGAATCAGGAAAAATTCAACTTCATTTATTTGAGAAAGGTATAAAGTGGAAATTGATCCAGGAATAACGATAAGGTGGGACTCTGATTATAAGATTGAATAAAATATATTAAGTGTATCTTACCATTAAAATTTCCCAACATTAGTTAAATGGTATGGAAGTAAATATTTTTCCTATTAGCATCATTTTTATGATATCAATGAGCTTTTTCAAGACACTTTGGTTTATGGACTTATGATTGTTAACTTTCCTCTGACTATGTTCTCTATCCCTCTCAATTGATATTAGATTGTTAGTTTTCTCTTCTATATCCATGTTTTAAATTCCCACGTATGGTCTTCTATTTATAAACCATTTATGTTTCATTCAGATAAATTTTTCACATCCCTTTATATTTTATAAAAGGGCTTCATTATTAACCCTTTTTATAATGTGGGTTTAAATGAATTAATTTTCAAATATTAAACCTTTGATGAACAAAATGAATTTCGAGAGAAAAATTCATTTTAAGGGGTCATAATGTAACCACTCGATATTTTAAAAAAAATTCTTTCAAAATTAATTTAAACATTTCTATATTTTTATTTGGATTTAACTCTATTTCTAAATGAATCAAGACATATTATAAAAATATTATTATTTCATATGATAGTTATCACCTAATCGCTGGAATAGAGGTTATGAATAAGATTAAATAAATTATAAAAATAAGGTTCACACGTGTGTATAAAATGAATAATTTATTGTTCAATTACTTCTATATGAAAATAAATTCCCCTTTAAAATAAAAGTAAAACATTCTCAAAAAAACTATTTTTATATGTATTATAGTGTTTTATATCAATATATCATCCAAATCGGTTTTTTTAATTATTTAAATGAAATTTATATGTTTTGAATTAAATAAAAATGATAACATTAGTCTAATTTTTTTCTGTACAGTAGACAACAATAAATCTATTTTTACGCTTATAAACCATATTTTTTTAAATAACAGTTTTGTCCACTTTTTATGGTCAACTTATTTTATAACTAGAATTTAATAATTTCAAAAAAAAAATTATAAAATATTAATCATCTTTGAAAATCATAATATTAAAAAGATATTCGATTGGTTTTTTCTTTTTTTCTCAAAATTTCCATTTTTGATGAATAGTGAAAAATACTGAATTTAAATTGAAAACTATATATTCACCTACATTTTTTAAAATATTTAAATAATATTTTATATTTTTATATATATTTATTTCATTTATAAATATATTAATCAAATTTCATTCATTATAATTAATTTTAAATTTAATTTGGGTATAATCACATTGTAAACTTATGAACATTTTCACTTCAAAAAACAGATTTTTATCGCACCTATGCAGTTATTTTTTAAATTAAATTCATCCAATTCAATGAATAAAATTTAAAAATATGTATTTTATATTTTTAATAGGATAAATATATATGAAATAATAAATTAAAAATAATTTTTGACCATAGTGATGAGTGAAAAGAGATAAAATTAATTAACGTGGTTAATGTCAAAATAGGGTTTTGTGCGTTACATGTGTTTGATAAAAATTTATTTTATGCGTACACTGTATTTGAATTCAATAAATTGTATTTTCCAAAAACATGTTACAAAAAATTATTTGTACATGATCAACACATGAGAGAAAGTTGTTCGATGTTTCCTAGAAAAAATGCATCAATCCCGTTGAATTGGAATGTCTAGGAATAAAAGACCATCGAACATTCAATGACTATCTAATTGGGAAATTCACATGGGACCTGATATCCAATTATTTCTTTGATGACTGCCTTAAAAAATATTAACATGAAGGTTATTTAATGGACATAAGTATTAACTTGCATCATTGGTTTGGTCATCTCTTTAGTACTCCTTTATAAGGATAATATTTGACACAAAATGGATGGTTTATAAGAGCTCCACTCTCAACTATTGGAGAAAAAAATGTCTTGAATACCCTCTTCAGGAGATCATGGATATCCCCAATGAATTAAAACAAATCTTCATCTCAGTCATTCTCTCAAGAATGGATTCTTCTAATATCATGAGTCCCCCCATGTTGAGATTAAAATACATGCTTACAAGTTCATAGATTGTGACACCCTAGTTTGGGGGCATAGTAGGAATCATAAATTCTTGTGTAAGGAATATTAATGTCTTGAATGTGGGAGCCTCTCCCACCCACCTTCATGGAAAATGAAATTCCGGACCAACATGATTTGGCCTTCTTGATTCATTCTGCTTTAGAGGATCTGAAAAAACCACATACCTATTTTTGAATAGCTCAAATGATCTACTTTATACTTAGTTTCACTCTTTCTCCTATGTATGTGTGCTAATAAAACCTTGCATCACCAATTCATAGAACGTTACCAATCCAAAAAGATCTCCCAATATTTAATAATTTTGGGAATTTACAGAAATTCTACTCCTTGTCATTTACAAAAGGGAACTCACTATGCCCCCTTCTTAACACCTAACAAGCCATTTTGATCGATAAAAACATACAAAAATAACATCCCAACTTTTCTACCCTCATCTTAGAAGCCTTATTTTTGGAATAAATCAATCTAAGGATAGATTTAGTTAAAACCTAAGGAATATATGAGAAGAAGAGGTAATGTTCTTCAATGAGTATATTTATATATTTTCTTTCCTCTCATCCATAAATAATTATTATAACATGATTATATAATAATGTATGTATATTCCATATACTGATAATTTTTTTGGTTAATTTTATGTCCTATTAATGCACACACATGTATCCAATGTGTTCTCAAATCATTGTTCATGTGTAAGGAGGACTACCACATCGCGAACCGATGTCATTTGGGTTTACATTACTGCCTCTCAAGGCTGATTATAATGATATATTTATGGTTTATATATGATATATATCATATTTATGATGTTATTATGATTCTAGAATTTTTATACCATAGATACCTTCATGTTTTCCATTTTCTGCAAATATAATAATGTCATTGCTCTGTACTGTGGACAACCGCATCTCAAAGTAATGGGATCTATTCATGCTTTACATTGATATTATTAAGGATTTGTACATTAAAAAGTAGTTATATATAGAACAACAAATTATCCTCTAATGATGATATATATCATTTATCTTTATTTCATTCAAAATGATAATAAAATGGAAAGATGTTTCATTTGTATGTATGTCTTACCATCTCCATGAACTGTGTATTTCATTTCCCATCACAAAATTTTATGGAAAATTATAAATCAAAACATACTAAATATATATGAAATTTATATCTTGGTTTACATTATGAATATTATGATATCATTATTTAAGTAATATTACCACAATAACAATATTTATACATATAATTATGAATACAAAATTTACATAAATGATCAACATGTGTTTGTAGACCATTATCATCAAGTATATAAATAATTTTCCCCATGTTAATAAAATTGTTAACATGGACATAACTCATCTAATGAAAAAAGGTGGATGGTCAAATAATACATAATTGAAAATACAATAGTCATCTATATTAGAATGATAATATACAGTTTGGATACACAATTCTCCATGTAAATAGAATTACATTCTTTCTAGGTGACCATCGATCAATATGAATTATGTAAAATGTGATGTTCTCACCAAATAGAGTAGTTTCTATATGACTAAGATGAAACTCGAATAATATGACCATAATCTACCTAGATATAAAAGTTGTATGGTTTCAAAAGAACACATTCCCAATATAATAAAGGAAACATGGAAGGATAATAACATTTGTGAAAAAAATACATGTAAAATAATTCATTGATTGGTCCCAAAAAATAATGGATCAATAATTAAAAAAATTAATACCAATGGTTAAATCCCAAAAATTATAAATATATATATATTATAGGAGAAATCTTGAATCAAAAACACCATTTGGGTAAATAATTTGGAATCAAAAAATAGAAGGGAAAATGAAAACATAAAAGATCTTGTGGAAAACATTTTTATCCTTTATATAAAATATAAATTTAAATATGACTTTCAATGATAACTTTTGAAAAGATAATGTACAAAAATTTTATAAACAAAACATTTAAAGAGAATATCCAATAATTTATCAATTAAATGACATAAAATTTAACTTAGTTAAATTTCGAGAGGATAAAAAACATGAGAAAGAGGAAAATACATATTTATTATCTTCAAAATACCATTTTTCAAAACACAAAAATGTAAAAAAGAGTAAAAAAATATTAATTTTTATTAATACTTAAGTTTCCCAATTATTATTATAACATAACATATAATAAATTGTTTTGGTGGGTGAACCTATGCATGGTGTATTAAATTTCAAGATGAAACAATTCAACACAACAAAAGGAGGTTTTAGTTATCAATATCCCTTATTAGAAACATAATCCAAGAATCATGAAACATTTGGAAATGTTTCTATCTCATAATAATTTATAAAATGATAGTGTACCATAAAATATAATCAATGGTAAAATTAATTCATCTAATATGAAATATGTTAAATTGAATGATTATAACTAAATGACTAAAAATTTATTTCCCAAAAAATCATACTAGTGGGGATCACTTGACTTGAAATTAAATGTTTAAAAAAAATTAAAATGTATTGAATATGTGGGAAACCTCCAAAGTTACAACCAACAATTATAAGACACTATAAGATATTAGAAAATAATTAAAAGGAATACTGAAAATATTTTATTGTATTTCCCTATATAATTTCAAATAATGATCAATTAAAATTGTATCCCGGACATCTTTGATGAGGTCTTAAAAATTATAATCCATCTTATCCCAAGTTTAGACGAACTCCCACATGTTTATCTTCATTTCATTGATGAATCTTGTGAGAATTCTAGATTTCATGTTGATTTAATCCAAGTTCTCTTTATTAGTGTCCACTTGAATCAAGATGTCTTCCATTTGTCAACATCTTCTTGAGAGGCACAAATTAGCAAAAACTCCCCCATCATTTCTTCTTAGACTTAATAAATGGTTACCATGGCCTTTCTTTAACCCCAACATCCTCAACTATTTTCCATTGTCTTATAGCCATAAGATTCACTGGTTTATCTTAATTTTCAACCACCTTACTTATCGAAACATGAGGCACAATTAGAGAATCCTCTATAATGATAAATCATTCATTCATATGAGATAGATCTTCCATCATCGCGCCCAAATTTTGTTGATCTTGTTCCATTGAATAAACACCTTTGTACAATGGTCATTCACTTAAAAAATTAAAATATTCCTATCAACATTCTCATTATCATTGGAATTGAAATCCATTACCTTTGACCAAACTTTTTTGGCTAACCATGACTCCATTAGTTTATGTAATTGAGAGTAGCCCAAACGCCCTTTATATTTCTTCCACTTACTCATGATGCAACTCCCCAGATCAATGTTATCTTTTTTCCCTTTCTTTCTATATAGGATATTAACACTTATACCATGTCCTCCATTAGAACTATCATCAGAGAGTTTTCTTATGTTCCTCCACCGCCGACTCTTCCCTAGAAAATCACTGACCTCTATTTCAGTTCTCTACCCATTGTAGATCACTTTTATCAAGACCATGTCCTTTAATTATCAAACCCTCAAATCATTTAATTAGATTAATAGATGACATGGGCCTTATTTGATTTTTCCTACCCACTACATTAACCAAACCCCCTACACAACTGGTGATACTTGCATTTGACTCCCATGGCCATTGGGGGACACTGAACCTTCCTAGTCATCCACCAATATGAGTACCTCAGTTGTTGTTCATTCTCCATGTTAAATATCTTCTCTATAGGATGACGCCTTTGTAATATTGATATTTAGTTCCATAGGATCGATTTCATGCATCCCCTAAATTCCCCCTAACCTCAATTGATTCATTACTATTGAATTTTGTTTCATCCAAATCAATTTCTAACCTATCAATATATCCCACTGACTTGGAATCAGAGTTCGTTGGTCTTGCCACTTCAGGATTGGGAATGGAAAATTTTTCATTCTTTCTACTCTATTAAAACATAGTGTGGGGATCAAAATACTTTGTACCTAGAAACTTTATGTTGATATAATCAAGTATGAAAGGCTGATATTTATGTCTATGACAACATGTAGAGAATATGTGACCCATATGTTACAGGGTGATCAATAATCAGTACATGATTCCAAAACCACAACTGTTTTAAAAAGAATTTTTCTCATGTTGTAATTCAAGTCCACTCCACCGTTAGTCCGGAGACATAAACATTTAAAAATATACATGGGGATATCGGTTGAAAAATAGATTCTATAGTACTATCAAAACACAAAATGGTCCTACCATATTTCATATTAGATTAATAATATAGCGGTTTTGAAAGAAGAGTTGGCGCCTTGGATATCATACCCACTTCATCGTCATTGGAAAATCAAAATTCATGTGGAAATCATATGAAAATTTAAATTAGTAGAAGGGAAATACATTTTAAACTCACAATGTTTTATACCATGAAATAATCAAATAATCTATAAAAGGAAATTTAATCATCATGAGCCATTGTTTAGGAGCCCTACCACCTCCCAGTCTTGTAGACACCATAATTTGAATACTCACATATCCAAATAATCTTCCAAGGTTCGGTGATTTCTTAATAGAACCACCAAGGAAAAGCTCAAAAGAACTGAAGAATATGTTAAATTCAAAGTACATAGTTATAGTATTGGTTAGCCTTTATTGATATATATAACCATCAGGCTGATCGAGATAGCTTGGAATGTCGAAATAAATACTAGGTTAGGTAAAGGAAGAAAGGGACGTAACTAAGCAATGTATGAAGGTAGAGAAAGATCTTCCCCCATAACTAGTGGATTTGGGGGGGGGGTCTAATCCCAAACCATCACAATAAAGGGAATCACTGAGGGAGAATATAAAATTTTAATAGATTAAAATAAGAAAATCATTTATGGAATTTAATGTTATCTACTAGGGTATCAATTGAGTCAAAATAAATTTGAAGAGTAGAAGATTGTTAGGCTTAGTTATCCAATGAATTACAATGAAATTATATATATATATATATATATATTCATGGTATATTAAATCATTATAACACGGTGAAATTGAAACACGGTGCATAACATGTAACATGAGTCAAAGAATCAGAATTGAGACCCTGAAAACCCCTTACTAATTCAGTAACACTGTATTAAAAAACTCTTGAAAGAGGAGGATATTTATTTATCATTAAACACTTTGATTAAAATATAAATTAATTTTTGATATATAAAAAAGGATTTATATACTACCCATAAATGAAATTATTTTCATAATACCAGACATGTGTCAAAAAGAATGATTTAAGACAAAAATTGTTACCTTGGTCCATATTTTTTATAAATATAAACTAAATGTGTTTAATAATTAAATTAAGTTATTTAAATAAATTATAAATAACTTTATTAATAACTATGACCATTTATACTACTCATTTGAAATCAATATACAAATATAAATATTATTTATTATTTCATATATTCATCACTAGGTGTAGGTAATCTTTATCGCTAAAAATTGGTTACATAAAAGTGATCTTGGTATCTATATTACTAAAACTTGCATAATTAATAGACCATATAAGCTACTTGTATATGTCTTCAAATATTTTTTATAAATATATAACATCATTTCATGTTATTTATGGTTACGATCTGTGTACTTAAAATCAATAATGAACATATTTCGGAGTCTCTAAATAAACAAAGGATGATTTCTTACTTAATTATTTAATTGTTGATATAACCTTAAAAAGCCTAAAAACATCCGTTAATATTTACTATATCATATTATACTATTAAATAAGATCCTATATTTATCCATGACATAAAAGTGTTGTGTTGTACAAGTAGTCGGTTAAATCGACCCTAATAAAAATCTTCCATGATTAATAGATGATGATGATAATTTTTTAGTTTTAATATCATTATACCATTAGAATAATGATATTATAAACATTTATTACAATGATATATCTTAATTAGAAAAGATATAATTAATAAATAATTAATATAAAGTCATTACAAAGAAAAAATTGATATCATTTTCATCTTAGTTCACTCATTTATAATTATTGAATTAACGATAATGGTTTGATGAAATATCATGAATATGTTATATAATTAGTCCTATTTAAACCTTAATTGTAAAATAAAAATATATATATCCACTAAATCCATTTTTTTGAACCTCCATGAATGGCGGTAATAAAATGAAAATTTTAAATTGATTATTCCATGGAGGCGAGAGTCCACACGTACACATGGATATTTATTTTATTTTCTATAGAAAATGAGAAATATTTAATATATTTTATCAATTAATAATATAAAATTTATTATAAATTAATTAATTATATGTTAAATTTAATATTATTACCATTCATGTAATATGGTGATGGAAAAAACACATTGTGTGTTTGAGGTAGTGGTCTGTACAACACATGAGTGAAAGTTTTGTTTTTCTCAATAGAAAATGGTAAGGTGGTTTATTATTAAAAAATCATTATAATAATGAACAATTATACTAATTATGTTAATTTTATTATTTTAATATGTTGAAAATAAATCTTAGTAAGAATAAAATCACATAAATATAAATGAAAGAGAAATAGAGGTTAATAACTTATTCCTCACTTCATAGATTGTCTCCTTTGTGATAGGGGTTAAGTCCTAGAGGGATGGGATTTTAATAAAGCCATAACCTCATAAATGAATATTATAGTTTTTAGAAATTGTTATAGGCATTTTTTGGAAAAAATAATTTGGATGTGGTTTGAGGGGATGTTAGGGGAAGATAACCTCTTTTTATGTGAAAAGGGATGATATTTTTTTAATACCCAAACATTTATGATAATGGGAAGTCAATCACTAGAAAAGTGTCTTAAATTATTATAAATAACATAGATAAGAAGTTATATTTTAGAGAAAGGCCTAAACCACACATTAACATGCATGTTCAAAAAATATTTCAGTTCTTTTACTCTTTTATTCTTTACATTAACCATTTAGCTTTTACCGGCGTAAGTAGTTTTTACCAATGTTTACATATCCATTATGCACAAAAATAAATTGGAAATTATTATATAATTTGTAACCAATGATTCAAAATTATAAAACCATTTCTTTTAGTTATGTATATATATATTCTAAAATATATATTTGAAATAAAAATATATAATGTATTAATACATGTTTTGATAAAATATTATTTATGTTCTAAAATAACAAAATATGGGTTTTTAAATAAAAAAACATTTTCAAATTTATAAATTTGGTTATAAAATTAATAATTAATCTTCAAAAAAGTTCCAAAATTTAAAATTCATACTTATATACTAATAATTTCATAAAATCCGTGTTATTTATAAAAATGATGTTTTCAAATATTCACCTAAAAATCATCCGTTTTAGAAAAATAACAAAAAAATCACGTTAATAAAATATTACTATGATAAATACTACAAAAAATTATATGGTAAAAATTTAGATAAAACATTGAGAAATAATGGAAATTTATTTTTAAAGGAAAATATATTTTCTTATAATATTAAACATACCCATTTATAATTAATACTCGTTGAAGAAGGTAGGTGAGGGTAGTCGTAGCATATTCATCATTCAAGATATAAACATTAATATAAATACCACTATACTCTCTTATGCTATATCAAGTTAATTATCTTTATTTTCAAAATATTATCCTTTCATACAATCATATACCCAGTTATTTATATAACATAATCATATATTTTCTATATCATAACTTTCCCAAAAACCTTTTGAATCTCTAAATCAATAACTAACAGTAATTTTATATATTCCTTGAGAAATTATCTCTATAATTTACCTTGAAATGGTATTAACCACTATTTCATAAGGATACAAACAAGTCACTATATATCATAATTCAAAAAATGATATTAAATTTTCCAAATATATAATGAATAAATCATCATTCCCATTGTTATCTATACTATATAAATTACCTATTAAAAATCAAAACACCCTTTATTATTTCAACAAAAAATGTATTTTAATCATATGTGATATATATACATTATCCAGGTGTCCATCAATGGTTATCCCCAAAATTGAATCCTTGTCATAAAACCTATTTTGAAGGTTATTGATTCAATTTAATATTGGTTCCCATACCTTTAAAGTAAAACTAATATACTAAAATCCATAGATGATTCAAAAAATACATAAAAACATTTACATTATTGAAAAATGTCATCGATAAATATCACTTAACCAATTAAAATAACTATGAGTATTAAGAATTAGTTTCTTTTATGAAATCAACCTCACCACCATAGATAATACTTATAAAGGGAATATTTACATCATAATAATAAAATAGTAAGATTCTCAACCATGTATGTATGATCCCTTATTCAGTTGTAAGATATTATGGTTTCCATGTACATACCTATATCTTATTTGTTTGTATGATCTTGTTTCCACAAAATACTAAAATAAAAATGGTTATGGTAATATAAAAAATATTTATATACAAAAATAAATCTAATTATTTCATCCTTTATGACACCTTTTTTTAAATATATGACACTTTAATATCAATGTATGACTCTCTTTATTCAATTATTGGTTATCAATGGTCATTTTCATATTAATTTGTCGAGCCTAAAAAAATGAAACCCCCCATATTGGTTTATAAAATGAATTTTATTTAAAAAATATATAACCCTCAAGAGTTTCAAATAATTTATTCCGTTAGGCATTTTTCACACATCCGGTGAAGATCGACATAATCCCCAAGCCACCCCCTTTAAGGTTATTTTCCATAGGTACATAGATTTGAAAGGTTGTATCCACTTTTAGTATACAAATATGGATTTAATTTCTAGGGAAAACATATAATAAACACTTTAACAAATCATTATGATTTCATATTATATTTTGGATTATTTACATGATTTTCACTCGTGTTCTCTTATATGAATCTAAAAAATAGTTGTGCATTATTACCATTACATTATATTATTTACTTATTCCAACTATGATGCTCCAAACCCGTTATCCCAAATTTGATAACATAAAATCATACATCAAATATATTCTTTGATATCTAATGGAATGTAATAAATAATACAATCTATAAATAAAAAAATTATTTAATCTTTTAAATAAGAAAAATATTTTTAGGTTTCAGATATAGATAATTTGGAAACATGATAAACTCATAAATAATATTTCTTTACCAAAAAATGGATAATTTTTCCATTATTATAAGAACCTATTAAACTCTATATATTTCTTTAATATCTCCCATAAGATTTTCCACATGTTTTATCCTTTATAGAATTTCAAGGATACTAATTTTCTTTATAACATGGGGATTGAAAACATAAAAAAAGGAGTGAGATCAGACACTTAGAAAGGGAAACATATAATTTAAGTTATCATGGAATCAAAATTGGATAAATATTATGGAAATAATAAGTAAAAACATGAAGTTTTAATCAACATGAAAATGGGACCATTTTATATCAATTACATCAAATAAAAATACAGATTTCAGTAATAGTGATCTCATACTTATGGAATGCATAATTTTATACATAAAAAACATATTTTCATGGTATTCTCCAAATAAAAATACTTTTCATAAAGATCTTTGTCAATAAATATTTCCTATTTGGGTAGTCATATGCAAACTACCCAAATCATTTTTTCCTCACTAGACCAGTCAATGCATCAAGGGGCTATATAATTCTAGGCTTTATCATTCACATGATTAATTATAATGAATTCACTATAAGAGTCAACACAAACCTTCATATTATTCCCTAAGGAAACTTTTTCTAAATTTACAAATTTTAATATATATAATTAATGATACAAAATATCAACACATGATCAACTTGTGTCAGAAGTAAAAAATCATTAATAATTTCAATACTTCTCCCAGTGTAAACAAAGGGATAACATGATCATAACCTGTTTTAAGAAATGAATGTGTATACTCAACAAAAACATAAACAAAATTTCAATAATCATATGTATTTGAA
The DNA here is from genome assembly GCA_963277665.1 of Viscum album. Classification (NCBI taxonomy): domain Eukaryota; kingdom Viridiplantae; phylum Streptophyta; class Magnoliopsida; order Santalales; family Viscaceae; genus Viscum; species Viscum album. Next base: position 1,798,968,782 of record OY728127.1, on the reverse strand, counting down.
TAATAATATACCTTGTGACAATACTTTTCCCCATGTTAATAGAATAATATTTTTTTAGAAGAGAATCAACCTGTATGAATTATGTAAATAGTTGTGTTCATAGTATATAGAGAAATAGGAATATAGATAAGTCAATAATAGATTAAAATCATCATAGTATATCTATATAAAAATTTTAAACTATGTAAATATAGAAAAAAACTTCTATAATAAATTAAATTTTGATGTATGTTCACATATATGGAAAAACATCCATGAAAATTAATGCTTCAAATAATATCACAAAAGAAGGGATCAAGAATATAATTGTTTGAAATCATGAGTTAAATACACCAAATGATAAAAAAATATATTATAATACAAATAATGAAACATAATCTCCATTAGGTAAAATAATTTTCAATAAAAAAAGAAGTGGATGTTAAAACATAAAAAGGTTCAAGAAAATGTTTTTAACAATAACATATAAACATAATTTACATGTCTCTTCCAAGGGTAACATTTGAAAAGTATATGTGCAATATTCATAAAAACATTACTTTTAAAAATAATATAAAATAATGTATTCTTCTAAAATATATAAATTTTATCTTGGATAAAATTGAATAGGAAGACTAGACATAAGAATTTGAAAGGCAATCCCCTTTTTATTATTTTCAAAATACTTTTCTTTAACATAAATTATAATAAGATTTGAAAAACATAATTTGATTTAAAAATTTATTTTCAAAAATTTTATTATAAAATAATATATAATAAAATATTAGGGTTGTATAACCCAACCAAAGTGAATAAAATTTCATGATTAATCATTATAACTCAATGAAGGGAGATTCGAGTTACCAATATCCCTTAGGAGAAACATTCTCCATTAATAATATAAAATATTAAAGTGGTATTAGGTAGTAAAAATTTATATTATGAGAAAATTAAAAACAATACAATAAATTTGTTAATTTACCCATCTCATATGAAATAATTTCATGTGAATTACTATAACTCAATGAATAAAAATTGAGTGACCAAAATCTTTAACGACTGGGGTAACACTTTAGTCAAAATAAATTCGATGAAAAGAACATGATTTGGATTAGAATATCCCATTAAATAAGAGGAATTAATTTATAAATCATTCATGGGATATTAAATTAATATAACAACATATAAATCAAGCGTGCTTCATAATGTGTAACGTGTCTTAATGAATCATAATTAAGACTAAGAAACAACTTAAAACTCGTGTAACTGTTTAATAAAACCCCTTAGAAAGTTATATTTTAATTTAAATTAAAACACCTTGATTAAAATATAATTATTGATATGATATCTCAAATATTAATTATATACACTATATAAATTAAATTAGTTTCATAATACAAAACAGGTTCCAAAGAGGGAACTTTTTATGAAATCCCTTAACTCTATTGAGATTAATTATTCATGTGCACCAAATTCCATGAATAAATAAATTAAATTTGTTTAATAAATACTCAATAACTTTATTAATAACAATAACCATTTATTATTATCATTTATAATCATTTTATACATGTATATATTAGATACCTTTTACCTATTTCCAGTATTGGGTGTATATAATCTTTATCAGTTTAAATTAGTTTCTTAAAATTGGTTTTGGTGTCTAATAATTTACCAATGTACATAATTATTAAATAATACAATTTAATATTATATTTGTTAAAATATATTAATATATAACCTCGTTTAATGGATTTTTTTTCTGATCCTATAGGTTGAAATTGGTGATGAGCATGTATATGTGTTTCTTAATGAATATAGGATGATTTCATAATTAGTCACATAAATTATGAAATTGAATTAATAGAAACAATAAAATATTAATTATTTGATATCATATTATACAAGGATATAAGATCTCATATTTATCCATGATAGAAAATTATTTTATTGTTTAATTAAGTGGTTCAACAGACCCAATCTTAAACCTACTAGGATTAAAAGATGATTATTATATGGTTATGTTCTAATCTAATTATAAATAAATATTAATGTTCTTATTTAGTATAAATTATTTTGATTTAACATAATGTAGAATAATTATAAATGAAATATAATTTATATGAAGTCATTACACAAAAAAATTTATATCATTTTCTGATTAGTTGACTAGTTTTAAATTATGGAATTAATTATCATCGTTTATGATAATATCAATAATAGGATATACAATTGTTCATACCAAAACCTTAATTACCTCATAAAAATAAATTAATTCATTATTAATATATTTATTATTTCCATGAATGGTGGTAATTAGTTGAAAAACTGAAATCAGGCATTCCATGGAGACTGTAGTCCACACGTATGCCTGGATAATGGTTTCACTTTCCATAGAATATGAGAAATATATAATATGTTGTATCTTTTAAAAATATAAATTATGTTATAAATATAATAATTAAATGTTAAATTTAATATTATGAAATTTATTTTATAACGGTGAAGGAAAACCAAACACTTAGAGTCATGTTTGTGGTAGTCTACACAACGCATGAGTGATGGTTTTATTTATCTTAATAGAAGCAGGGAAGGTGGTTTATACCTCTACCATTATTATAATAAAGTAAAAATTGGATAATTATACCAATATTATTTTTTAAGATAGTGAAAGTATATTTGGGTCAGGAGAAAATATCATAAATAAATAGGAGAGATAAAGAGACATTTGGAGTGTATAAGTCAATTCTTGTACTATCTCCTTCGTTTAAATGGTTATTCCTCTAAGTTTTCTACTTTTGAAAAAAAACGTAAATTACTCAATTTGTATAGAAGTGTTTAGGATGATTTTTGATAGATTTTTTCATAAACTAATTATGATTTTGTGTGTGGGTATGTTAGGATAAGAGATCTCATTTCATAAGTGAAAAAGAATTTCATTTTTGTAATTACCCAAAAGGTTACAATAATAGGAATTAATTAAACAAATTTTTGTTCAAAATTAATAAATAATGTATAAGGGAAGTGATAATGTTTAGAAAGTCCTCAACCACACATTCATAGACATGTTTAAGTCATGTTTATTGAAGTTTACTCTAATAATCTTTACGTTAAACATTTTAGCTTTTATCGTGGTAGGTAGATTTTACAAAAGCTAAATTATCAATTATGTCTAAAAATAAAATTGTTATTATTAAGTAATATGCACCTAGTGATTCTAAATTTAATATCCATTTCATTTTATTAAAATAATAAATGTGTTAAAAATTAATCTTAAAATAAAAACACATGATGTATAAAAATAATTTTTGAGAAATATAACTTATGTTATAAAAGATCAAATATAGTTTTGTAAATAATTTTTTTTAATTTTATAAAGTCACATACAAAAAAATCATAGAAGAATGTTTCATGAAATAAAAATTTAAACATAAATACTAATAATGGAATAAAATCTATGTTATTTTAAAAAATGAACATTTTCACTATTCACCTAAAAATCATTGTTTTGGGAGAAATATGAAAAATTAACCTATAAAAATATTATTATTATGAAAAAAATATTTATTATTTTTTTGAAATTTAAATTATGAATTTTTACAATTTGACTTGTAAATAAAATGATTGGATATAATGTAAAACTATTTTTATTGGTAAATATATTTTCCTAGAATATTAAACATACTCATTTATATTTCTTATTATTTACTAATTACATTAGTATTCAAAATTTATTTATATCAAATATATTTTATTATCATTAATCACTAGTTTCCAAGAATTAAAATATATATCTCATAGAAATCATTATTTAAAAAATAATTTTTATAAAAATAAATCATCATATTATTCATTTTAGGTAAACTAATTGAATTTCATTCATCTTAAAAGTAGCCTAATTTTATTTACCCATATATTTAATAAAGTGGTTACTCCAATTATTTTATGTTAATTCAATGGATTGGTTTTAATAGTGATAATTAAATATTTATATTTAATCTAAACATATCATGGTTTAATTTAAGATTGGTTTTTCGTGTAGAGGAAGATATCAAAAAAATTATCCCATTCTAAAAAAATTCATATATTATAATCTTATGGTGTTACACCCAGGAGGATCTCATTTATCCAAATATACAAACTCTTCAACTAGAGTGATGGTAGTTATGTCCATACACATTAGTGAGCCCTTCACTAGAGTGACCCATTTTCCCAAATGGTCCAGATCTTCTATTATGGTGATGGTAGTTATTTTTATATATATCCCTGAGCTATGCCAATAAGGAACCCTCTCATCCAAATAAACAGGATCTAGTATCATGGTTCTGTTAGTTATATCAATACACATCTATGAGTCGTCCCCATGAGGAATTCATTCATCATAACGTACAAATTCAAATGTTTTGGGGATGATAGTTGTGACTATATATGTTTGTGAGACATGTGTGGGAGGAATTCATTTTGACTCAAGGATGTGTGATCGAAATTTTCCCTTTTCATTCTAAATTAAATATTCTAAGGGTTTTATGTTTTTTCTGTTGATTTCTAGGTCATAACATAGTATTATGAAACTATAATCAAAGGAATTATGAGGAAAATAATTAAAAATAAAATTATTTATCATTAATTTATTAAAAAATTGAATAAAATACATAATATAGAGTCTCTCACAAGTAGATGAGGGTGATACATTACAAATCCTGATCAATGGAATCTTGAAGTTGAATAATTATTTACTCAGATTCATCCACAACATAGCATAATCTTGAAAAATTTACATCCTCTTCCAATACATTAGGCCGAAATGCATATACTCTTGTAGAAACATTGAGATATAGCATCATTACCTCCTCAACCAATCATTTATCCTCACTAGTTTTTGTATCATCATCCACCATATCTTGATAGATCCAATACAAATCCCCATTAAGTCATTGTGACTCTTTGTAAAGCCCCTACAAAAGGTCCCACAAATACATTACTTGCATCTTCTAGTCTACTTGGACCATAGTATTCCCATATATATCATCAATTCTAAAATTATTGGACATAATAAATGGGTTGTAGATGTTAAACAATGATCTTTATATGGATTTTGTCCATTTTTCACATGTGTAAACAACCTTATTTACTTTGGTATGAACATCAAAGTAATTATACCCACCAAATCCCATGTTGATGAACATATTTTGGAGGTTATTTTGTTAGATACCAAGTTCATAGGGGGGTATTTAAGATTAATTTGTTATCCTCTTACATATCTAACACCTCACATGTTTCTAGAATGAATCCTCCATGTGGTCATTATCAATGGATGTTATAATTAATAGTACATAATTTGGAAAAACATATCTAAAATCGGGATTAATCTCCATAACTCTCAAATGTCCTAACTTAAGGATAATGTTAAACCCATTGGTTTTTAATAGTTGATGCATTAAGATAATGAATCATTGAATTTAATCGAAGAATATAGTCTCAATAAAAAAAATTCCATAATTCCTTTGAAAACTGATTTGATAAGGATATGTATGTGTGGTACTCTCTCATACCCACTAAATCAAAATGTTTCCCTTATATTACACTTCCATAATCGTAGGATCTGTATATACTTCTATTATTAACGAAACCACATCCTATGTTGGACTAATAAAACCAAGAGAAAACTATGAAATCAACTATTATGAGCATTTTCTATTAATATTTATACATGATATTTTTAGGAGATTAATATGATTTATAAAATAGAGTGAGAAAATATATACAGATCCATAAAATTAATTTTCATGTTTAAAATTGGGTCTTCATCCCCCATTATATCATCCACCAACCCTTGATAAGAAGTAGAAATGACTAAAGTATCTATATTGGAGGATAATTAAAAACCACTCTAGGATTCAACCACTATTACATCCTTAGTCACTAATATATATATAGGATCCCCATGAAAAGGATAAGATATGTTTATTATTTAAAAGTTGGTGTTTTTAAATTCCAATCCCTGAGGGAACCATCCACCAAAATTGGATCAGTTGGAGTGTGTATTGGTTAAATTGGATCCAATATCTCTTTTAATTGTCCTATACAATCACCTCAAAATCCACTTATAGTAGTGTAATGGTTGCTCGGTCATATAAAATTGGAACTCTCATATTTTCATCACCAAAGAAACCATCTTCCAATTTGTTCGCGGTCTATATTTTGATAAAAAAAGTTTCGTCTTAACTTTCTTTAGGTCCATATTCTAACACTTCAAAACAAGTTCCTTCATGAATTAAATGCATAATGTGTATATGGAGAGCTCACACCCTTTTATTCATCACTTCCAATACATATCCCATCATCCTTGGGTCTATGAGAGAAGTGATTTATATAGTCATACCGTTGTTGTCTCCAACCACCCAAGAATATTTCTCATGATATATCTATATAAACACTTTCTAAAAGTGTATAAGTTGCATAATATTTTGAAATTTTTACTCTAAGGTGTAAAAAAATCTTCCCAAATTCCTCATGATCTATCTCATCATTAATTAATCTATATGATAATTCAATAATTCAGAGAGAATGTATAATACCCTCCCACCATCCCGGTGTAAAGGGATGTTGACAATATTTTTTCTTAACTCCATGTGGTAGTATCTCATTATATAAATCACACTGGAGGATTATTTGGTGATGTTTGAGTTGGAAATTCATCTACACGATATAAGATGATATTTTTAAATATTTATCTAAACTAGGGGAACCCATATACTAAATATTTAAAACCTAAGGGGTTTTCAATCTATTCTACCCCAATTCAACAGTGTATTGTGGGGAATGAATATTTTATTTCTCCCCTCTAGCATATATAAAAGTTCAAATGGTTGTGAATGAATCCAATGTTAGAGAATATATTGAAATATAAATATATTTATATCTTACTATAGAATTATTCAACTTTTAAAATCTATCGCTTATACTCTAAATGACAACATTTATCTATCTCAATACAATATATATATGTGTGTGTCTATGTACCATTTCCATTATGGAATGAATTTATGATTCTATATATCCGTGTTATTATCCAACTTATATGGGTTTTTTATGGAAACATTCCCTATGAGTGGTCAAATTTCTTAAACTCATCAATTCAAGTTCCTCTACATGAAAAATATTCAAATCATCACTGGAATTCAGAATATACCTATATGTATCCCTTAAATTCTAGGAATCTAAAAATTCTTCCATAATGTCAATCATTAATGATTAAGGCATAACTTCCATGAAGGGGGTGGAATCTGACCAGCTGAGTTATTTTCCTAGCAAGTCTGTAGTTAATGTTTTCTTTGGAACATGTTGTTTATGATATCTTTGTGGTTGTGTCAGAATTCATTATGGATTTTCAATTATGATAGGTGAGTTAATATCATTGGACTTCTGTGTAAAGGAAAGTATAATAGAATTGGGATCTAGTTAATTATATCCAATGATATCACAATGGTGTAATATGGGGAACTGTTTTACCTATCCTTGGGATTTATCCTCATTGATATTGCCTTCCTCACTCTCACTAGTATAAGGATTTAACATTATTATTAGTCCTTTGGAGTAAAATATTGGTCCACATAGTGAATGTTTCATGTTATCAAATTATTAGAGATAGGATTCCACTATCTTAAGATAATCCATATAATCTATATTTATGGGTGAAAATATACAACCATATTATTTAAAAAAATTTACTTCCCTTAAAGATAATCATATATAACTTAGGTGGTCATAGAATTGTTCCAGTAATCCCATCATATTCATTCCATTAGTGAATGGTTCAATGTCTTGAAGACTTAGAGATAGTATTCCACTATCTCAGGATAACATTTATAAGAAGTATTTATGGGTGTAGATATACACCAATATTATTTTCAGAATTAATTCCTTTATAGAAAATCATATAAACCTTGGGTAGTCATAGAACTCTTATAGGAATCCCATCATATTTAATCCATCTTAAAAAAATATTTGATAGTTATAACCACTTGAGAATATTTTTTATCTATTGGGGAGCTATTCATTATGTTCTTGATTTGATTATTGACATCATAAAAATTATAGGCTTCCGCAGTGCCATTATTTTACTATGACTAGCCACAAGTATAGTTTGACCAATATTTTCCTCTTGAACATCCATTAATAAACCATTAGTTATGGGTATCAATTTATCTAGTTTCCTAGTTGGTTATGAATGAATTCGTGATTCAGGGCCACTCTTTACAATCACTAGAGTAGAATCAATTGGAGGAACCTCCACCTAAATTTTCATCTCCAACCCTATGAATGTGAGTCTGTGTTTGTAAGTGATGATCATGGGCTTCTCCATCCACATAAATTTCATATAATAAGGAAATTTCTTCTTCAAATATATTAATAGATTCAAAAATATATAGGATGAGTATGCCTCTCATATCATATATCTATTTAACCTAGCAATAAGAACATACTCCCTTGGTGAAATAAGATAACATCGTGTTTCATGAGTATCAAATTCATTATTCACCAAAATAATATTTAGAGTTGTGTGTAGTGTATAGAAGAAGTAGTATGAATGATTCGATATAAAATTCACATTCTTTATCACCAATGACATTATCATGACACTACTCATGCGCTGAGGATATTGTAAAAATTGTACCCCTAGAATCAAAGAAACATTGTAGAGAAGATAGCCCCCAAGTGAGCTACCATACAACCACAGAGGACTAGAAATAGGATGGAAAGTCTAAAAAAGGACTTCCCATAGCTAATTTTTTCAAGTTAATGTTATGATCCCATCAAAATTATGATCAGTGTATTTATATATTTTCCAGTTTCAAATAAGGTCTCCATGGTAAAATCAATGACCCTAACATGAGTATGATATTCAAATATTGGTAGTAATGTGACCTTAAGAGCATGGCCATGAAGGCTTCCATTCATAATTTTCAATCGAACATAGGATATAATTGAAACCCCCACAAAGAAAAATTAATATTTTTTATCATTATAAAATTTGTAACTAAAGATTCTAGGACTTATAGGTTGGTATTGTCCTTGTTATCCTTATAAACATCTCTTGGACATTCATTGTAATGAATAATTGATCCCAGTGGAGGAAAAGAAAATCTAAAAAAGGAATAGGGTCTTCCTCCAAATGGTTTTCCACAATGGTTCGAAGTTCCCTAACATGCATAATTTTCCTCTCTATATCCTCCCAAATATAATTAGAGGATATGAATTTATAATACATTTCCCTATAATCAGGCTGCCTATGATCATCTTAATGTCTAATAGACTAAACCCAACTTCTCTATCCATGTAAAACCCAATTTTTCTATATATAACCTTTTATTTATGATTTTTTAAGTATATAAAGTTTATGGGTGGTTTTTGGAACAGTTTGGAGTACATTAGTTCTATTTTGGGGATAAAGGGAAGGCACATGGACGGCGCAATAGTTGTCCAAACCGTGCGATAGCCTCAGAGAAACTACATGACTTTGGTATTTACAGGAATTGGATTTGGAATGTTTTTCACATGTTTATGTAGAACCGGAGAATAGATTGTGTGAAACTTCATCCTTAATGTAGTGGCTAATGCATAGTTAGTGCATGGTTTTTTAACTGTGTTCCTAAACAGTGTGCGGGTCCAAATCACCACCTTAAAAAGTGGATCTGGGTTGGCCTTAATATTTAATTCCCCATTCCTCCTCCTATACATCAATAACGTGGTATTTTTATTCTCTAATAGTCATGTAACATTCTTACATCGATATAGAGGACATCTGAAGGCATCCCTTGGTGATTAGAAGCTGATTCCACATGGTAATTTATTATTCATCATAGTTCTTTTCATGTTTTCTTAAATCTATTTCACCCCACATCTCAAATTTCATAAATGTATGCATTTTGTTTGTAGATCTAATATTATTGATTCCATATATGATTAAATATGGATTGGTTATTTAAAGGGGAAGAGATATAAGTTGGTTTTGTGGAGTTTTTACCTGGTATCATTGGCGTTCTTCATCCACTTATCGTTTTTTTTTCAAAACCCATGAGGTAGGTGGCTTCACTCTCGACTACTCTTTCTAGAACTGATTCTCAGGCTTTCAAATTGATTTTTGTGTTTGATATTGACTCTGAATATTCTATTTAGTAATTTTTTGAAACCCTCATGAATGACAGTTGGTGGAAACATGGAAATTGGTTATTCTAGCATAAAGTACTTTGGTTCTTCTTTTATAAAAGATGAATTTTAAAATGGTTATTTTTCTGTAATTGTGGTAAATGGTATAAATAAAATGATTTCAACAAAATAGATAATTTTATTGAAATGGAATGGTTGATTGGAATTGGATTGTTTAGTGGCTGTAAATAAAATATCAGTTTTATTGAAATGGATGAAATGCTTCTTCTAGAATTGGTTTTTGGCCAAATGGTTGTGTTTGTTCATGTGCATTAATGAAGGATAACGGTATGGAGTCTCCTCCATCATTGTTATGATGGATAAGGGTTAGGGATCTCCCACAACAAAAATTTTCACTCTGTGATGGCTTAGGGAATGTATGACTATCCACTTGCGAGTATAGGGAGTTCCAGGTTATATTAATGGTTGGATGTGTGGATAAGTGGAATGGAATAATTATTCCAAAATGGATATTGAGAAACGATTTCAAAAACCTTATTTGGTTACTTTTCTTGAAATATGTCTTTTTTGGGAAATTTTTTAACATGGTATTAGTTTATATTTAGTTATGAACTATTTTTAGAAGTGTTAATATTTTTTTATAAACAATTTTGGAAATTTTTTTGTAAATTTTTTTATATTAATTTTGATGGCCTTTTTATCATAATGGAATGTGTAGTGATATCATTGGTGAAATCCTACTCAGTTTTATAATCACCTCTACATTGGAGCGTTTGGTATTTTTTTTATTCCATCTATCAAGACACATGAAATTGTAATGTATAACATGTTTTTCACTACATTGTGAAACTTGGGTAATTTGGTGACATTGGAGAATAGAGAATATGGATCATGGAGTCTTGTAGTTATATTGGTGTTTTATTAGTTAATATTTGTTGTTTACTTTACTGTTTTGGTCTTTCTTTGTGGAACTTTATTGAGTATGATTTTGATATAAGAAATGTGGAGTTATCATCAATGGTTTTCATGCATCAAATAGTGGTATATTTTATTATATTTTGTGGGATTATAGTGTTATTGTTAAAAGATAAATCATCCATGACAAGTATTGAAACCATTTGGAATTCATTTTATGATTTTTACATCTTGGGGGTATCTCTTAAGTCCAAGTAACACTCTCCCACAATATCAATCCATTGAGGAGAAGGAGAGATGTTACAAATGGTATTAGTTTTTTTGGTACAAAATCATGTTTCAGATAAAGTGTAGCAGCTTTTTACTTTTCCTATGGAACAAGTAGTCATCAGTTTTCATGGTCTAGGAGTTGAATTCATTCCGGAAATCCTTTCGATGGAATCATAGAAAGGTTTAGGACAGTTGGGACCTGATTTGTAGAGCATAAAAAATATGTATCTAACCTTTTCATGCTAAACATAAAGTAACAATGGAGATGGGTACATAAGTGGTTTGGATACATTTATATGATATTGGAATCTCATTATCATGGGTTTATCCCATGATAGAATCATGACATGCATTATGAAAATAAATTACCACTATAATTGAGTAATGATATATGACTTGATGCACTATGTTGATTTTTAAAAATTCAATAACATGTTTTGAAATAAATGTTTTTAGAAGCGAAAGGTTTTTGTATTTTGAAAATGGTTTTATTTTAAAATGAATTATGTAATTTTTTCAAAAACATTTGAACATGGGAAATGATGATTTTGGAAATCAATTTTATGATAGATAATGTGATAGAATTTAAAATTTTAAGCCATCAGTTTCTAATGAGTGAGACTTACAGTGTTTGTTGTCTGTTTTGAAAATGGATCCTGGTAGGATTTATAGAATCAAACTAGAAGAATCTATGTATAATGTGGTATCCCCTGGGATATTGTTGAACCATGATCTATTTCATAGTATCATCCATGAATTTTATGTTCGGGACACACAGAACTGGAGGGATGATTCAATACATGGGGGTTATTCAATATAGATCTTGATGTAGAATCCACCCATCTTTTCGGTGATTTGAAAGAAGAAATTCTAGTGGTTTAGCATAATAGAGTGAAATGTTTCTTTGATTACAATGGCACACCAGTGGAGTTGTTTGTCAAACTAGTATGCTCAAGGATCTTGCACTCCAGTGTTGGGAACTAGTGGTGCAGTCTAAATTGGATCAAGGACATTAGTTGGAGGATTTTAGGGAATTATTCAATTAATAATTCTATCCTCACACATTCAAGATTTAGATAATGAAGTACTTCTTCATATTGAAGTAGTAAATATTTCTGTGCTAGAATATTCATCTATATTCATGAATATAATGATTTTTTCACCCGAAGTTGCTGCGATTGTGTCCTTGAAGGCGCACATATTGGAGTCGGGTCTATCTCAAGAGATTCGATTGAAGATTGTAGTGCTCTATATTACAGATTATATAGAGATAGTGGCTGAGAGATATATCTCAGGAACTATGGGAGGAGGAAGTAGTATGATACCAATGAGAAATCGTGGGAACAATAATACTGGGAGTAAACGGAATAGGGACACCAAATTCCAAGGTAGGAGTGGGAATCAGAATCTGATGGTTGGATTAGTGATTCTTCCTCTAAACCAAAGGTCCATTCGGGATGTTTTCAAAATGTATTCTTTGACCACATGAAGAAATAGTTTGAAACATCATCAAGATAATTTCATAACTCCAACCATATAGGATATCATAAGAATATTTGTCCTTGTTTTTTGAGGTCAGGTTATTGAGACACTTCTCATGTATCTCAAGTTTCCTATTATTTGATATGATGAGGGAAAAAGAATCAACCACATCTGTAGAGCCTAGTTACCCATGGTGAATCTAGGAATTACATGACTCCTCAATAAGGGAAATCACATCAAGGAAATAAGCATCATATTGTATTGATGAAGAAATTATATAGATCTGAGTATGTGATTATAGATGACCATTCTAGACCATATACTATGAGATTTGTGATTCTTTCGAATTCAACCCTTAGGAATTTTTTTTTAAACTGCTGCATCCCATTCCTTCATTTCTTCTCATGTTTTTCATTTTCTAAGTTTTAAACTCAAGGTGATGCCTTCTATGTTAAACATAAAACATGCTAGTTAAATGGGAATGTGGAGCCTTTATTTGTATATAATGTTATAAAACTATTGATGGAGTTGAATTGAAGTGGAACATCATGGTGAAAGGGATGGATGTTTATGAAGTAATCCTGGGTATGGATTTATTGACAATGTTCAAGTCTCACATTGAATGTTATAAATGAATTGTTAGTTTTGAAACTCAGGACAACAATGAACATCTATTGAGAGGAGAAAGCCTTGTAAAGATAGGTTCAATGGGCTTGATGGAAAAATTAGTGGGAACACTATCACACTAGTTGGAGAAGATGATTTTGGCATCGATTGAAGAAATTGGGGGTAATAGTTTTCAAGTAGTCGTGGATCATTTCCTATATATTTTACCTGAATATTTTTGAGGGTTTCCACCCCAAATATATGGGAAGTTTAAAATTGATCTCCTCCAAGGGACCAATAAAATATCACTACCCTCTTATAAAATGAAACCAATAATGATAAGGGGGATGAAAGTGTTATTGGAAGATCTGGATAGAAAAGGATTCATTAAGCCAATAATATCATTGTGGGTAGCACTGGTCTTGTTCGTGAAGAAAGAAAATGGACAACTTCTATTATGTGTTGATTATCGTCATATTAACAATGTTATGACAAATAATTGATATCCACTTCCACACGTTAATCACTTGTACGATCAATTGAGGGGAGGTCAATGGTTCTCTATAATTGAGTTGTGATCAGGATATCACTAGTTGTAAGTTCAGAAGCATGATATTATAAAAACATCATTTAGAAGTATATATGTCACTATGAATATGAGGAAATGCCTTTCAGTCTTATGAATTCACCAGCATTATTTATAGTATATATTAATTGGATATTTCATGGATATATGGATTCTTTTGTTGTGTTGTTTGTGAATGTCATATTGGTTTATTCAAGGACAATTTTTGGGCATGAGAAACTCTTGGAAACAATGTTAGGAATCTTGAGAGATCATCATTTGTATGAAAAACTATCATAGTGAATGTTTTTGATACATGAGGTAATATTTCTTGGCCATGTAATTTTTTAAAGAGGTTTTTAGTTGATCTAGAGAAGATTGAAGTTTTTATATCTTGTAAACTAAAAAAGAACATCTTTTATATATGAATATTTCTTAGTATCACTTGTTATTATAAACAAATTTTTTCTAAAATATCTTGAAAAGCATCGCCTATGTTAGATTTGAAAAAAAAAATCTGATTTAAATGGAAAGAGAAATGATAGATGTTTTTCCAAGAGTTGAAATTTCATCTTACAACCTCACCTATCTTGATTATTTGAGAATCAATATAGGGGTATATGGTGTATTGTGATGCTTTGGGAACTGGGTTATGTTGCATTCTCATGTAGGGAGACCGTGTTGTTTCCTATGGGTTAAGGATATTGATAGTGCATGAAAAGAAATACCCAACAAATCCTTTGGAGTTAGATATTGTTTTCTATGCATTAAGCCATGGGGTCATTATCTCTTGGGTGAGAAATATATGGTGTTCATAGATAATAAAATGCTGAAACATATTTTCTCACAATGATTTTGAATCACAAGAATAGTATATTGATGATGTATCTCCAGATTTTTGCCATTTACACTATGTATACACTAGGAAAAGGAAATATTACGGTAGATGCATGATAGAAAAAAATAAAATGCTCAGTTGGAAAAAGAAGCTTTAGATGAGTGGCATCAGATGTCGGTGCTAGCTGACATGCAAGTGGAATGTGATGACTGAAGCAATGTTGTAGTTTTCTTTTCATTTTTGGTGGTTCCTAATTTGTGAAAAATGGACAACTATGTATAGTTGTCTGATACAGAATGTGTCACAATGAGTTTAAAACTCAATTGTGGGGATATAATTGAGGGATAGAAACTAAATAAGAGTTCATTGT
Source organism: Viscum album (assembly GCA_963277665.1). Lineage (NCBI taxonomy): Eukaryota > Viridiplantae > Streptophyta > Magnoliopsida > Santalales > Viscaceae > Viscum > Viscum album. The sequence continues at coordinate 1,798,953,587 of OY728127.1, read as the reverse complement.
TGCGGTTCATAAATTATATGGTTGTGCCTATGGATTTCCATGAATAACTCCTTCATGCTTACCACCATTCGAGATGGTCTATTCATCCGTGAATAAAGAAGATATATAAGGCATTGAAAGTTCAATTCTTGTGTATTGGAATGAAATCGAATGGAGCTATTCTTGTTTCAAGATGCATAACTTGTCAGCATGTTATTGAAGAACATTAGATACCAGAAGTAATGTTATAGTATTTACCAATTCAATTGTGTAAATGGGATCATATAGCAATGGATTTAATTACAAGACTCTCAAGACTAGTCAAAAAAATTCCATATGAGGTATTGTGGGTTAGATCACAATGTTTGGTCATTTCATCCCTATACCTATGACTAACATGGTGGAGGATCAATCCAAAATATACCTCAAAAGAGTTGTGAAGATACATGGTATACCAGTATCAATCATATTTGATATAGATCTAAGGTTCAAGGCCCATTTCTTTAAATCCTTATAGAAATCCCTTAGGTATCCGTTAACTATGTGTACATTTTATAACCCTCAGATGGATGGCCAGTCTAAAAGGATGACACAAAATTTTGAAGACTTGTTTTTTGGACTGGTTTGAATGATTTTGGTGGGTCCTGGGAAGATAATGTTCCATATGTGGAGTTCTCGTATAATAACCGGTATCTGGCCTTGATACATATGGATTCTTTCTATGTTTTGTATGGGAATCATGTTCTTTCTCCACTATGTTGGTTTGAAGTAGGAGAGACTTCCTTTTTTAGGTGGATCCTTGTCCCATAAACAATGGAGAAGATTCATTTGTTTAGAAAGATAATGAATATGGATCAGATTCATCTGAAATCGTTTGAATATCATCACTGAAGACTACAATCATTCACGTTTAGTGATCAGGAGTTTTTAAGGATCACTCCAAGGCCTGGACATCGTTGTTTTGGATATCAGTAAAAGTTGTATCCTCGATACATTGTCCCTTTTAAGATACTGGAATGGTTTTCAGAGGTGGAATATCAGTTGGAATTGCAACCACTATTCAGTTCGGTGCATAATGTGTTCCACATATCTCATTTGAAAAAGTATCAACCAGATCTTGACCATGTGATGAGATGGGATCATGTTGACCTAGAGCTGGATGCTTCATTGGTACATATCCCAATGCAGAATTTGATAGGTAATAGAAACTATTTCATGGAATATGCAATGGTCCAGTGCTATTTTTATGGAGACATGGTCAAGTTAAGGAAGATTCTTGGGAACATGATAACTAGATGAAATAGTAATTTCAGGAACTCTTTAAGTGCATCAATGGTATTCTACATTACGAGGATAGAAAGTCCAATGGTGGCGATAATATGGCACCCTTAATTTATTATAACCAAACATTTAATTATAATTTTATATAAAAAAACTATATGGGTGACGTTTTGAAGAATTTTGAGAACCTTAGTTGTGTTTTGAGACTAAAGGAAAGGCGCACAGGTGGCGCATGAGTTATCCAAACTATGTGATAGCCTAAGAGAAAGAGTGTGGATTTGGTATTTTGGGGTAGTGTCTTGGGCATAGTTAGTGCATATTTATGGATACCATGTGAGGATATTTTGTGAAGTTTCATCCTTAAGAAGTGGCTAATTCATGGTAAGCACACAGTTTTACAAACCGTGTGACTAAACTATGAGCTGGTCCAAACCAACTCCTTAAAAAGTGTATCTGGGTGGTATTTGATGTTTAATTTTCTGTTACACCTCCTATGCATCCATAACTAGGGATTTGTATTCAATAAAGGTCAAGTAAGGGTCTCCCATTGATCCGGAGGTAATCCAATGTCATCTCTAGGTGATTAAAAGATGATTCCTCAGATTAAGTGCTCATTTTTCATAGTTTTTTTCATGTTATCTCAGATATACTTTTCCCTTATTTTTGGATTATTATATATATGCTTGTTTTGGGTAGATATAATATTATGGATTCCAAATATGAATAAATTTTTCTTGATTATTTACAGTGAAAAAATATAAGGTGGTTTCGTGGAGTTTTTTTCAGGTTTCATTCATGTTCTTCATCTGATTATCATTTTCATAAAATCCCTTGATGTTGGTATTTTCACCCAAGACTCCTCTTTTGAGAACTAATTGTAATTATTTAATGTTCATTATCTTGTAGGAAATTAATTTTGAATATTTTTTTAATAATTTTTGTAAACCCTCTTGAGTGACTGTTGGTGGAAACATGGAAATTTCGTGTTCTTTCATAAATTACTTTGGTTCTTATTTTTAAAAGGTAGATTACAAAATGGGTACATTTTATAGAATTGTGGTAAATTATATGAATAAAATTTTTTCAAAAAAATGGATGATTTTATTGTAATGGAATCGTTTATTGGGATTGGTTTGTTTAAATGTTTTCAATAAAATAACAGTTTTATTGAAATGGAGTAAATGTTAGTTTTGGAATTGGTTTTGGCATAAGGGTTATGTGTGTTCAAATGAACTCAGGATGGATAAGGTTAAGGAGTCCCCCCATCATTAGTGGGATGGATAATGTTTAGGTCTCTCATCTATCAAAATGGTTCACTAGGTGATGTCTTAGTGAAAGGATGACTCACCACTCGTGAGTATGGGGAGGTATAGTTTACTTGCATTGTTGGATGTATGGATAAGTGAAATGGAATAATTATGCCAAAATGGGTATTGAGAAATGTTTTTAAAGCCTTTTATAGTTTCTTTTATTGAAATAAGGCTTTTTATATAAAATTGGTTAACATGGCATTTGTTTATATTTAGTTATAAATTTTTCTTAGATGTTTTTATATTTTATTATTAACTGTTTTTGTATTATTTTATTTAAATTTTTTTATATTAATATTTAAAACATTTCTATCCTAGTAGAATGTGTAGGGAATTCATTGGGTGAAAACCTACTATGTTTTATACACACCTCAGATTTGGTACTTTGGTGCTTTTGAAAATGTCACCATTCGGGAGATGAGAAAAGGTAAAGTATCACCTGATTAGCACTAATTAGTGATACTTGTGCTATTAGGTAATGTTAGTTCATAGATAATGTGGATCATGTTGTCTTGTGTTCATCTTGTATTTTTATTAGCTTATCTTCTTTTGTTTACCATGATGTTGTGTTCTTCCATTGTGTAACTTTATTGAGTATTATTATGATATAAAAAATGTTGAGTTGTCTTCTATGTTTATCATGCATCAAATAGTGGTATGTCTGGTGATGCTTTGTTGGTTAGTTTTGTAATTATTATTGGTGAAATCGTCCCCCATATATCTTAAAACACTTTTGCATTCACTACCATCCTTTGGAATCTTGGGGATGTTTCTTAATGCCTAGTAACACACTCCAACCTTCGGAAGACAATTAGGATAAGGAGGGTTGTGACAATCCACCAAGTTGAATGTATTCGGTTCTATAATCAATATTATAATAAATTATGAAATAAGGAACCTAATATGGTGGTAAATGATTCATGATTACCAAGATTCGATAAAAATTCTCATAGATCTCAAATCCTACTCAAAATAATTATAACTTTAACCAACCACAATGGGTCACTCCCAATCCATAAAAAGATAAACATAGGATTAGTTCCCCAATTTGATGACCACCCCATATTCTTATCATTTGTATCTCTATTTATGATGAATTCATATAAAATAATTTTTAATTTTTTTTCTAATAGATCTACCTCTAATTAATATGGATTATATCCTAGAATAATATTTTTTGAAAGATCCTCCCCAATTTATGATCCATTTGTAGAGATATTTTCTTGAGGTGCGTGATGATTTTTATTTTTCGTGGAATGTGATTAATTCCCAGGGTGTCATGTGAGAATATGAACTTCATTCAGCCAACAAAATCAATATATTACTATCCATTTAGTTATTATATAGTCTTAGAATCTGAAACCCAATAGTTTCAACAATAATTGATACTTTAAATGTAAAATACACATTTCGTTAGCCTCAAAACTCTCGATCATGATGTTCCTCTTCATATTAGAAGCATGAATTAAATATATAAGAGTAATATTAATATTGATATGAAATATAGGTAAATTTCAAGATTTTTGGATTGAAAAAATAAAAAATTCATAAATTCATCGTAGTGGAATTGGTGTTGCATGAACTCTATAACACATACATCAGTTTTAAGAGCATATAATTTACCAGTGAGAAAATAATTTTGGAAATAGAATCTCTTCCATATAGAATAAAAAAAGTATGTGACATACCAGTATGTGAATTCACATTCATAAGTGAAGGACCTCACTCACAAAGAAAAGTTATTATGTGGGATGAAATCAAGAGCGCATGATCCGACCCAAATCATGATGGACATGAAGATCCAAAAACTAAACTAACTCACCTAAAACCCATTATAATGGGATAAGACCTCCTCCCAGTGCACGGGTACACTATAAAAACTTCATTGTTCTATGTTTCATTATCTGTATATAATAATATTTATGCAAATTAGAACACATTCTGATGTGGGCATTTATTGAGTCCGGAAATGCTATAATGGTTTTAATAATTCATTGGAACGAAATTAATCACCCAAAAATGGAATTTATGAGATGAAAAACGTATTATAATATAGAAAAGGTATGGATTTTTTATAACACATACCAGACATTAAAAAATAATAACTCTTTTTTGAGGCCATCATCCAAAAAGCATCAACACTAGTCTAAAAAGTGCCTTATCTTATTTTTATTTATCGTCGATGTGTAGGGGTATATTTTTTTTCAATGACCCAGGCTTTTCAAACATGGATGTTATATGTTTTTTATGGAATATTTTATACATTACACAAACAGATTCCCATAGACTATATTAGTTTAGTGCATTTGGAAACATAGATCAAATTCTTCTAATTTGGAGAAACATCATCAATATCTCCAGTAAATATCTTCTTATTTTGAACTCATAGATAAAACTTTTATTTATAACCTATGGAAATGAAATATAAGACATGATAATCTCATATGCTCAGTAACAGTAAACATGGGAGATATTTAAAAATAACATAACAGTATAAAAACCTAGTTATAACTATTGGAATGATCATACACATGATTCATGGAATAAATATTTTCAGTTTATAAGACATGAATCATAAGGGAATCAAAGAACATAATCCATGAGATCATAAAATTGACATAAGACATGAAATTTTGGAATACACATAATCTTGTAACTTTGAAAGAATCACTAAATAGAAAAAAATTCACTAATTAAGCTAATAAAATAAATCAGGACCTTGAATAAACATATGGACATGAAATCCTAGTCGATACATAATATTATGGACATGAAAACAATGTCCACCAATAAAATTGTGAACATGATATTAGGTTCATTCATAATATATATAACTCATTAGTTATCCATCCATACACAATTAATTATATTGAGATATAGGTACCACACTACATATAATGAAATCATACATATATGTTCCACTAGATCATAAATTGTCCATCAGTTCATAAATCATGAAAAGAAATGGTTTTGTACACATTTCATCATAGAATATCTTATTGAAAAGTAATGGGATTCTTAAATATAATTCCATCAAAAAATAAACCATTCAGTGAAATAATATTAATGGTATTGCAATATCATATCCCTAGTAAGGGATGAGTAACACCAACATATTTCATCATAGAAGGAAATCAACTTTTAAATATATTTTTTGAACATTTCATGAGGAAACTTTACTTTCGACTTTGAAAAAAAAAATATTTTTGCATCATAAGAAATTTATAATAACTATTTCGTTTAAAATATCCTAGAATACATAAAAATAATTCTTTGAGACCCATTTTATACATTATTGAAATACTTTTCATTGAAATGTAATAAAATACCAATTAAAAATATTTATAGGAAACATGGTTATTGAATAAGAAAATTTTTTGACCGAAGATAGAATAACATTAAATTAAAAAAATAATATCATTTAAATAAGTATAATGATGATATATCATTTCATAGGGTATTATATACACCTTGTAAACTATTATAGGTGTATAACATAACATGTGTCTCAAAGAAATAAAATTGAGAGAATTACCATATCGATTTGGTAAATTTTGTACCATAAACCCCATGAAAGAGAGATCATAAAATGGATATGTAAATACCCATAAATTGAATTATAAGAATCATATAATACACTAATGGGTGGTATATACACCAGACAAAATAAACTAGTGTTGAATATTTAATATGTCTCGTAAACATAAAAGTGACACAAGAAATCCCCTTACATTAAGTGTTGACTTCCTTTGTACATATCCAAAACATCTGCATATTAATTATAAGTTTATTATACATATACCACAGAAACATATTCCAACATATAATACCACATATTATTTGCTTATGACTTTATATTACTCTCTTATTAATAATTCCATGTTTATGTAATGTTTTGTGTAGTAACAGTTGTGCTTCTTATACATGTTTTGAATTTTTAGTCATGGTCCTCTTATGTAGATCACGATTTCATCATATCCATAATGATATCCATGATATAAATATAATTTATATTAATTATATTTTTTTATGTTTATCTATAAAAAATATATCTTGAAAATAAAATAAACCTTTCATGGAGATGGTAGGTCATATGTACACATGAACATTGTTTAAAATTCCTTGTAATAATAAAAGAAATAAAATTATTTGATATATTATCATTAAATTATCATTTAAATTTTATGTATATGAAATATCTTATTAAAAATATCCTTATTACATTTCATTTAAATCATGAACTAATCATATCGATTCGTGAGGCGGTAGTCTGTTGTACACAATAACGGTGTTATCGTATTCACACAAAATGAAATGAATGAATGTATGTGTGAAATATCAATATAAGAATGATAATTAAATCATGAGAATAATATTTGTCAAATATAAAATATAAATCCATCATTATTCCCAACATTAAGAGGTGGTAATGGAAGAACAAACGACATTGGTTCATGAGGCGGTAGTACGTCGTACACACGAATAATGATTCCATATCCTATATGATAGATGTGTGTAAAGTTGTAGGTAATACCACTAACATAAAAAAATTAAAATATATTTAAGATACCTATGTAAATATGTAAACATGAAACACAAATAATCTAATGGTTTTAAGGAATAAAAAATAAAAACATTTTTTGATGATCAGTACCTATTCTTCGGGTATCTCCTTCTAATATGCAAACAATTTCATTCTTGGTTGGATGTATATCCTATGTAAGTATTAAATGAAGAATTAAGGTAGTTTTGGAGCATATATTTATATGTTTCAGAAAAATAAATTTGTTGTAACGTTTTCAGTGAAGAGAAGAAGAGGATCCCTTTTATAAGAGAGGGGAGCGGTACTTTTGGAATTTCCGAATGATTAATTTATAATAAATTAGATCTAAAAACAAATACCACCAAAATTAAATTTATTCAATGATAATATATGATAAGGTTTTAATATCACAGGAAAATATATTTTAGGTAAGTTTTTTTGTTATTTAAACCATTATGATTTTTATTAACCCTTAGGTAAGAGATTTTGATTTTAGCTATCGGTACAAATTATTCAATATTAAGATAAAGTAATTTGAACATATAAAGTGTCAATTATACAATAAATGGAAGATATTTGATATTTATTACCATATATAATTCAATTAACCAGTATTTAATATTTTTATTATTTATAAATAATTTAATAAAATATTGTTTTCATTGTGTATCATAAGTGCCAATTTTGACACTATTCCTTACTTTGAATTTAAGAAACTAAATAAACAAAGATATATTCTAACCAAATCATTTAAAAAATAC